>VRYO01001681.1:2048914-2098438 GCA_009812075.1 Sialia sialis | reverse complement strand
GGGCTGGAGCGCCCCGCCCCCTCTGCCGAGCGGAGTTAAAAAAAAAAAAAAAAAAAAAAAGGCGCGGCTTATATTCGGGTGCGGCTTATATATGGACAGATCCCGTGGTCTTCCCAGCTACCCGGAAGTGCGGCTTATATTCAGGTGCCGCTTATAATCGTGAAATTACTGTACATTAAATCTGAAATTCTCGTGACTAATGGAGGTATTTCTTTTGGGGAAAATAAGAGGGTGCACATAAAGATCCTTGGCTTATGCAAAGTTACACAGGAGGGCAGGGACAGCCATGAGCACAGAACCCAGGACACAAGTGCCCGTGTTTCAGTGAAGGACTGTGGAGAATTGCTTGCAAAATGGCCTTCAGTTACTAAGCATGTGAGCAGCTAAGAAGAGTGGTGAACCCTGCCAACATCTGCCCACGCACTTCTGCCTGAGCAGCCACAGATCACCCCTGTGCTTTGGCTAACCTCCCTGCAGCACAGCAAAGGCAGTGCTGCAGTGCTGTTCCAACAACTGCCACTCAGCTTCCTGCCAGCCACAGCTGAGGGACAGAAATTATGGAGAGGAAATTCAACCATCTTCTCTGATTTCCTCTGTGTGGGGGTAAGAAACTGTGAGCCAGGAAACACAGATGAACACATAATTGGTTATTGATAAGCGCCAAGGGCAGCAGCAACTGTTTGCACATCAGAGCAACATCTCTGACAGTCCATGGTGTCAACACTGATCTGCTTTACCAACAGAAGGAAACATTCTTCTGCCACAGCATCAGGCACTAGGGACAATTAATTACTCAGGAAATACAAAGCAGGGAAGTGGCTGATCTGCCCAACTAAGAGTTGGGGTTATTGTATTGCTACTCACAAAAAATCTGCCTGCTATCTGCAATGGGTGGAGGGGCTGCTGTGCAGGGCCAAAAGCTTTTCCATCAAAATGAAACTGCTTACTCAAAAATGAAATACACTTCCCTGGAATTTACACTGAGATCCCAAGCAGCTGATGAGGACTGATGAAGCCTTGCAAAATCAGGTGCCATCAGGTTTCCAAACCTTGTTATTTGTGTCTCTGGTGAACTTTATTGGCACCGACCTGGGGCTCTTCAACTTGCTCTTTAACTCTTTCTTCCACTGCATTCTCCCTTCCTTCCCCTTTCTAAGCCCAAATAATTTGTTTTCTCTTCTTTCTCTACCCTAGTTCATTGCCCTTCCTCTTTTGTTCCTTTGCCGATGCATGGGTCTCTTCCTTCTCTTCCCCTCTATGCTCCCCCACCTCCTGTTCTGTGCCCATTTTTTTTGTTAGGTCCATATAGCCATCCCCTCCACTTTTCTGTTTCACTCCCCACATCCACAGCTTCCTTCCTCCATGTTCTTTCTCTGTCTTTCATCCTCTTTCTTTGCCACCTGCCAATTCCAAACCTGTCAGTGCTTTCCAGTTCTTTTCTTCCCTGATGCCATTTCAATTATTGGCTGATTCTCTGCTCACTTTCCTCTCTCTCTGTCTTTTTTCCCTTCTTCTCTCCCCTAGGGACTCAAGCTTGTCTCTCCCCATTTGTTTCAGGGATGCCATCGCTGTGGATTTTTAGACATTTGCAGATTTGTTTGTTTGTTTTTATCATCATACCCCTCTCTTGCTGTTTAGCTGCTTGTCACTTCACTTTCCTCTTTCTGCCTACCCCAGCTAGAGCATCATTATGTCCTTTCTCTGTCTCAGCCCATCATTTCCCACAGAGGCCATTATTATTAACCATGCCGGGAGATGTATGAGCAGCGGTCAGCAGGTCAGCAGGGCTCTGTTTCAAATTGATGGGAATCAGAAATGGAAGTAACACAGCAGGCAAGGGGACGCACCATGCAGAAAGGAAGCAATGGCACCTCGCAGGCTGAGCTGCAGAGGGAGAGCTGGCAGCCGAGCAAAAGGGGTCTCCAGCACCCACACCCTGACAGACACACCCTAATTAATGACCCCCCGCCCTTGAAAAGCCGGTTGAAGCCAGCGAATCTGAAGGATTCTCAGTGATCCAGATGCTGCCTGTTGCACTGTAGATCAAGCCTAATTTTATAGAAACATGTCTCCGTCAGCCTCCTGACATCTTCAGGCCAGACAGAAATTCCTTTCAATTAAAGAGCTCACAGGAGGATCCCATTACTGCAGCAGGTATCTCAAGTGCAGGAAGGGGGTGAGAGAAGAGCTGCCAGCACGGAGCGGGGGAAAGGATGTAAGAGGCTATGAATATTGGTTTCTGATGTTGATATGAGGAGAAAAGACAAGTGCCAGAGCAGTGCTTATTTAATGACCTAAGGAAGTAGAAGCAGAGGGAGCCTCATTCTTGGCACCCTTGAGGATTCTGATTGTGAATCACCGTGTGTGGGGTTCCTCCTTGAGACAGGCATCCTGTAGAAAAACCTTCTTTCCCCCACGGGCATCTGCTCCAAGCTCTTTGACAATTATCACTCCTTCACTCTCATAGCCCCAAAACTTCTAGCTCCTGGCAAGAGAAGAGTTTCCAGCTACATTGCTGTCCCAGCACCACATTTATAGGACAAATGTTTTGGAGACTGCCAGACCCATTTAGGAAACAGCATCTTGAGGCAGCAAATGTTGTTATCTTCCTGTGCAACACCTCAGTACAAGCTGCACTCTCTTTCAGATACTTAAGGGGGCTGCATGGTTTTAATAATCCTGCTTCTACACACTCTTGCAAGTCCAGGAATTTAAAGTAATGTTACCTTTTAAAACGGTCTTCAGAACATTGAAAAATGCATATGGGAAAGGATCGCTTAAAACTGCTCAACCAGGCCTGTCTCTGTTGCCTTTCTCCACAGGCATCATTTATTATTGCCTGCATATAAACGAGGCAGGCTTTGATGGAAGACCTATCGACAAGGCACCTCTCTCCATTTTCTTTTCCTGACATGGGGAATTCTGGAGAGAGAGAGCCTACATTACAAATGGTCATAAATGGAACTGTCAAGTAACAAGAGGGATAATTTTGGTATTCCTCTGCTGGGTTGATGTCTACTAAACAAGAACTAGTAGGGGAATCTTTGAGTTTTCAGGCTAGCTAGTTAAATGAATAGCCTTTGCTGTCATTAGTATTTTGATGGTACTTTTATATTTAAAGTCACTTTCAAAAAGTCTCTTCTGGATAGCTCTCTAGAACAAAGCTGTCTCCTTATGGAGCTATTTCCAGCATCATAAAGACAATGCACACCATTTGCCACAGCAATATGAAGACAAGTCCAAGTGGATTTATTTACAACCTTAAAATTGAATTTCCAAGCTAGGGTTTGACAGGTGGAAACAGGAATTTGCAACATTCCTGCCTAGATTTATTGACACTGTATAACCACTAGATTAAAACAAGAATTGCAAAATGGAGTGATGTGATAAAGATCAGCAAAACAACAGCAAATATCAGTATGACCATAGTCACAGGACAATGTTTGCCTGAAAACAGCAGCTTCCCTGATTAGATACAAATTCCTGTACAATTTCCAGACACTGAATTCCTGGCCATGAAGGCTATAAACTTTGAGGAGGTCTTGAGGCCTTTCTAAATAATATGAAAATCTCTTGGGTTAAAAACCTGACCTTCCCACATACACTTTTTGTCATCCAAGCCATCCTTGTCAAGAGCAGTTGATTAACTTGCAGATGGGGCTTACAGGCCAAATTATAAAATGAAATATGCTGGGAAAAGGTTCCACATGTGAAATCCAGAACAGTTTCTGACTCATTCTCTCCTGCAAGCTATCTAGTACATAACTTTGTAAAAAAACTGTTCCCTGAACACAAATTAAGGCCTTCAAGGCATCTGGGCTATTTTTTTTTTTTTAATTTTTTTTTCTGCAAAGAAGTGTTTCCAGTGAGGTAGCTTAAGCCTCAGGTGAGGCAGGTCCTGATACAAACACCCATGGCATCAAATTAATGGACAATGACAACCACGACTCTACTATTATTTAGCATAAGGTAGGCCAATAATATGGGAAATTCAGACAATTTTATTCATGATTTCAGAGGATTTTAAATGTAGACATTTTAAAAAAGGCCAGCAAGCTACTGTGTGGGCAAAGAACTTCATAGTGGTCACTGTGTTTACTGAAAGATTGCTGCAAAAATGAAATACTTTTGCATTCACATAAACAGAATTCATGGAAACATTCACCCTACAGAGAATAATCTTTTCCTGTACAACTGTGGATTTAAGCCAGCGACTATGTGTAAGTTGCAAGAAGCTGTGAAAAAAAAAATAGAAAAAAAAATTTAAAAACATCTAAGGATTGAAATGAAGTAATTTTCACAACCTGTCCTCTAATGAGCACCTCAAGAGTGGTCTAAACTATTCAGGATACATCTTACTCTGTTTAAATTAACACAAGTAGTTTTTCAAACAGGTCAAACTTGGCTGAGTATCATTAGCTTTGGAGGCACAGGTAGGTGCCAAGAAGTGTGGTACAATTCTATCTCTTTGAAGAATGCAGCCCCATCAAAAGGCAGAGATATCTGGCTTTCCATTTAGGTCATGGTACATTTTATTTTGACTATGGCAGCCACAGGAGTACTGAGGAAAACACAGCTTTATATGGCAAGTCAGCAGACTAGTGGCTCACACGATCTCACATTGACATGCAGATGGCATTACTTGTCTTCTGGGATATGAATAATGCCATAAATGACACACAGAGAGTATTTTCTTTAAAGCAACTACCACTTTAAATGACACACTCTGATGCCAAGCAATGTCTGATCATTTTTTAAAGGCATTTGGTCCACAAACAAATCAAGTTCCTGAAAGATACTCAGCATCAGCTGTCACATGAGGAAGGAAGGTGAGCAGGGACAGACAGATGAGGGAGATGAATGGTCAGCAGTTTTGGGTATGATCTCCTAGTACATTACATATCTCATACAGGAATAATAGAATGTAAATGCCAGCACATCCCCAGTGATCACTTGGTTTCAACAAGAGAAACAAGGACTTGGCTCGATGGCTCAATGGCTCAGAAACGGCACACCTAGTGAGAAGCAGCAGCCCAAGGAGAAAAGAGGGCCCCAGGGGATATACATAACTCAGCACCACTATTACTCTTTCAAAGGAGGCTATAAAACTCTTCTATGACTGGGGTGGCACTAAAGAGGGAGAGAACTAAAAAGAAAGTAAAATGAATAAATAATCTATTCCTGCTAAAAGTCTGTGCGAACCAGGAACATCAGAACTTAAGGAAGTCTGGGTAGACTGATCTGTGCCAGAGAACCCCTGAGCTTACATTCTGCTCTGTGTCTGGTGCTATTCCAGCCTTTTAATTGGAGAACAACATCTGAGGGTGCTCTGAAGCAACACCACTATAACACCCTATGCTCAACAATGTGTAACAGCTCTGCAACTCTTTGTTCAACTCCCTTGCCCATCTGTAGAGAGTTCCATGAATACACAGTGCCCCCTGCCCTCTTATGCACAGTGTCCAAAGCCTAATACTTGATTTTTGCAAGAGACCTTTGTTAAACTGCCTCCTTGAAAGCATCTCTCCATGGCATGGAGAAGAGAGCTCTGGACCAGTGGAGGATTTCCTAGAAGAAGAAAACATACCTGTGCCCTTGCTAGCAGCACTGCCTGAGCTTGACACTTTGAGAATTTAAATCCCTCCATCCCTCTCTCCCAGAAAAGGCAAGAGTGAGATGTACCAGGGTGAGCAAGGGAAGTTGTGCACTGGAGCTCACCTTAGCAAAGACAGGGGAGGGAGTTGACTATTAAACAATCTTATTTAGGGGAACTTGGGACATTCAGTCTCCAGCTTTTATATCAGCCTAGAGACTAGGAGGAATACTTTCACTTCCAAACACATTCATAATTTCTAGACTGTCAGGAGAAAACCAGACAAGGGGCAACCCTCGGATGCTTTTAAAACATTTCTACATTGATTCCTTCTTGAGATACAAAGCAGCAAGCGAGCTAAAATCTCCACTTACTCAAACCTTATTTTTCATAATTATGCATCTTTAGTGTTTCATAATGACCAATTTAATCACTTTTGCCGTTTAGAGGGCTACAACAGCCAATCGTGGTAATGGGCTTGGTATTTGGTAAGAACCATTTAATGCCCAAGAGCCCTTGTTCCGGGCCACTTGATGCCACTTAAGTTTGACAGACAGACTCTCATTAGCACAAGTTGCAAAATCTCTAAGATGAAGCTCATTTCTTTAAAACAAACTCTGCTCAGTGATCCCCAAAGTCTCTGAGCGAGGAAATTTTTAGCTCACTTCAGATCTGTGCAAGTCCATGGAAATTAATATTTCACCATACTATGGGCTTTCTATGAAATTCCCTACCTTTTCTCCTCACAGTTGTTCTCTCATGCTTTGCACAAAAGATCTGCTCCTCCCATGGCCACCATGCCAGTCTCCTGAAGATGTGACCTTTCCTTTTCACATGTAATACTCTGGATGAGCTTCTGCTCCACCCTGACCAACCTGCACCTGCCTCTAAGGGACAGCTCTCACAATGCAATTGTGTCTTGCTGAGGATAGACAAAACACATTTAGAAACCTTTAAAAATATCTACAGTTCTCTAGCCGCTGCTAAAACTGCTGCCTTTGCCTTTGCCATTCCTGTTACCTCATCTATTCTTTAGGTAGTGATCCAAAATGCAAGAAAATAAAGCTCAGGGCACCTGAATCCATTCACTTCTGCAATGCTCCACAAGAACAGATTTGCCCTTTACATTTTATCTTTTTCCCATTATATCACAACCTTAGCACATGCAATGAGACTCAGAATTGTAAATATAGGAATGTTAAATGGAAAACACGCTGATATATGAACAGGTACCTCCTCAGTGATAGATGAAAGGCATTATTTTGCGGCACAGTGTGATGGAACAGAGTACCATCTCATCCCCTGTGAACAGTCTGAATGCTTCAGAATGGCAAAACACCACAATACATTGAGCTAAAGGAGCAGAAATCAGTCCTTAGAAAGCAAAGCTCCATTTTCAACACAACTTGCCTCTAATGTCAACATCTTCCATGACTACTGCTTTCTGACATGTGAAATGTTGACCTGAGAGAACGGGTGCTGAATTGCCCTGTATCTGAATAGTCTGAATGGACCTCGTATTTTAAACCACCATGCTTTGTTCCAGTGCAACTAATGCAATATGCTCAGTGCCACAATCAAAATGGACTCTGTTTCTTCAGGCACACACAGACAAACCCATAATATTGCAAGACACTGTGTGCACTGTCCAAAGCCAAATAGAGCATTAACCGATGTTATATTACTTGAGCAATAGCCCAATGCCCCTTAATTAGAGGCTGCCTGCTAAAATACACTCAGCAGGAGAAGAGTTAAGGCTGCATCTGTAACCTTAAATCTCACCTTACCTGGCTTGTGAGTGCTTAACTGTGCAACTTTAATGTGTTCTTATCAGAGCATTTTTATTGAGCCATTATTAACATTGGTTAGATACAATCTGGTGTTTCCCAGATCCTCCTCATCCCCAGCCATTACCTGAGCCACACAGAGCATGAGATTCCAAGGAAGCATTTAAATCAACCTCTGCTATCATTCTCCAGACACCCAGTGGTGCTAATTCCTTAGCAGCTCCCTTCAATGGGACTTGAGTTTTAGTTGCTATCTTGCATGCCCTCGGCCAGGTTGCACACTGAAGGAAATTCTCTACTGATAATTAATAAGTTCCCCTGATACTGGCTGCTCATTAAACTATTATTTTAGTCCTCTAATTACTTTTGTCTGTTCAAGTTAGTCTCCTTCCCTCATCTTCCCTGGGTTTCATGCAGGAGATGCTGTATGGCAGATGTGACTTTTCTTTGTTCCTAAGTCCCTTATGGGCTCTACTCTGTGCATGGACTCCAAGACCCATATCAGCAAGGAGTGACTTGCCTCTCCATGGGTCTGTATTTCACTCAAGTTATGGTACATGCAGCTCCAGGCATCTGAGTTGAAGAAATATCTAGGGAACATAGGTTTCCTGGTGTCGTCCCCTAGAAAGTTCCCAGAGCCACAAGGAATCCTCCTCATAGCAGTCAAATGGTTACATCTTCCCCTAGGAAATGGGATCACTTAAAATTTCACAGCGCGAGGACCATCTACCTATATGCGCCCTGAGTTTCTTCTGTCACAGCAGCCTCTCCTGTGTGGTGGGTTTGGCTGAGATGGAGTTTTCTTCCCCCACAGCAGACCTCAGAGCGCTGTGCTTTGCACTGGGAGCTAGAAAGGTGTTGAATACTGCTGAGGGGTGCTGCATCAAGGCTGTCTCAACAACATTTCCCCCTCACCAGTTGGCTCTGGATGAGTGAGAACTCATAAAGGGACAGAGCCAGGACATAGGACCCAAACTGACCAAAGGAATATTCCACACTATTAATCATTTGACCAGCAATAAAAGCCAAGAGAAAGGGGTGGGGTGATTCATTACTATGATGTTTGTCTTTTGAAGAAACCACTATGTGTACTAAAGCCCAGCTTCCTGAGAAGCAACTGAAGATTGCCTGCTGGTGACAATTAGAGGGTAAAATTAAATATTTGTTCTCCTTTGCTTCTGTAAGGGGCCTTTGCTTTCTCAAATTGCCTTTATCTTGACCCATGAGGTATCCCATGCCTCATCCTGCTGAGGAGGTAGAGCAATAGAGCGGCTTGGTGGACATCTGGCATCCAGCCAAGGTCAACCCACCACATACCCAAAGCCCAACAGTCAGCACAAATTAACTTTAATTCCCTTGGGCAGAAGGGGAGGCAGAAGCAGGATCCAACTATTTATTTGCTTGGAAGATGCCCAAGTACAGCAGAGATAAATGCAGTAGATAAAAGTGAGCATGTCAGAGAGAGGCTGGAGTTGAAGAGTTTGGAGTCTGACCTGAGCTTCTGCAGTTTGGGGAACTTCTGAAATTTTGTTTCCTATCATGATAGACTCTAAAAATACTAAATCTTTGTCCCTGTCATGCAGCTGTAGTTTAGCATGTACAGCCAGGGTTTGGATAGGTGTACAGAACAACGGCAGGTACTCTACTCTTACTTTTCACGCTTACTGCTACGTTTCACAATTCTAGCTTAAAGGAAATGCAAGCCTTTGAGGTTGATGGATAAGACAGGTAAACATCAAAGAGCTTACCTGTGCAGCAAACTGCATGGACAGACACCAGCATGCTGGACACACAAATAAACACACAGTCAAGTGCTAACAAATAATGCATGCAGCAGTGTGCACCTGCATAGTCATGCAGCTTTTACAAATCTGCAGGCTGCACAGCAGGTAAGGTGGGTGTCAGTGACATATGATGACCATTACTGTGCTTGTAATTAGGATGATCCTGCCAGCAGTTCTCAGCCAGGCACATGCAATAGGGCAGTGACCCACAGGCACCCTTGTGAGGAGCCTAAGGAGCTGTGGGGAGAGACTGCATTGCTCTTCCCTTTGCTTTCCCCAGACTGCAGCAATCTCATCTCCCACTGACGCCTTTCCTGGGGACAAGTGGTGGGCTCTCTGCCTGTGCTCTACAATACCATAAATACAGTCCTGTCCTCATTCCATCACCCTTCCAATATGCCACTGGACTCAGTCAATACAACTGAAATCTCCCATGATCAGTGCCTTTTCCAGACCATCAATATCTGCATTACACTTTTCTACCTTGCGGCTTGTACTGATCCTTTGGCAGGATATGCTTATCTTTCCAATGGTTCAAATCACTCCAAACAGGGCATGAAATTCAAAAGCTGCATTAGATGACAGCTCTTGCTTCCCTGGATGGGCCTGCACTTCTCATCCCCTTCCAGCCCCTCTGGTTTGCTCCTCTGCCGCAGTAATACTGCGGTGGGCACTCGCCGGGAGTTTATGAGAAAGGATGATTTGTTCAGCCAGTGCATGAAAAAATACAGAGTACTCTGAAGAGTCGTATTTTTCAGGTGCTGTTCCAAAAGAAAAGAGTATTGAAGAAGAAATAAGAACAATGCTTTTGTACATGTACCTCCTAAGAAAAAATAACCCCCTGAATCATGTTTCCAGTCTCTTTTGCTTTTCTTCAGACAGGAAAGGGAGGGATCTTGTGGAGACCTATTTCTGAAAGGCTCAGAAAGGATGCTGACAAAGCAAACAGAGCACAAGTGTTCACAACACCAGGGTCTGTCGCAGCCTGGCGTTACTAAAATAGCTCAATGCCTTCAGCTGGGAGACTCCTACTTCCACTACAAGCATATTCAGGCCTGGGAGAAGAGCTTCATGCTGCAGGAGGCTGAATGACATCTGACCTAGCTGAAGCAGTTTCAGGATGTCTTGCTCCTAAAGCTGTCTTTCTCTTTGCCCTAGGTTATCTACACATGCAGGAGACCCTTGTAAATAATCTGCATCTCCCTATACCCCTCTCTTCTCTCTCTCACTATTTTTGAGCTATCCCTAGTGCTGGAATATTTAAGCTGCTTCATGATTGGGATTGCTGCAGGGGTGGAGGCAGAGGCAAGAGATAGTAGCATAATTGTGCAAGAGATTGAAGGGGTGAAGGCATTGGGGCTGTACAGGAAACTCCCTCCAGACGTCCTGTCCTGTGTGCAGCAGTAGATGCTGTCATCCATGCACACTGGGGCTCTGAGATGAGACAGTAGATCTGGCTCCAGTGCAGAATATATCTGGCACTAAAGTTAGTGTAGCCACTGAGATCAGCTGCAGTCACATAACAGCATAATAACAAAATGGTGGTCTCTCCCTTTAAACAAAAAATGAAAAAAAATGCATGGACCAAGCATAAACTACTACCTTAACTTTCCCTTTTCATTAGTATGTGTCTCTCCTACTGTGAGAAGAGAGTGAGAAATATGCTTGCACTACTTATGGATTTTAGCTACAAGGGAAAAAAGTGCAGCCTCCCCATTTTCTTTTTAGGACTAGCCTTCTTAAGGATGTTTGAATTGAAACTATTCAACTTAACATGCTATGATTTCTTTTCTCTCTTTAATTCACAATCAACCTCTCTGTATCTTTACAAGCACATTTAAATTTTCAAAATTTTCAGATGAGAACTACAGCTGCAAACACAGAGCTGCCAATGGGGAATATGACCTCCAGATGGCAGGGGGGATGTCACCTAGTCCTTAAATATCTGCCCTTTAGTCTGGTGAATCCGGGGAAGCTCTGTCACCAAACCAGCAGGTCCAAGCACAAAGGACCCAAAGCAGACTTGTGAGTTCAGATCACTAGAGGGAGACACAGCAACACACACATCCACACCTCATCAGCGTCCTGCACTCAGTAACCTTCTCTTCAGACACTGTTTTACTGCACTTAACTACCAGAGCACTGAATGGTGTTTTTGAAGAACAAGGAAGGCTGGTAGGGAAGACAAGCCAGATGGACTGCATCTACCATTCTCAGTAGGGCAGGCCTAGCAGACCTCTTCTCTTTTTGTCCTAGTCAGTACAGTAAAGTCCCTTGATTTCAATAAGTCTATGGAATGGGTAGGAATGATGGAGAATTGGAAAGTTCATTAAACTGCTGTTGCAATCCTGCTTGTGAAAGTGCACGGTGACTCCTTTTCCTGTCATCATTAATTATGGGAGATTTTGAATACTCATCTTCTGGGTGCTCAGTTTTCACTCCCACATCTAGCCTTCTGGGATCCTTCAAGACTGGGTCATGGAGGTAGGGGAGGGAAAGGAGCTAGCTGTCCTGGATGTCCCCGAACAGGAGTGTCCCCATTGAGTATCACTCAGCTTGAGGGTAGAGGCACAGCACTACAAAGACAGTAATATTACAGCATGCAGTGAATTAGAAAAATACTGCTTTTCTGTAGGTGGAGGAAAGCTTTCATATGGACACAATCCAGCTCAGCCTTTAAAATGCCATGGAAAAGACTTCAACAGAATGACCTACTAGAATTGGCACCCATCTGGAGAAGATAAGGAGGCAACTCTACCAGACTCCAACTTGCTGCAAGGAACATTTTTATGTGGCAGGAAGGCAACTAACTTGGTGCAGAACTGCTACATCTTGCCAGCAGCAGCACAGACAATCTTGCCTGAGGTGGAGCAGAAAAGCACTGAGCAGAAGACTCCACATGTTCCCCTCCAACCACTGCTGAAGGCAGCAGGGTAAATTTCTTCCTCAGAGCAGCTTTATTTGTCTGTTTCCCCAGAAATGCCAAAATACTCATGAGGTCTTGCTCTTCCTCTCTGCCCTGGGACAGTAGACAGAAATCAAAGCTGTAAAAAATATGAACATTTCATGCATAACCAATATTTGTACTGAAACAGAATCACAGCCCACAGTAACTGAATGGGACATTATTGAAACACAACTACAAGAGGAAGGATCCCTGTGCCCTGCATGTGTTGCTGGGCCTAGAAGGAAGAAATTAAAGTGTGCTGAGGAGAGAGAACCATCATGATCTAAGTTTGTTACAGGTGAGGAAGGAGGCAATGGGGATCTAGCTTAGGAAAAACACAGTTCTAAAAATATAAGAAAAGTGGAGTAAGTGTAAGTGGGAAGCAAGTAGAGATTGAAACAATTTTGGATGCCTTCTGGAGAAGACCAAAAAAGTTAAAAGTTTGGCTTGTTTCCCAGGCTCTTTATGAGCCAGCACCCTCTTCCCTTTTTTTAGTTTCTTCCTACATATTAGATAAGTTGAAGACTAGATCAAGAGAAAAAGACAGCTCAGGAAGTGTGCTAAAACGAACTGGGAGTGTATAAGAGGCCAAGTGAAAGGTCTCTGTGGAAGATGACCCCCAGTTTTACCAGAAAGTATTTTGAAGATGAAAGAAGACAAAAAAAATCATCAGTTGCTTCAGTTATTTTGTTAAACAAATCCTAGTAAACCTCAAGTTACCTGAGACAGTTTCATGGGGAGAAGGTTGTGGAATAAGAAGAGCTGGCACAGTAATGCCACAAAACCCCCACAAATCCAAACAAAAAGCCCCACCCCATGCCTCCCAAAACAAGGCTGCTTTTCTCTACTACTGTATCACTAATGTTTTAGGAGAGCAGCAGAAAGGCAGGCTAAATCCAAATGCTTTAGATAACCAGAAAATCTGCTTCCCATTCCTACCTACTGACCACAGAGCTGACTTGTGGTGACTCTGGCTTAGAGTTTTGTGCTTGGTATTTTCTTGGGGAATAAGCTGGGTTTCCCTGTGCAACACAGAGTGAAGCAATAAGACTTTGGACTTAGATAGCAATGAGAAGCGAGCTAACACAGGACATAATGATCAAAGTTGCCCATTGTGACCAATATGGCCTTCTTAACTCATGCCTTCAGAAAGCTCTCTGTCTCTGCTTGCTTCAATGCTCAGCTCTACAAGGGGACTGGCATGCACTGAAGGAAAATACACAAGTGAGCAGGGGTGTGAGATAATCTGTCTCTTTCACTTTAGGTCTTACCCTGATCTCTGAGCCCCAAAGCATGAAGTTGAACATTCTTCTCAAAATTTTTATTGTGAATAACAAGAATATCCAGATTTGTTCACATTATCCTCAGGAATAAGGATAGCTGAGTCTTTCCAAGTTCTTGTCTTTAAATAACTTTCCATGGCAATGAGTTCTACAGCTGTTTATAAACATATTATATGTATACCATCTCAATTACACAGGGCAGCATGCAGGAATATTTCTGTATTCTCTATCCCTCCTAAACTTCCCAGGCTATGGCAAATTCCCTAGGACTCAATGTGAATTTCTTGCACCCTCTAGGGAGAATCAGACTGGCATATTTGACAAGCCTTCTCATCTCCTTTCATTTTATGCTGTGACATGAAACTTGGGTGTTGCAATCAATACTTATCTGCTTTGCACTAGACTGGTTCTTCATGTGTTGTGATTACCACTGTAATAACTAAGCTCTTTTTCTGAGCCAAAATGGGTTTCTTTAGACTGTCAGGTGGAATTTGGAAGAATCCAGAGTGTTTTCTTCTCTATCAAGTGGCCTTGCTGGGCTGAGGCCAAGGAAGTTGGATCCAGAATGGGATACCTCATGGCTTTATACAGGTTTCATACTCTGTAGTTTCTCTAGGAAAAGGAAATCGCTTGTTCCGCAGCTGGTTAGCATAACCAGTAAAAGACTCAATCCCTCAACTGTGGTCATTACAGCTTTGTCTGCCTGTCTGGCTGCCATCAGCATCGGTACTAAAGGCACTTGCCACGAGCACCCACGAGCAAGGCCTTTGGGAAGGTTTCAATCACTAATGCTTTGTGTCAAAGTAGTAGAAACATGAATGGTACTGCTCTTGTGAGCTCAAGTACAAGCTTCTCAGTACAGGAGATGGCTTTCTCTTCTGCATGTGCCTGCCCATGCACAGCAAAAGGATTGGCAGTGAGATCTCTGGTAATCCAAAGACCTTGCAACAACTGTCCATGCTCATATTGCTACAAACCTGATCCACGAGAGGCCACTCTTTAGGGCTTGCCTTGAGAGTTTATTGGTAAGACTAGCAATGTACATTAACTTTTCTTTTCCCCAGAAAGCTCTTTTTCAGTCAATCAGGCACCTAGCTTGGCTCTGAATAAGACACAGAGATGAGAAATGATACATTATACTCTGAACTGTGATCTCAGCAGCTTATGGGTAGGGAGAATACACATTAGCCTGAATAAACATAAGCCAGTAGAGATGTGAAGTAAAACTAAGATGGGCTTGAAAGCAGGCATTGACTACCATCGTTGAACTATTTTATAGGAGTCTTTTCTTGGGTGTGTTGGTTGTTATCCTGGTGCAAGGTAAAGAGAAAACAGCGCTCCTTCTAACATAACTACCCACAGATGGGTAGGTAGCCTGTGGTATCCCTCACAGACCATATCAGTATGATAAGTGAGAAATGGTCCTGTGTGAGGACCTTGTCCAGGATGTGGTGCAGCTGTGGCACACTTGAGGTTATGGTGCTCAGTGACAAAAAATAATCTACACCTTTGAGGGGCATGGATTAGGCAGGTTATGGGCTATTAAGGAGAATATAACAATAGGGTACCACCCATTCTTGGTACAAAGATTCTGGGTTTTGTCCCTTTCAAGAGATGAGGCTACAGAGTCTTCCCTAGTGAAGTATTCCTAATGCTGACACCTGCTAATTCATGCAGTCTGCATAGGACATCACCAATACTCATCCCCCACTCTAAATGAACACATCACAATTTCCTGACAAATCCAGTTTGTCTCTTCAGTTTTACCATCTTTGCCATGGCTTACCATCACAAACCAGGGTAGCAAAAGTCATCAGGTATGGCAGGCTTAACAAGCCTGCAGCTGAATCACAGGAAAGCAATCAGACTATGTGCAGGGACAGATATGCTGGCCTGCTGCTGGAAGCTGCAGGTCAGTGATCCCAGAAAAAAGCTCTCCTGGCTGGAGGAGAAGAGCTAATGAAGCTGTTTGTGCTCCTAGACAATGCCTGTTAAATTATCCACAACCACTCAGACCAGTTTGCCAATGTCCTACAGAACAATGGCCTGTCAGGTGAAAAAGTAAAGGGTCTGGGTGACTCTCTCAACCTGCTATGTCAAAATACAATCTGCCAATTATCTGAAGAGGAATGTAAGAGGAGAACAAGGATTTGTATCGTTCCAAGGAATCTCATTCCTGCTTTCATCAAATTAAAGCTGATCTGTATTGTCATTAGCCATTGAATTATTAAATTATTTTTCCCCTTATCTGCCTTCTTCCCAGGTGTCAATGCTACAGACATCAACCTCAGCCACACTTCAGCTTTCTCACAGGGTTAGGTGAAGTTTTTATTTACTGTGGGCTGCTTGTGGGCACCAGGACTTATAGTTGAAGTGAAAAAAATGTCTGGTACAACTGTTCACTGAACAACCAGAACAGGAAGCAACATAGCAGTTTATAAATCAATTTTTTTAACAGATAGGCAGATAAGTGAGCTATGATTGCAGCATTTAAATGAACTATCACATGCATCCCTACCTTCTCTGCCTAAGTACCAGCACTGCCCTTCCCTTTGCATTTGTATCTTCCACTTCCCAGCCAATAAGAATTTAATAATTTCTGTGGTCCTAACTTGGGTAATTATCCAACAAATACTGTTGATGAAGTCAATGAATGAAAGAAACAGCAAAGTTGCTAATGAACTCCTTGAGGAGAGTGCACAAATAAAAAGTTATTCAGCCCTCTTGCTCCCCAATATGGGTTTAATTTCATTACCTGTCCATTCAAAACCTCCCACACAAGCTCAATAACAGTCTTTTTTCCAGTTCTGCAGCCACAAGTTTAACCATGAAAAAATTGAAGGAGAGAGATATATTTTTAAAACCTTTACAATGATCTAAAATAGCTCTTTGATGCATAGCAGATGTCTTCAAAACTCGCATAAATGCAGCCAAAGTGCCTTGCAGTTCTGGAAAAGGGAGATTCCAAGATAAGACACATTTCCAACTGCAGCAGCTCTGGAAGATATTTAGAATTTATATTAATTGTCAACCTCAAGGAAAACATTTAAAATAAGACCTTCTGTCTCCCATTTTGAGACAAGTGTCTTACTGGGCTTTATGCTGCTCAAAGACCTGATGTCTGCCTGAAAGCAGTTCCTCTGTATCCATAAAAGACAGCAGATGGGTTCAGATGGGGAAAAAGAAAGAACTACAATCAGTGACACATGGAGGTGACAGACTGAGGACTGCTTGCCCTTCATCATAACCTCTAGTTTGTTACAAAGGAGGTGCTTGGCAAGCTTTACTGTAGGGAAGAGGACTGAGGAGGGATTGGAAAGGAGTCAGTGAGATGGCGGATGCTAACAAGGGATGCGAACCAGGCAACACCTCTGAGGCACACAGCATGGGAGAAAAACGTGAAGGGACCTGCTGGAAAACTGAGCAACAGCCAAGAAAACTGTCCCCACTATTGGGATGGGATTCTTCAGTTCTGTTGCTCACCAGAGGGAATAGCTAGAGTGAGGCAAAAAATATCTGTGCCTGATACAGTTAAGTAGGTGGTACAAATGAAAAAAACTCCCACAAAGCAGCAACAGCCAAAGTGATGAGTCAGGACCAGAATCTTCTCACTGCTCTAAAGAATGCATCTCATGTGTAGCAGGCCTTAGATTTCATGAAGTTTTAAAGCTCTTAACTCAGTATCAGGCTGTGCTCACAGAGTATCTCGGGAGTATCTTTTAGTTGGATACAAGAGTTAGAGAACTGAAAGACTGCTGAAGATTTGATATGAGGTAAACCTTAAGACCAGAAATACCTGAGCTAGAAGATTCTATATACATAATTAAATATGGGAAAAAAAAAAAAAAAAGTTCTATTCTCTTATGAATGCAAATGGCACAGTCATACTTAATTCTGAAAAAAAAGTAGAAGAGAAAAGTCAGGTAGTGATGATAATACCACAGAGGAGTAGTGTTCCCCTAATCAGCCCTGCTCTCACTTCTTCTTGGCAGGTTTTCCACCTCTTTTTTCTCTTGGCATTGCAAGAAATGGGCCAGAAATACAAACTGCATGTCTGGCTTTCTTATACATGAAGCTCAGGAGAACTTTGATTTGGCTGAAGAGATAAGACAGGAAATCTAAGTAACCCCAATCTCAACTACAGACTCCAAATACAGGGAGTTCTGGATGTAGCCCTTACATTAAAGTTCTGTCATTCTACCTTTCTGTCTCAAACTTCCTTTCTGCAACACTCCCCTTTTCTGTCTGCTGAACTGTAGTAGAAAGCAAGACTATCTGTAGAACATGTTCTCTGCCTATCTCAAATCCTCTTTAACCCTTTATATATTTGGGAGTATCACAGAACATCATTCATATGGGGCTAATCAATGCTTTGCTCGTGCATTTTAGATTAAAGAGTATCTGATAAGAAAAGAAATCAGCTAAAGAGTTTCTCTCTCCTCCAAGGACATGACATGGAGGGATAGAGACTTTCCTCTTGATGTCATCCTACTGTTAAATCTTTAATGGTTGAAAGTTTCCTTGCAACCCAAGCTGCTAACCCCAAGGAGTCTGGCCACTGAAGGGACATTCTCCTCCCAGCCTTGCCATGTCTTTGAGCATGGAGGGCACAGTCAGATAGCAGAACAAAGATGGTGAGTTCTCCTTTTCTCTGTTACCATTCGGATCTTCACTCACCTTGAAGATCAAACACCTTCTTTACTCACCTCAGAAGACACAAGACTTCTGTCTGCCTGCCAAAGTGGGAAGTACGAAATGAATTTGAATATGAAAACTGGGCCACTGTTTGCCTCTCCATTTTAAGGCAAATCAGTAGGAAGAAAATCCCATGCTTTTCAGAGAGAATGTCTTTTTCAACAGAGATCCTTTTCCCTCAGTCTAGCACCAGCAGCGTTTAATCATCACCACTGTGCTGTGCATTACCAGCAGTAGAGACTGGGACAAGTAGATGAAAACTTAAGCTAAACAGAATTACAGGTCCAATTCTGCAGAGGATTTATTGAAGTAATTTCATTTGCTCCCTTGGACACCTGGTTTTTGTGCCTGGGAATTCACACCACAAAGCAAGCTTGAAGTACATTTAAGATTCTTGCTACTTTTCTACAGAGGCCTATATTGCTTCTGAAATTTTCTTTGATTCTGGAAGAGAAGGAAATTACTGTAGAGTTCACAAATCAAATCCAGCTAGATTTCTTACCTGTAGGAGTGAGGTGCCTCCAGGTGATGACAGGCTCAGGACGCCCATTTGCCATGCAAACCAGGGTCACATTGCTGCCCTCATTCACGGTGATGTCTGAGGAGATATTGTAGATCTTTGGTGGAACTGTGAAGACAAGAGAAAGTTTGACCTTGTTAGAAGCAGAGTTATGGAGGGCAGCTTGCCTGACTTGTTAATCTACCTACATATTAACCAGAGCCAGCCACAAACTCATCTCACAGGCTGCACCCCTCTCACTACTACCTGGGTTTCTGTAACTACATCAGAGTAGAATGTACTGGGCCATAGTTTTTCAAGGGTTTACTGGTAGAAATGGCCTGTGCTGCAACTGCAGTGCTTTATGTTTGGACAGATTTGGGGGTCTTCATAAAATCACTTCTCAGAACTTGCCTGTCTACCTCAAGGCTGCATGGAAAGGGTCAGCAGGCTCCAAGTAACATCCCAGCTACTCCATGGAGTCCCTGATGGAGTTCTAAATTTTCCTGCAGGATGCCAGACTTCAATGCACTGACTCAGTGGGTGTATTATTTATTGGTTTCTGTGATGTCTTTCAGCCAAGAGGGATCCTCCATGGGCTACCTGCAGTAGGCAGCTTCTGGATGACTGAACCACACGTGGCAGAGCACCAAAGGCACAGTAGAGTCTTTAAGATTCACAAGATCAGCCATGACTTGGGCATTCACAATCCTTACAAACATTCCAAGTTGAGTTTGTGTCACGGCACTAGAATGACCATGAATTGGGACCTGAATAGGCACTTCTAGGTGTAGAGCGTGCCTGCTGTTGCAATCTTTCCTCTCTCACATCCATGTCTTACTTCCAGACTTCGCACTCCATGTCAGGTGGTGAGAAATTTTCACTAAAAAGGAATCCTCTAATTTTTATTGTTTTAATGTGTTTTCAGTTTCCAAATTTGTGTGTAGCAAGGAATGAAACAACATCATTTTCTGCTTTGCTTACCACAGAGCAAACAGACAGCAGCTTCCCCTTCCCCCTCCCTGGCAGGAGTGGCTGAAGGTCCTTTTGAGGCAAAACTGCCTGTAAGCTAGGTGGGGAAAAGGAAATGAAGCCTGAAGACAGTAACTTCCAGCTGTGTTGCTAGATTCACAGGAATGTTGTTTACAACCCACAGCTCATTAGCCCCTCTCTATAGGCCCCAAAGTCACAGACAACGCTTGAGTATCTATGACCATGGGACCCCCTTGAAGGAAGAGGACCTGTCAAGCAAAGTGAGGCAGACATCTATTTTCCATCAGGTTCACTCACTCAGGCAAGGAGGGATTTAAGCACATTGACTTTGGAGCATCCTCAGCACAACTTCTCCATGGTGCGTTGGCAAAGCCAATGGGTAAGCAGAGCCCAGGAGTAAAACCAGTGGCTAGAACACATTTTGGGAATATTGCCATACCCTCAAGGTGTTAACATTTGCATGAAGAAATAAAGCAGTAAACCAAGAAGCATTAAACAGAAGCAGGACTAGCAGGTGAAACTGTGGGCCAGTATGAAGTCTTAGCAGAATGGTGCAATACCAAAATGGCTGAGGAGAGAGCAGCAGAAAGCCACTACAGGGCAGCAGCGGAGCGCCAGCTGGTGCGTGTATAAACTGCCACTCTCTAAAGCTGTCAAGACATTTTACTTCACAGAGGATCAAGTAAATTCAGCCAGTACAAGCAGTTCCGACCACGCATTCCAAATGCCCAAGAGGAAGAGCATGTGTCCAGATGGTCATATCTGGCTTGCCACTTTTTCAGATGAGGGTGAAAAGGACATCCAAAGGCTGAAATGTTGTTAGGAGTATAATGGCTGGGTCCTTCCAGTTGCCACCTTGGTCAGAAGGTAAGGAAAGGCTAAGACGAAGGGGAATAGGGCAGGAAATAATTTCCCTTTAAATTTAAAACCTGGCTTAGCTTCATCTCTTTAGAACCCAAAGCCAGTGGACAATAATTTCACTGAGATAAAAAGAGACTTTTAATTTTCAGGGTGTCAGGCCAGCATGTTAAAATGACAAAATTGTCAGCACCAGCAACAGTTAGCATTGCCTCCACTTGTCATTTCTTTGCACACATCTTTTTAGGACAACCTTAAAATGAGAAGCTTTGACCTTATTATTTTTCACCATGTGTGGGTTGTATTATGTTTTCACAGGTCCCAGACTGATGGAAGAAGGACTGCTAAGAGGAAAATATCCTGGGACCAGAATCTTCTGGGTGTCACAGCCTCCACTTGCCCAGCCGAATCCTGTCAACCCTCAAGTGGAAAATATTTTTGTGACTGGCCTCTCTGAACCATTAGCAGAGGCAAAGCACAGGCTGTAGTCCCACAGAAGGGCAAGTACTACAATTCAACAGCACTTACAGGCATTTTCATATTTTGACTAAGAGCTTTTTACTTCAGGGGAAACCAGGCTGCTGCTGGACCCTTCTGGCTCCAAGGACCATCGGAAAGCATTGCCAGGGTCTCTGGTACTGCTGAAAAAGGTAAGATGGTCAGATTTTTTTCCAGTCTTCCAGTGTAAATCATATGGAGTATCCATTACAGTGTGCTTAGGATCCCCCTGGTTGGGGAAGGGATGGGGAGCAGAGCCAGACATGAAAGGAAGCACACTGTAGTACCTCACTCCTCCATCCCCAGAGAGGGAGGATGCCCCACCCACAGCAGGGACTGATCATGGAGAGATGGGAGTAAACATTTACAAGAATGGCTTGAAACTCACATATTTGTTTTTTCTACATTTCACGTCTGCAGGATAAGGCTGTTGTCAGCCCAGCATCTCATCTCCCATGTCACTGACATCAAATAACAAATCCCAAAGTAACCAGTGGCCATCCTCTGTGAGAGAAACTCACATTGGAAGAGAAGGAGAGCTGCAAGACAGGAGTGAGATAAGGTCAGAGATACTGTAGGGTGTCCTGGACTGGGAAGGCTGCAGGGCAAGAGGGGTACAAGGTCAGAGCTGGTGTGGGAGATTTTAAGTCCCAAGAAAGATACAGTGATAGAGCTAGGTAGAGCAGGCTAGAGCAGAAACAGCTTGCACCAAGCCTGTTCTAGTTAATTGCCGTCAATCCTTCACTTCATGACAACTGCAACTCACATTAATTTAAATAATAAGAAAGACTGAGACATGAAAAATAGATCGTGCTCCCCCAGCACAATCACTGTTGCTCTCCAGATGAAAGCAGGTGATTTGTTTTCACAAAAACACGCGCTATAGCAGTTATTACAGACCGGAGGCTGCATACGGGAGGCAGCAAGGAAACCACAAACAAGCAAACATGCAAATATCTGCTGCTGTTATTCTTCCTTTTTATAACCAAAGCCCTTCAGAGCTCAAAACTCCTCCTGAGATACTACCTGGAATGGTGTGGGCAGGCTGGAGCAGTGTTCTGATTCGAGGCTGTAAGGAGGCAAGGAGTAGTGCTACACTCCTAACCTCAGTAAATGAGTGAGCCCCAAGGTTAAGAGACACGAGTTCACATGTAGAATGCTATCTCCCCTTAGTACCTTTCCAGGAGAGCAACGGGGGATGGAACAAGAAAGCATCATGGCCACCCTTGCTAAAGCACTGCTTCTAGAGATCTTTTCCTAATGTAGTTCATGCAGAACCTGACTCATGCCACAGCTCCCAAACAGTTCAGATCCTGCCCTTTTGATCAGAGCACCTAGATACAGCACAGGCATAAAGTGGCAAGAGTGGGAACCACTGCTTGGCGGAAGTACAAAAGGTACTTGCAGGCTGGGGGCAGCAGTTCCTGGCTGCTGCACTGATGGCACTCCACTTTCGTGATGCTTCATGTGACACCTCAATGCAGCAGGAGGATGGGTTTGTGAGAAAAGGCCAGGAAGCACAGGACTAGGAGCTAGGGTATGACAGAATAAAAAATGCAAACAGAGGGATGGTGGACACCCTGCTGGGGAGCTCTGAGCTGTGCAAATGCGCTCACATGAAATTCAGTCAGATCCTTGGCCTCTTCCCTCTGGGTAAACAATGTCTGCATCTAAGACCCTTGGATGGAGCTTTCCCTTGTGGGCAGCTACTCCGCAGCCTCCAATTCCAAGACTGTTCAACAGTACAGTATTCTTTCAATAAGTCACAAAATAATTTAAAAAAAATAAAAAAATACAGCTCTTATTTCCAGTCTACAGATCTATAATATAGCAAAAGCTGTTTAAAAACTCCAAGACACAGATGCAAACAGTATTGAAACTGCCTAAGAAAGCCCATAAGCTTCATTTAAGGGGTCTAACTGCTTGTCCAAAAAAGGGCACCTCTGATACAAATGGAAAGTCTCAATCCCTTCCACATGTCCTCATTAGTTGCTTCCTCCAGCCTGTATCCTTCCTCTCTACTGGAAAGTAGAACCCCCATCTATTGGATAAAATTAAGAGTCCCACCCTCTAATACACAGGAGTCACCAGCTCTCATGGCAAAGAAAAGAAAACATCAGGACTTCTCTCCAAAGTCAAAGGAACTTTGCAGCTACCAAAACCCTCCCCAGGTGCCTATCAATTAGCCTTGAGAATTCTTATTTCCTTGCCCCCAGATCCCAATTAACAGCACTTTATAAAAAACTCTAATAAGCCCCAAGGCAGAGGTAGGGGGGATGCTGACCATCATATGGTCTTCAGTGCTTTAGAACAGCCGCCTTGCTCACCACAACTGGGGTCCTTTCCTGGGGCAATTAATTTACAGCAAATTGGCCTTATTACTCATTATTTAGTTAGTGTTTAGTGGTGAAAAGAGAACCTGAAGAAGGGGCTGAGCTGCTAAATACAACTAAATGGTTTAATTTCCCTCTTATGTGTGCAGCAGGCTAATCACCGCACTTTACAGACCTAACAAGAAATGGCTTGTTGATGGTAAAGTCCGAAAAAGGAGCAAGCTGAGGGCCGGAAAGTAAAATCCAGACACCCTTTGGGATGCAGCATGGTAATGTTTCTGAAGCATTCTACAGAAGAAATGCGACATCAGACCCAAGATGTGTTTTTTACGGTCTGATTCACGCTGCAGCCTCAGCCAGAGGGAGACTAAGCTGTCAGCAGAGCAAGAGGGCAGAGAGGGAATTTGTTGAACTTCATTAAAGAGAGTGGACTCTGAAAGAGCCTTCTGACCTTCCACTCTGCTAGGCTTGTTTCACTCTCGCTCAGCATTAAAGCTTCTGTGAAGTAGAGGCAAATGCTGAAGGCTTGGTTTTATTTTTTAATCCCCTGGGAACCAAAAACCTCTCAAAATACACTACAGAGTTTTTACAAGGTGTAAAAATTCCCTCTTTATATTGTCTGAAAGTGAGTGCCTCATCATGTGGCCTTTAGGGAAGAGTATGACAGCCAGAGCATGGACACCACTATGAAAGATCTGCAGTTCCAAACCCCCAGTGTGCTCCCCCACCACTCCGCACTGCTGGGGGCTGATGTCCATCAAGAATCGCTGCTGATGCCAAGAGAGGCCAGGCAGAAGGAGGCACAGGGGCTGCTAGCTTGGGCCTTGCATCTTGGTGAGCTCCCCCCATCATGCAGCTGAGCCTCACCCGCTGAGACGCCAGGCAGGAAATCATTTAAAATCCAGATGGGGAGTGTGCATATCGCACTGCCTGGGAGCAGAGAAGCAGACAGGATCCTGTAAATCAAAGCCATGTGCAAAGCTACCCATGAGCTGAGTAGCATGTCAGAGCACACTGCATTGGAGAGTAAGAATTTACCAGTGAAAACATTTTGTTTAAAGGAGTGCTCTGCCTCACCCATGATATAGTTAAGTCTCTGGACTACTTTTCTGCATAACATTACACAGGAAGCCCTTCCAGTACGTTTTTTCCTTCTTAGCAGAAAGCAGCACGGAGTGTGAATGTGTTGCACTCTCCCATTCCTAAGCTGTTGGAAAAGACAGCACAGAACTGGGCTCAATTCCTTACACTCATTCTCACTGATTTTACCTTTTATAAACTTGTGTCAATTAAATTTTCAGGAGAGAAATTATTTAGCTTCCGCACTGGGAGAAACAGAACATTTTAAATCTCAAGCCAGCCTTGTTTTTCAGTGCGTTAAGGTAACAGTGTAGGTCAGGGTTAAAAGCAGTCTCACTCCTCTTCATAGGCCAGCATCTCCAATACTGCATGCCAGCAGTTCCAGCTCCAAGCCTGAGCTCCAGCTTTTACCCAGTGCTGACTGTATTTCACCCACACCTGGATTTTTGATGTGCCCTCACCAAGTACAGGTTTACAGAACCCACGTCCTGATGCAGCCCAGGAAAGCAGGTTTTCAGTTGTGTGCTCAGCATGTAAATGAAAGCACAAACACAAGGCAGGCACAGGCCCAACATCAGCTTATCACCAGATTTGCACTTCTGCATATGAAGTTCTTTGCTACAAACCTTCCTTTTCTTTTCTATTAACATACTGAATTTATGCCACTCATCTGCGCTTCCTGTCTTTAAAACACTGCTCTGTGCATTTGCTGTTTGTGTTGCTACAGTTCTTTCTGCTTGTAAAACTGACTTCAAGAGCTTTATGGCTAAAGCCCATAGAGGAGCCTGCTGTGACAACACAGCCTTTCTCACAGGACATGTGTAAACAACAACAGAAGTGCTTGCCATGCTAATCCCCAGGGATTAACTCTTGGAATGCCACCTAATCCCAAACATTTTAAGGACTGCAGATGTACACAGCTTTTGGTCTTTGTTTCAAGTGTATTTACATATTCCCTTAGACTGTTCTTTTTAAATCTGGTGAGTATTTACTTATGGGACTGAAACAATACAAAATCTTTCTTTCTGCAAATGTAATCAGCATCCTGGAAGAGAAATCCTGTGAGAAAAGTTGTCCTTACTGTCCAGGTCCTCCCGGGACATTTCTGAGAATTTTCTTAAGAAGAACTTTTTCACAGAAACATTAAGCATGTTGGATGTATATGGCATGCAGTTAAGTCCTAATATGCAGCCTTTCTAGGGCTTGATTCAGAGCCAAGGGATCTTCTCCTTTGATGTTAAAGATCTTTGGACAAGTCATTATATAACAAGAATAGGTGATGGCTTCGTGAAATGCTGCAGCCAGAGCAGGGACGCTTTATTAGCCAGTTGAGGAAAAAAAAGCAAGATTTTTAACTGAGTCCCAGCAGCCCTTGGCTCCTGCCTGTTAACTCCTTCTTTGTGACGTAGACTAGGGAGCACTGGCCAGGTATGAGGGGAGGAAAAGAACAGAGAAAAGCCTATGTCATTCCAGGGCAAGAGGTACAGGCCCTGATTAGGCAAGGGGGAATAAATTAATTTCATCTAATACCCCATTTTGGCTGGAGACACAGAGACAAATATTTTGTTTGCTTGTTTTCACATCTTGTGCTGTTGCTTATATTCAGCTCATTAGGGACAGAGTACAACCAACAGGACAACCATCATGAAGCACTGATGAACATCCACAGAGAGGCTGACTGAAAGAGCCATCTCTCTCCAAAGGCTGTTCTCAGATTCCCTTGACTGCCCATGGTTTATCCCACATCCTCTTCGACAAGCCACAGGGTGATA
The DNA here is from genome assembly GCA_009812075.1 of Sialia sialis. Lineage (NCBI taxonomy): Eukaryota > Metazoa > Chordata > Aves > Passeriformes > Turdidae > Sialia > Sialia sialis. Next base: position 2,072,316 of record VRYO01001681.1, on the reverse strand, counting down.
AATATGACTTTCAGAGTGTCTCATGCATACCACGTAACCAAGGATCTGACCCAGCTTCAACTGAGGCAGTTTCTCAGTGGCAAGCCTCTCACTCAAATCAAATGCATGTGGTACATGTAGAATACTTTTTATTAGCAGGCTTTCCTTTCTTACACATTGTAGTGAGCAAAATAGAGCAGTTTGCTGTAACCACCTTTCAAGATTGCTTTCAGGCTTCTAGAGGAGCAGAAAGCTACAGCAGCACTTTAGAAATGCTGGGTTTGCTTTCAGTCAAAAGTACAAAGAACAAAGATAATAATCCCATACTGGGACCTTTCTTTACACAGAATCACAGAATTCTTTACACAGAATCACAGAATGTTGTGGGTTGGAAGGGATATTAAATCTAAAATCATCTAGTTCCAACTCTCCTGCTGTGGGCAGGGACATCTTTTACTAGATCAGGTTGCTCAGAGCTTCATCTAACCCAGCCTTGAACACTTCCAGAGATGTAGCACCTCTGGGCATCCTCACTATTCTCACAGTGAAGAATTTCTTCCTAACACCTGATCTAAACCTGCCCTCTTTCAGTTTGAAGCCATTTCCCCAGCCTGTCACTACATGGTCTTGTCAATATTCTCCTCCATCCTTCTTGTAACATTCCTTCAAGTACTGGAAGGCATGGAAATTAGGTCACCTCAAAGTCTTTTGTTCTTTAGGCTGAATGATCACAATTCTCTCAGCCTTTCCTTATAGAAGAGGTGCTTCACCCTCTAATAACCTTAGTATCCTTCCTCTGGACTCACTTCAACAGGTCCACACCCTTCCTGTGCTGGGGGCCCCAGAGCTGGATGCGGCACTACCAAGCGAGGGTCTAACAGAGCAGAGTAGAGGGGTGGAATCTCCTCCTTCACCACACTGCTTTGGATGCAGCCTACAATACAACTGGCTTCCTGGGCTACAGGGAGACATTGCTGGATTGCATTGTCACCATTTCTGGATCCAGAAATTTTGGCCTTTCCCACCAACACACAGTTGAAATGAAATGCCAGCTATGAGACCTTCACTTGGTAGACGTTGTTGAGCTTGATAATAGCTACAGCAGCCTCATTTCTAAAGGCCAGCGTGTTATCATCAGCCATCTGAGAAGGGAAAGATGAAGAGTTCAAGGCAAAGAATCCTTTAGGCCACAAATGCTAATCTACACAAGTCTGATCCAGCAGAAAAGAGAAAAAAACAAATGCAGTACTCCTGAAGTAAAGGCATCTTTAAAGAAAGCAGGCGGCTGGCTAGAGCTGAGATGCTATTGGGGTGATCTCCTTCCCACAAAGCAACCAAGAGCCAAGGTTTCCTGAGAAGGACAGTTTCTGCTGTTGGAGCTTCCCTGCCAAAACAGAGTGCTCTGTTTTGGTTCAGCCATGTGCAAGAGCACCTTGATGTCTTGGAATATTCCTACTATTTCCCTTTCCAAGCTTTGCTGCGTGGTAAGATGTGCTGCATGCATGCAGACAGACAGCCTCAAAGGGAGGGAAGGGATGAATCCCAAGAGCTTTGCTCTCAAAACATATGACATTGAATTGATGCCATTTCAATTAGAGGTGAATGTCTCCAAAACTGCCAGGAATGAGACTTATTCCTTGTAGTCTACAGCTTTACTAGGACACATAAAAACACTTCTTCTCCCAGAGTGGTTCAAGGCTGCCCTCTTCAAAGTTAATGGTTTGCTGCCTTCAGTGTTACAAATCGAGGGAATCATAGAATGGATAAGGTTGGAAGGGGTCACAATAGGTCATCTGGTCCAACCTTCCTGCTGAAATATCATCCTAGACTACACTGTCCATTCAGGAGGATGAGGTTACATCCAGAAGGGTTGCCAGCACCTTTGTGACAACATCTTCACAGACAACTTTTATCTAAGGTTCTGCAAGCAAATACTCGCCACCCCAGCCAGTGCGACTGGCTGCAGAGGTATCTCCTCTGGAAAGAGGTATCTCCTCTGATTTGCAACACAGAACACAAACAAAAAAATTGCAAACACTTCCACTGCAGTAGGAAACCAAAAACTAAGTCCAATGAAAAATACAAGCCATGTGTCTCTACTGTGACAGCACATCCACATCTGAGCCTCTATAAAAGCACAGTTATCATGGTAAGCAACCCTACTAAAAAACGGAAGGAATCACTCAGGTGGTCTGGTATTCCACATTCAGAGATTATTCTACACACTTGTGCTCCATCTTTCTAAGGCTCAGTTCTCATTCTCACTCTAAGGAAACTAGTACCTGCAAGATATATGGCAACCCCAGAGACTGGTACCCTACTGGTGTCACAAGATGTGCAATGCCTTATCCATCAACAGCTCCAACAGGTGAGTAGGAGGGTAGGGAAGAATATCTGCAAAGCCTCAGACTGTTCTTTATGAGGAATTAACAAGATGCAAAGTTCCTTGGCAGAACAAAAAGGGCAAATGCAAGGCAGATGAAACAGGCTGATGCTTCACTGCTGGTATAAATTAAAGAGAACACGAAATACTCTTTTACATGAAAGGAAAGGCAGAGAAGGAGAGAATCAGCCCTGTGGTTCATAAACCCAAGGTAAAAAAGCTGGCCCCCCAAATACTGTGCAATCTGGACAGGATTACTAGAAACGTAATCAATATAGTTAGGGATACTGATGCATGATAAGGACACACTCATACACTTTCCTTTCTGATGGTCACGATATACTGCAGTCTGCAAAAAATTATTTCCCCAAAGTATAAAGAGTGATAAAAAATAGAAAGAAACTTTGAATCTGAACATAATTCTGAAAACTCTTCCAAAGCCTGAAGAAAAGCAGAGATACAGTTGAGATGGCATCACACAATGGATCAACCTGCCAGTGGATTGGGGGCAGACACTCATGACAAATAGGCACAAATATAGCGTGACACTATATGCTGGGCATATGCTTCATGTATGGAGGATTAAATGCCGCACACACACTGTCCTGGGTAGATTGTATCTAGTGCTGACAGATACCTGAGGGATCTGTCTCTTCCTTTTTACACTTTGGCAATTGCCATGCCAACAAAGGATTATGGGAACTGGGGTGGGGGAGTGAGGAGGAGAGATCATTTGCTACTCTGTTTAAAAGAGACTTTATCCTCTGGGGGGATTTTGTCAAGAGGTTGGATTTCTTCTGAAATTATATTTGTATCTGCCTATATACATTTAAGGTTGATGGGCTTTTCTCTTTTCTTCTGTCCCTCTAGCACAACACCTCATTCTTCTGGAGTCCCAAACAACCTTAAAGCAAATGTAGCTTCCATAAGTCAGTTTGAATACTGCAGCCCTCAGCTCTGGTCCCCAAGCAAGCTGCAGAAGCAGGAAAACAGCCAACATGCTATAAAGACCAATTCCTCTCCCTCTGTGGTAAGCCCTCTGATTGACGTCTCTGTTCCTTGAGAGAGACAGACTCTTGAGTGTGAGATAGCTGACTCTCACCTGGGGAGGTGATTAGAGGGGGAAGGAGAGAGAGAGAGGGGGACACAGCCAGACAGACAGAAAGGCAAAGAAAGACAGACAGAAAGGTGAGCTGAGGAGGGGAAAAGAGGAAAGGATGACAGTGTAGCGCAGATGAGAGAAAGACAGTAGTGCTTGATGAATTAAGTTGTCAACTTTGGCATCACCTGTGTACCATGTCATGCCAATAAATTCATTGAAGCTGAACCTGCACTGTGAGTCAAGAGTGAGAGAGTGCTGATGGAAGTAAGAAATAACAGCCCATTTAAAGACTCAGAGCAATTTATGAGTTACGTCAGGAGGGAAGTAGTGACAATGGGGAAGGAGAGGTGCTTCCCCATCATGCTGGGCAGGGAAGCTTGTTTTGGATTCAAGCTGTCAACCCAGTCTCTCTGCATACAGTAGAGAGATAGAGACAGAGACTTGATTCAAGAAAGAGAAAGTCAGTGGAGAGGCTTGCTAAGGTCCAAGGGGAACAGGGCAGGCACATGCCTTGGTAAATATGCCTCAGGAAATCCCTTAAGGTGCTGGGAGATGTTGAGAACAAGAAGCCAGGTACCCCATTGTGAAAGGGTACAGAGCACAGTCAGCACCGTGGCCCTGAGGGAATGTGAAGGAAAATAGAGCACAGCTCTGGCACACAGGGATGGCTGTGCTGGAATTTCAGGAGGGACACAAAGTCCTCTTCTGACTCTGAAATTGGAAGCATGGCACTGAGATGTGAACAGCTTTGACAGGCTGTACCAGGGAAATACTGCAGCAAGGTGCTTTCCTGCACAGCTAAGGAGATTTTCACTTTTTAAAGGATTCTCAATATGTCTTAAAAGAGGAGCTCACAGGGTCCTTCCATCCCCCAGAACTCCAGCAAAGTCTGCGGGATATGACTGGGAAATAGGAAAACTAATGGTACAATGCCCTCACCCAATACATTTTTTTCTTGTCCTGCAACTACAGCTTCCCAAACTGAGCAATATCTGACCCAAAGGTTTGAGAAATGCATCTGCCTCTTTACTACTTTCCTTTCTTTCATCCAACTCACCGTTTCCTACACAGGAGCTTTTGCAACCCTTTTGCTCACAGATGATGATCAGCTCCTAAGAAAACTCTTATTAGCCACAGGGACTAAGAGTGGCAGAGGCTGATTTCCAAAGCAACCTGAGACCCCCTGTGACCTCATTTGCAGCCATCCAGAGATGTTTACATTCATGTGACAAGATGTGTTCACTGACCCTTGCAATGAGCCAATCTCAACCAAGCGCTGGCCCAGCATCAGGAAAGAGAAGGATACTACCTGCTCTGAGATTCATTCCTGTCATGGCCTCTGCTGCTGTGTGCTCCACTGATGCCACAAGCCTGCATGGAGGGGAGGGAAGGAAGGAGAAAGGAAAAAACCTAGATTTGTCCCTCAGGAAGAAGTATTGGTGGTATTTCTTTCAAACAGGGAGAAATTCTGACTCAGCCACACAAGTAGAAAAGCTAATCTTTTCAGCCTGAGTGAAACACTGAAGATTTACAACTGTTCAGGGTATTTGGAAAGTTTGGATAGAAATGTGTGTGCACATGCATAACATTTCACAAATCCATGCAGAGGAAATAATGCATTTGGCATAAAACTAACTTATGCGGATATCTGTGTGCATACATATAGAAACAGAAACATAATTAAAATGCATATATGTTTATAGTTAGACACATACCGATATATACAAATACTGCCATTTGCTCCTGAAACCCCCAGCCTCTTTGAGAGCCCTTGTTTGGCTGCTGTTTTGCAAGCAGCCAGGCAGCCATGACACAGCTGTCCGGGTTGGGGTCCCTTGAGCTGTGTGGTGCAGCTCTGCTGGCTGCGTTCAATTTGACATCAAATGAGAGCAGGGATCTTGCTGAGCCAAGCTCCATTCTGATCTGACTGGTGCCCAAACCAACTCAGTTGTAGTGCCCTCGGGCTGTGGCACTGTATTAAAGTTGAGGGCAGCTTTAATCTGCTTCATCATTTGCACAGTGGAAGCTGTGCTTGGCCTACTGGGAAATTATGAGCATGCCCCTCATTCAAGTAAAAGTGGACATTTCCAGGAGCTGTGATCTTTGTGTTCACGTAACTTAGTTTAAATTATCTAAGCTTGTGGCTTCCAGTCATTCTCATTCTGAGGGCACCTTGCAATTTCCTGGGGAAGGTACCTGTACCGCACAGGGAATGTAACTCTCCTAACAATAGGTTTGGTTTTTTGAAGTTCACAGACTTCCTGAGAGTTACGGACTACGATGGTCTGATGGATTTTCACTTACTATAGGGAAGAAGGAAAAAAGCCTCACAGTTCATAGTCTTCTTCTGTCAGGGGTATTGAGTTGATTATTACCCCCTTTAGCAAGAGGAATAGAAACACAGAGCTGCAGACACGGGGATCTTTTGCCATGTGTAGGGGGCTGTGGTACACTTAAGCATCCCTGTCTTCTTGGAAGGTTACAGGGACATCCTGCCCCACAAGAAATCACTTCTAACCACACATATCCTGTGGACATTGTTGCTCCTGAAGGCACCCCACTGACTTTCTGCATTGCCTAGACATCCCACCCACAACAGGACAATGGGACACACATGTAAATCCCGGAATGCCAGGATGTCAGAGCACCACACCTACACAATCAATAGTGTCCTGGTACCTGGACGCTGGCTCTGGTGGCAGTGATCACAGCTGTTGGAGGGCTGTGTTGCTTTTTAGAAAATGTAATTGGTATACGTGAGACCATGCAGAAGAAAGAGTGTCAGTCAAGAACATTCTCTTCCTCAAAATGCCATTTAAAACCAATCATGACCAACTTGTACTCCTGGAACTGCTGAGGATCTCAGGACACCTGAAAGGTGGTTTGCCTTTGTCTGTATCTAACTGAGCAACAGATAAATGTATGGTAAGGAAGTGTTTAGGTCATGCTGGGGGCTACAGAAAGGAAGAATGACTTTTATTTGGACAGACTTTTCAACAGAAGAGATACCAATTAATAAAGAAATAAAAATAGGTGACATTCATTATGACACTTAAATTATTAGATGCCAAATGTTTGTTAAAGTACCACGTGGTCTGGACGAAGGCAATAAAAAAAAAATGGCTTAGCAAAGCAGTGAGTAATGGTGACCCAATCCATTTAACTATTGATAAAACACAGGTGAGGAAATGTGCAGGAGGAAAAAAAATCTCTACAAATCATCAGCTAATGGATTAAATGTATCTGAGTGTGAGATGGAAATTAACTGATCAATTCACTCAACAGCTGCTAATTACATGTGACAAGGCAGGCAGACTCCAGAAGTCTACGGAGCTCAAAGGAAAACAGTGCTGGTAGAAAAATTTGAAGGCTGCCTCTTGCCACTATGGGGTATGACATTTGCCCCAGTGAGAGAATGTCACTGTCACTGAATAACATTTAACTCTGCTATTGTTTGAAGTTTGTATTTCAACAGCACGGAACTGGGGTTCTCTCTCACTGCTTTATAACAATTTGCAACATTAGGTATAAATATATGGTATCAAAATTAACATGCCAATCTAAACAAAATTAAATGTAATGCTACAATCAAAATGAAACCTTTTTGCCTCATTGCAGTTAAACATTTTGACATTAATGAAATGAAACTAGAAAATTAAAATGATTTGTTGTGACACTCATCTGTCCAAAATTTTTTTTCCATCCCCATGTTTCTGCAAAATACTTCTATGCCAGAAGAAGTGATCTTCTGATAGGAAGTAATCTCACATTTTCTGATCACCACCTTCACAATTAACACTAATATTTTCCACTTCCACTTTGGTTTACACCATTTAGGAAATTATCACAGAGATATTGACTACTTTTTCTCTCCCCTTAGGCTTACACTTTGCATATATTGATCCCTTGGGACTCCTTTAAAGTCATGTCTTTGGAGAGTCAGCAGATTGTAGGATATATAGAAAATAAATAAATACTAATGATGAATTAATTGATCACCAGGGAAAGATTAGTACCAAAGTGTGATTTTTCCTTGTATGAGATCAGAAGGGGAACCTCACAGGTGCAATTCTCACCCTGCACTGTAGCATCAAGTTTTGAAACTGCTTTTGGAGTAAGGATAAATGCTAAGCACATACACTAGCAATTAAATTATTAATTCATAGGGTAAAATCAGTGTGGCTTATCAAACTGGTGAAACTTCCAAATTAGGTATCTCAGGCCTGACATTATGACGCAAGCAATGAAATTTCTAGAGATGATGAGACCTGAGCCAAGGCAGTCTTCCAGATTCATCACACTAACAGTATCTATTATCTATTGTCAAATCCCAACTCTGTAACTTGTGGGGGTCCAGCATGATCTACGCATGACCTATGATACTATTTTTAGACTGTTTTTAAAATTCGTGGTTGAAGAAAATTCACAGGATGCAATGTTTAATACAGTGCTTCATGAACTCCTGCTAGCAATTTTAATTCAATCTGCCTTGGGTTAGGAGCACTGTCACGGATTGGCAATTGCCTGAAGAACCATAAACAAGGGATAATGACAAGGGGCAGGTAGGAGCAACGGTATAAGCAGGTGTAAGCGAGGTGCTGTAGGAACCATGAGAAGTCTGTTTTCATTTAACATCTTTATTAATGAGCCTGAAGAGTAACTTGCTAATGAGTGGTGGATGATGCTCAACTGGGAGGTGCTGCAAACATCCACGAGGGCAGATAAACATGAAGGGGTACATAGGGATTAGCCATAGGAGCAGAAAGAAAATAATTGAACAAATTCATTATCTCTACAGAAGGAAGAAAAGAAACAAAAAACAAACAGCTCATAGTAAGAAAAGATCATGGGGGTTGAAGAGACCTGCACATCTTTTCAGACAGAATGAGTGTGCAACTTTGGATGAAATTTTTCAAAGCACTGAAGAATGTAAAACTATGGGTTCCCTACACCCAAGACAAGAATAAATGATAAAGCATCCAGGCACTCTATTAACTACATGGAAATGTCATCTAAGGCATAATCTAGAATACATCTGTACTGGGGATGGCACATCAGCCCATATCTATCTTCACGGATGGGTTAAAATATACCAATAAAGTAATGCTTCAAGTATTACTTGAATGCTTGAAGGGGAGGAAATGTTTCCCTCATTTGAGGGAAAATAAGCCACCCTGAAGAAGAGCGGAGGAGAGGGAAGGAAACTCCTATATTTCAGTATGCTTAACAATAATGCTGAAGATGTAAAAGGTGACAGAAAATTCCCTAGGACTGAGACAAATTACATAGTAGAAAAATAAAGTTTCAGACAAAAAGATACCATGTGGTGGAAGGATGGTCCTATTTAGCATTACTAAGAATACATATTCAACAGCACAAGTTTTTCTGCTGCAGCACCCAAAAGATGTGGAAACAACTAGGAGAGTCATTCCTTGGTTTGCTAAATCTGAGTGGACAATACAGAAGCTCCTGCAAAACATCTCACTGCAACATGAAAACCTGAAAACTTGCTCAAGGTCCATTCCACATATTCCACAATTTGGCTAAGCTTTCATCTGAGGCTGATCTATACCACTTGCTGTTAGTCAGAGAAGAGCTTGGTATTTAACTCCCTAAGTAACCTGGAACTGGAGTGTTCCCCCTGAAATCCTGCCCAGAATTTGCTGTCTTTTCTGTAAACACAGAAGGTCACAAGACTGCTTTTGAAGACATTAACTGCTTCATGGCTGTGAATCCTTGCAATTTTGCATTCCCATTACAAGACCATGATACTTAAAAGACTGCCTCATCCCTTATGGCAGCTGTGCTTCCTGACATTTAGTACTTGTATTTTCAGAAAAAGAAGTAAGGGAAGACAAACCAGAATGAGCAATCCAAAGAGAATAACTTATCAGGAATTTAAAAAATAAGTAATTTCATCTGTCCTTTCTTCCCATCACCTGTGGTCCATCTGTGCCTACTTCAGCTCCTTAATTTAAGGTCTTTTAAACTTAACTGGGCAAAAAAGAAGCAGAAAATGTATGTATGCTAAAAAATTTATGCTTATGTATGCTAAAAAATTCTGAATGAACGGGGGTGTAAAGGGCCAGAGAAGACAAGGAAGTTATCAAAAATAGAATATTCTACTGATTACAGCAGTTCAGAACCAGGCCCTGCCACTCATTTGCTCTAATTCTGGGCAAGCTTCCATGTGCCTCAGCTCACTGGGAGTAGCAATCTTTTTTTGTACCACTCTCTTTTTATCAGGTCCATTATAACTGTAGACTCTCTAGAACACACACTTTCTCTCAGGCTTTGTTTGCAGCCTTATACAGACTTACTAGAACCTGTGGTCAGTGCACTAATTCAAATTGGAATAAGCAACATGAAATTATGTTCCTTAGTCTGCACCACAAAAATGCCAAATGCAAAGTTAAAAAAGAATTTTTTTAAAGTAAGAGCTAAATAAAGAATCTGAAATATTAGCTCACTTGCAAAACTATGGCTTTAACTCTGCCTGGTGTTCATTGCAAAATGGAAAAATTATATAATTAACCCTCACTTAAAAAAAAATAAAACTTGCAACTGGGCTTCCATAAAACATGTCAACTCAGCCTGAAATATATTTTTTCCCTCTGAAAATTATATTCAGGATGCATAAAATAACATCATTTAAGACAGGTTAGGATAGTTTCCTTTTTTGAAGTTGATGAGATGAAGAAATAAGAAGCAATGGAGCCCAGAGAATTTAAGAGACTTGCTCAAAACCACAATAGACATAAGTGCTTTTGTCAGGAGGCCTCATACTTTCAATTTTGGGCTTAGATCCCAGGGTCACAGTCTGAGAAGAAATACTTTTTGCACATTAAAAGTGTAATGCTATGAACCCAGTGCTTTAACACTCACAGAGAATATCCAGTAAGAAATTCAGGGCGTAACCCAAGGGGCCAGATTTCAAGCACATAAGCACTCCACAGGGCGCCTAGCTGCAGTAAGTGGACTGCTAGTTTTGATACCTAAGTTTTTCTTCTTCTCAAGCTACATTTCCAGTTGAGCAGAACAGCTCTCCTTGTCCTGACAGGCAAATGTGCGCTGTCCCCTTTTCTGTTGTCAGCAGAGGATAGAGAGAAAGGTTCAGATGACTTCCTGGACAAAGGAGGTTTGTAGCTGCAGCCTGATGAACATCGGAGATAAGAGCAGCAACTGCAAATTGGCCCCAGTGGGAATGGCAGCAGCAATCTCTTCACCTAAAGGCAAGCCAGCAATTATGCTTGCAGTGCCCAGTGTCTGTCTGTTCACACCACTGCCCTCACATTGCTGCCCCCATGTCCCCCCACTCACAGACCAGGTGTACTCAAGGCTACTGCTCTGTTAAGCACAGCTTGAAAAAAAATTCCAGTCCTTTCTTTCTCCTGCTCTGTCTGAAGCCAGAGCTCTGAGCCTTATTTCATTGGATAACAAAATGGAGAAGAGGGTTTGGGTAGAGAGGGAGGATAAGGAATACAGTGCATCAGCCATGGAGAACTGGAAGAAAAAAAGCTTAGATTCCCCATCCCCAACTGACTTGTACACAAGCAGTGGACATTCCTGACATGCCAAGGAGCAGTTTAACCACCCAAGATTTCTGACAGCAGAAATCTAGCAGCAGTATCGGGGGAGCACTGTCCTCTCAAGGCAGCAGGGCTGCAGAGTTTGTTGACAAAGGGCTCTGTCCCAGCATCCAGAATAGCTTCAAGGCTGAATGCCTGTAGTGCCTCCCAGCATATAACAAGTTAATAACAAGGTTTTCAAAATTCTCTGCATGCTGTGAAACTCCTCCCTGAGCTCCTTCTTTTGTCCCAGCTCCCTTCCCTATTTTCCTGAGTCAGCATGGCTCATAGCACTCAGCTACAGGAAAACAGCTTAATAGGATGGCTGGACAAAATTAAAGGGGCGTTATTAATTTGACAGGTGCTGCTGCCTGGTGTCATGTCCCAAGTTTGTCCTATAGCTGTGCTGATTATTTTCTCTCCTTGGATCAGGGACATTTCATTTATTAGCACTGAACTTCCTCCTCACTGCCTGCAGCCACTGCTGCTCTGATCTCCCCAATTCACTTTGCAATTAAATTTTGTCCTCTTGTGAAACAACTGTGCAGGAAAGGTCTTGTGTTTTGTTTTCTTTTTTTTCCCCCTTGACCAAGTTCTTCTTGGTCAAAACAGCCTCTGGAAATCCTAGCCAAATCCCAAACAGAGTAAAACTAGCTGGGAACAATATAATGTGAAAAGGAGTCTAGAAGCTGTAGTGTTACATACCTAAAATACTCATCTCAAAAGCGAAGAGGGAATTGGGGGCATTGGAGGCCACTAAGTCTTACCTGTAGAGGTATAAATCTGATGGAACCATGCAGCTGCTGGAGATTTACATGAAGGTGGCTTGAAAGAAGATCCAAGAGCTTTCATGTTGGAGAATCTTGAGATGAGGAGCATCAAAATCATCACATCTATCCCTTTACAAACACTGTCAGTCAAACCAACTGATGGGCAGGAAGATGGGGAGAATGATTGCTCCCATTTAAGTTATTTACTTTATGTCACTGCTGCTAACACTCTGTGGTTTGTTTGTTTTGTTCTTTGTGGTTTTTTTATTTGTTTGTTGTGGGTTTTGTTTGTTTTGGTTTTTTTTCCTCCGAGGAATCACATTAACAGCTATAAAACTGCAAATTTAAATGAACTCTGCTCGGGATCTGATTTTGTTCCATAAAGCTCTGTATGGCGTTTTGTTTGTTTCTTCTCATCCCACTCCTCCTCTACATATAATTCCCCAGAAACCTTCATGTCATAAATTACTCCTTTACTGTTTCCCCATTTGAAGCCAAATCTTCATGCCTCCCTTCTTTTTGCCTTCTTCTTTATTTGTATAGAAACAAATACCACCTTTCTTTGGACTACTCATGTCAACCCTTTCATTCATTCATTCCTAGGACTACCTGTTAGCACATAGTAAGACATTTCTGGTTTTCTGGAACTGAACAACATTTTATAAGGCCTTGCTGTCTCATGAACTTTAATTAAATACAAACACATTTCTCTAGGTTTCCTTGCCATTCCCTAAGTTCCCAATCCCTTTCCTATCAATGAATATGTCAAAGTCTGAAGATAGCAGAAGTGATATTATTCTTTCCTAGGAATGAATGCTTTTTTCCAGGACTGAGCTGGCCTGCACTGATGCCAATTATACCAGCTTTTTTATGGCTTCATGCTAGAACCACTATAAAGCATAGGATTGAAAGCCTTTTTAATTGCACAGAGGTACTGATCATCATGCCTTTATGTACTTGAGATGTTCTTTCTGATTCTTCACTTCCCCGAGCTAGGGATAGCTCCCCAGACTAGGCAGAATAGAATGAAGAAAAACGTGGGTTAAGCAGCTGGTGTAAGTTGCCTCTCTCTGGAGATTTCCATGTGAGAAGCGCAGAGAACTTTGGGCTGTTTTAAGCATGACAGCTGGCCAAGCAGTAAAGGTCAAGACAGCAAGGAAAAAAAAAGGAGGAGAGAGCTCAGCATGAAGGATTTGTGGAACATCACAGGATTTTTCTCCAGCACAGTGATCTGGCCATTTCCAAAAGGCAGAGAGTCAAATTCTGCTCTTAAGCATAGCAGCATGAACAGTATTAAGCTCCCTGACTGCTGCTTATCCCAATACTAAATAAGTGCTTGGGTGCTGCATTTGGAGATGAACCAAAGGAACAGAAGGGAAATGCTTTATTAACCAGTTGACCACTGTTGATCTCTTAACAAGGGTAGGTAAGAGAAAAAACCCAGGGAGAAGACGAGAACACCAAGGGGCTGAGAAGTTTATCCAACTAGTGGGTATCTCTAAGACAAAAGAATATGTGTCCTCCTGAGCTGGGAATCTGCACGGCAAGCATCTGTCTCTTAGAAGCCATAGGAAATGATGCTGCTTTTTCCGGTCACTGGGGCTGCTGTAGATGAGTTTGGCCAACCATAAGAGAGGTCTGTGACATGGGCTATTGGGACAGAAAGCAGTGCTGGGTGAACTATCACTGGCATGGGCAATTCTCAGTATTGCCATGAAGTACAGCTCTCTCTCCCCCTCCCTCTCTTCCCTCTATCCCTCCACTCAAGCTTGTCAGTGGGGAACAGAAAAGGGTTGTAGGAGCTCTAAATAAAGAGACCATCTGACAAAGGAGTGAATGGCATGCGGGCATCTCTTTGCTCTTGCACCTTGTCTAAATAACCTTCTACCTTCCCTTCTCATCCCCATCTTGAGTTTGCCTCCAATTTTCGCCCCTCAGCCTTTAAAGCAAGAGGAGCACCAGGTTTCCCCCAGCTTTGAAGCAGAGCCGATAGAATAGGAAGAAGCCTTGGCATCAGAAGAGCACTCTTCCAGCCTTGACACCACATCTGGGGGAAAAAACTGGGGTGCTTGACACAGATGTGTCCTGCTGCTAGCGTTCTGTGTCCCCTCTGCCAACAATATCACTTGCATTATTAACTATTCCCAACAGCACTACTTTCTGTCTACATTTTTGTTTGGGTAATTCTTGTTTCCTCCCATTTAGTGCATAGGAAAAAAAAGCATTAGTGACAGTCTTGGTTTTAAATGAACCCTATTAATACTCAACTCTGCAAGGAACTGCGGGATAATTTTGATAAATGTGACTGGGAAGCCTGGCTGACAGAACCAAGTGCAATGCTAGTGTTTGTTCACAGCCCATCACTGCACACATGTAAGGGGGCTGGGGGTGAGCCAGGCAGGAGGGAGAGCAGAGGCAGGGGGTTTGTCCAACAGGACAGCTACAGTGCTGTAGGATAGGCTCCTCAGAAGATCAAGAGAAAAACAGGCTTAGTGAGATGTGAGTGGTGAGAGAAAAAGAAAAACAAGATGCAGTTTGAAAAAAAACAGACTGGAAAAACTAGAGAAAAATAATTTGGAACACAGACACTTAACTGTGGAGAGGGGAGAAAAAAAAAAGTCAGGAAAATGTGATAGCAAAATGGAGTTAAAGGTGACACAAGGCAGGAAATCAGACACAAGCCTGCAGAGAAATGAAAAAGGCTTGAACGAGACCAAATATACCTAGGCCACAGTTCAGCAGAGCACACAAATTATTTGAAGCACTTCCTTTGGTCGATGTACTTACTCACTTAAAGTAAATACTTCTGTGGTTCACTGATTGGCAACCTCATGCAGCAACATCTTACAAGAAATGTATTGAAAAATGAGAGGTAGGAGCAAGGAGAAATGCACTCGTGAGGTATCAGCAGCTGAGATGAATTATCTGTCAAAACTTTTGCTGTAGTTCTCTGAAGAACTATTTGGTCTCAAAAAGGAAGGTGCAGCTAAAGGAAAGTGGTTGAAACTAGAAAGAAGTTTGGAAAGACTCAAGTACATGATTATTTATTCTTGATGGTATGTGCTTTTGGACATACCATCTCCAAAAAGGAATAGAGTCCACTGTTTATTTCTATACATGAGTGAAAGTCATGTATTTCCACTTCATGCATAAGGTAAACTCAGCCTGGAAAGAGACTGCTGGGCATCTTCAAAAATGCAGCTTAGCCTTCAGAAGCACACAACAACACCTGGAATATCCCACAGTCATTGGTGGTGTGCAAGAATATACACACTGCTAGAGAGATGCCTTCAAATTAATAGAGGAAAGTTTTTGCTGGTTTTTTTTTTTGTTTTTTTCTTTTTAATTGGCTGTTTGTTTGCTTGTTTTTAACTCTGTGAAATTACAAGTTAATACCCAGAAGATTTAAGTTTTATGTAAATCAGACTTCTCTCACTAGGCATATGCATTACAGCTGGATCTGGTCTTCAAAACTATGGCCAGCACCCAGGGTGGACTGGTTCATCAATAAATACTAAGGACATAGTGCAGATAAGACAGAGAATGCTGGGAAAGACCAATACATATCCCTACATACCCCTAAATTAATGTCTATAGCATTTTGGTATTTCACTGGCAAACAACATTGCTTATTTTGGGCCTGTGACTCTGAATTTCTTTGAAAAGCACCATGAGAAATGTGTTTAATTAAAACCAAAGGCAAAACTTCTGTGGGGCATCTGCAACTACCTGTCATGAGCTTTATTGAAAGGTCATTGAAAAGACTGACTTCTATCACAGCACACAATAATGCCACAAATAAGCACTCATCAGCAGGATATCTTCTGTTGCCCAAAAAGTGTGAGAATTACATTTAAAGATTCATATCCTCTGCTTCCTAGCCTCTCCAAGAACCTTTCCCATAGAGGATGAATCCCAGCCATTTCAAGCACTTCTGAGCCAACTTGCCTATGTGTGCCATACTCTGTTTTGAGCTGCAAAATGCTCCTCCACAAGTGGTTGATCCTGTAAAACTAATTTGTTTCCCCTGCAAAGCAGGCAAACACATGAAAAATGCCAGGATCGTTTAGCTGCCTCTGACGCTCCGGCTGTAGCCATGCTGCGAGGTTCTGGAGAAGCATGTACCTCTCCTTTCGGAGAGCAGCTGTTCTTCGCCTGCAGCTGGTGGAGCCAGCTCCATATGGAGACCAGATCAGAACCCATTAACCACAGAGGTAGGAGACTGCTTGGAAGTGGAGTTTGCAAGGCAGGGAGGCAAGGGCTTGGCTGCAGAATTTCACCTCTCATAAAGAAAGGAAAAGAAAGGGGGGAAAAAAGCAACCACACAGCCTATTGAGCAATTGTTCCTGTGTAGCCTCTCCAGTCTAATTGATTTGGACACCACAGCTAATTTTTGCTCAGACATCTGTTAGCACACATTAGCACATGCCATTAGACAGGGAAGCACAGATCAGATGGAGGGGCAGAGCTCAAAGGCCCTGGTTTGGGATGCTAGAACAAGCAAGAGAAAGGATGAGAG
The DNA here is from genome assembly GCA_009812075.1 of Sialia sialis. Classification (NCBI taxonomy): domain Eukaryota; kingdom Metazoa; phylum Chordata; class Aves; order Passeriformes; family Turdidae; genus Sialia; species Sialia sialis. The sequence goes on along the minus strand of VRYO01001681.1, from coordinate 2,055,995 downwards.
AGAGATGATGTTTGTGCAGGGCAGGATTAGTTGGAAGGAGCTAGGAGTAAAGGGGATGGACTTGGCTCACTCAGAACATTCTCACCAAAGGGTCGCATATGTTCCACTTGCCTATCCTTGCTACAAGCACGCCTGTTTCATTTACAGGCAAGCCTCAAAGGGCATGCTCCTCGCCAGCACACAGGCAATAAAGCTAGAGCTCACACAGGGAGCCCTAACATTTATTCCCCCACATTTTTGCTGTTTGCAGGTCCTTTGGTTATGATTGCAGGTCTCAGTGACAAAAGAAGGAGACAAGAGAAAATTACCTTTCTCACCTCACTCCTGCATGGTGTCAGGTTGCTCTGGACATGTTCTATATTTAAAGCTTTACAGATATGATGAACCCTTCCACTGGAGAAGCAGAACTGTATATGAAAGGTACTGGCTAGAAGCATGGGACATAGAAGGGAGCAGGACATCAGAAAACCCAATAACCTTCACAACCTTCCTCAGGGCTGTTCTGCAGTAGTTCAGTGGCTGCAGTTCATTTTAACCACCTGTAACACTAACAGGCCGGGGAGATGATAATTTCCGCCCAGGTACAACTGTGTGCCACTTGATACAACCTAACTTGTCCACCTGTGAGAAAACATCCTCCTAGGCTGGTTTTTTTTTTTTTTTTTCTTTCAGGAACAATGTAAACCCTCTGCCTTCTGTCACTGCAGCAATATGGAGGCATGTGCTCAAATCCAAATCCAACCTGCATAAGCAGTTCCCCAGCTGAAGTTCCACAGTGCAATGTTCCCATCAGGAGTGGCTGCTACTGCAGTCATGCCAGGTTCTGCAGTGTACGAGGTGCCACGATGCTGCTGGCAGTGCAGCCTGGCAATGCACCCTGGCAACACCGGGGATCTGCGTAACAGGGAAAGGAGTTATTTGGACTTATATTTGTTCACGTACATGGAAACAAAGGTAAAGATGAAGAGCATAATGAAGTTTCTCTGGGCATGTTTCTGGTTTCCCACAGCTTTCCTGTGAAAAGTGGAGTTTTTATATTGATTTGCTGATGTCTGCAAAAGACTTGAGCTCAGTCTTTCATGTTTTTGCTCTATGAAGGTAATGTAAGAAGCTTTCTTTCCCTGTGGGTCATACTTTGCACAAAATGCATGGGAGCCCTAGTAGCCTTGAGGCTCTAACTCCTCCACCAATTGTGATGGAAATTAGCCAACAGGCTTTTGGGTTCACAGGACTGACTGTCACCACGACCATGCAATATTAATTCTCTTTGAAACAACAAGCCAAAAGTTGATGAAACGGCCTTGTTTTTCTTGAACACTCTGCCTGGGAAGGAGGGAGAGGCAGGATTTGTCAACTGAAACTCCATTGATGGAGTGAAGAGGTCAACATCCATTATAGGGATGATACAGATGAAGGTAAGCCTGTCAGTCACAGGATGAAAAATGAAGCCCTCATCTCTCAGCTAGTGTATTGTATCCCACCTCCTCTGCTTGCTCTCAGGGTGTCTCATCCTCTGCTTCCTTGCACTGCTTTTGCTTTGGCATAGCTCAGCTGACATTAGCAGAGTTGCTCCCACACCTTCCCAGGCACTGTGCTGTGCCTGACTTTGACAGGCATGTCACTTCCACTTTGGAGAAGGACTGACACATTAACATCTGCACAGCCCTCTGCAAAAACGCCCTTCTCATGCAAGCATCTGCCAGCTGAGAAACTCCATTCCACTAGGTAAAGCACAGATCAGGGTGGAAAAAGGAGAAAATAAAAGCTGATATTCCCAGCTGAAAACAGTAACTGTCTGGAAAATACAAGGCAAACAGTTCTAAGTCCAGCAAACTGCTGCAAAAGCACCCTGGTTTTGATTCTCTGATAAGACAGAAAGCACATGGGAAGAGCTGCAAGAGGAACCATAAAGGTGGGCAATTAGCCAATGACCCACTCAGGTTTGCTTTGTTTGCTCAGTAGCTGCACAGTGCACACTGTCTGCACCATTGGAGTAAGCAGTGCTGGGCTGGCATCTTGTCCTTCTTTTTGCTGTACACCCTTTTTTGTCCCTAACAGTTAGGTTTTGGTTTTGGGGGATGGCACCTGGATGAAACAGGTCACCCCACAGTCTTCCTGCTCTACAACATCAGCTCTACAACAGCCAGCACTGATCCACTGCACCCCAATTCCATGACCAGTCAAGGCAGTCCCAGTCCTATTACCCCAGCAGGGATAGAGGAGGGTAGGACCACTGGGGCAGGGGGTTCCAGAGGGGTCATACAGGGAAGTGTCACAAGAGAAACAAGAGGAAACAAGGGAGAAGGCATGAGCACACACACAAGGAGACAGAGGGGGGGACAGAGAAGCAGATACAGAAGGATGCAGGTGAAAGGAGATGTTGCTGTAGAAAGGGCTGGGAACAGCTCTTATAGGTAGGCATGCTGTGCTGGGGGTAATTTGGAGATACTGTGCTTACGGGGGACACTGCTGAAGGAACTCCAGCCTGTGAAGGACCCAGACTGGAGCAGGGTAAGGGTAAGAAGGAAGGAGCAGGGGAAAACAAGAGTAGGAAACCAGGAGCAGCAACAAGAAACCATCACATACCTCCTCAGTATCCTGCACTGGGTGTTGTGCAACTCAAGGGACTTGCAGGGACTGAACATAATGCAGTCAAAGAAATTGTCCTGAGGTGACTTTGTCATGTTGAATCAAATCCTCATTTGTCTGTGTAGCCCAGAAATCAGTTTTGTACCTTTAAGGTTGGCTTTGAGCGTGAAAGGGGGGTAAGGAGAAGCAGTGGAATGTCTGACACGATTGTTTTTCAAGAGTTCCATCGCTTCATCTCCTAGACGGTCGCTGTGGTGGGCAGCTATACTTTGCTTTTAGCTAGTTTTGACTGACAGAAGCAGAGTTCTCCAGGAAGCTTTTCTTCCCTTTTTTTCCTGGAGTTATTTGAACCTGGACTGGGGAGCTGGGGGAAGCACCAGGAGCTTGCACCTGTGTCTCACTGGGGCCTGGCCTGGGCAGCAGCATTTTCCAGCACCAGAGAGACTGATAACAGCCTGAGCTGAGCTATCACCCACAGGAGAGAGACTTTCTGAATTTGTCATCTCTTCAGAGCAGCAAGAGGTTTCATTGATCAGCATTGGGATTTTTTTTGTGCTGGGCAGTGCTTTGCTTGTTGAATAAACAGGTTTTTTCCATTCTCTCAGAGGAAATCTCTTCCCAAACCAGCTGGGGGAGGGGCCACTTGGATTTGCTTCCTAGGGGGGGCTTTGTAGGTTTTCTCCCCAATTTGCCCTAAACCAGGACAGAGGTCAAGAGTGGTCTCAAGGTAGAGGGAGAGGTGTTGGTGTGAGGCTGAGTCTGGAGAAGCAGTTGGAAAGCAATTTGCCCTGGTGTTTGGAGCATTGTTTCTCTTCTTTTGTTTCTCAACAGTGAAACATTAAATTAAAAGCAAGTGTAACAGACATTAAGTTTATTTGCACACACCAACCCCAGGCTGGCTTCTGAGACCCAGTCGGCACTGACAAGATGAAGCTTTATGTGGCTGCTCAAAGAACAGTACGGTGAGGAAAAGTCTGGAGTTTGTTCTCCCCCCTCACATTATCTATTTGGACACCATGGCTACCAAAGTCTCTGAAGTCCATCATGAAAGGGAACTGAAAATGGGGTTTGTTTTAGTCTGAGCCAGGGGCAGCCTTTATTCTGCTGTGTGTCTCCCCACAGTCTGACTGCATGGGCTTCATTATCAGTGTTTATCAAGGACCTCAAAGCGTGCTGTTCAGGCCCTGTAATTCCTGCACTGGTGAAACACCTAATTATCATCCTAAATATATCCATGGAGAAAAGGAGGCATTAATGAGATAGGGTGGGAAAAGTGACTTACTGTGGGCAAAATGAATGACCTACACACTAGGAAGGGTACCCAGGAGCAAACCCCCCAGACCTGTACTTCAGCTGAAGGTGAAAAAGTAAAAATGGATAACAGGAAGTGAGAGAAGGAAAAGGAAGAAATAAATGCACGATGAGGAGAGAACACACAGAGCAAGGAAAGCTGTAAATGGGAAAAAAGGCTGCTTCAGTGCATGCCAAGCAAAAAATGGAAATGACAGCCTGAGCTGCAGAGCGAGAATGTCCCAGACTAAATGAGAAATAGCCAGAGTGGCCTACCATGACTTCCACAGTAGAAAACATTTTGTTTATGGGATACCTGTAGAGGAGGCAGGAGTTTCTCTGACATTTGCATGTCTCAGGGCTTCCCTGAAGGGCATGTTTCCATTGGCAAGGAGAACATTTGGGCCAGTTGGATAAGATGCTGTGAACAAGAGTTGCAGCATTTAACCTGCATTAAGAAATAACAATTTACTCACTTGCCACCAGTTACCAGGTGCCAGGGCTCAGTTACACAGGAGCCTTTAAAGGAAGGAATGTCCATACATTATCACAGCAAACAAGTGAGTGTGACTTCGTTCAAGGGCATCATCCACCCTGGAACCTATTTCACATCTCGTTGGCCAGCTGAGTGAGAACTGATTGCACATGCTCCCTTGTTTCTCTGTCTGTGTGTATGGTGGAGGAAGACCACAATTCATTAAAGGAAACAGAGCGAGGTAAAGAGCCAAGCCTCTCCCTGTTAACCTCCTCTGGAAAAACAGATCCCTACACAGTCAAGAGTTTGTATCAGTGAGAGAGGGAAAAGCACTTTGTTTTTGCTCGTCTTTCTAGCATTATGGCATAGCAGTGACATCAAAGGATCTTTGGTGTAACTCCCCTCCTGTTTAATCAAGGTGTAAAATGCAAGGATTTTGTCCACTGCCCGACTGCACTCAAGGTGATTTTTTTTGCTTTTTAACCCTACATCCTCCCATGACAGGTACTCTGGATGGGTTTTTTAGGTGCACCAAGAAAACTAGCTCCTCACGCATTCTTAGCTAAACCACAGAATTACAGAATTGCTTAGATTGGAGAAGGCCTCCAAGATCATCAAGTCCAGTAATCCAGCACTACCAAGCCCACCACTAAACCATGTCCCTCAGCACCACATAAACAAGTTTTTAAATACCCCCAGGGATGGTGACCCAACCATTTCCCTGCACAGCCTATTCTAGGTCTTGACAACTCTCAGTCATGAAATAATATCCTGATATACAACCCAAACCTGCCCTGGTGCAACTTGAGGCCATTTTCTCTCATCATTCCACTTATTACTTGGGAGAAGATGTTGACCCCCAACCTCACCACAGCCTCCTTACAGGTAGCTGCAAATAAGGTCCCGCCTGAGCATCCTTTTTTCTAAACCCCAGCTCCCTCACTGCTTCCCATCAGACTTGTGCTCCAGACCCTTCACCACCTCCACTGCCTTTCTCTGGACATGATCCAGCACCTCAGTGTCTTTATGGTGAGTGGGGTGGTCCAAAACTGAACATAGGGTTTAAGATGCAGCCTCAACAGTGCCAAATACAAGGGAACAATCACTGCCCTGCTCACATCATCATACAGCCTCTGCTTCCTGTCCCCACCATCCAAATAAAGGCTGTAGTACCACTAGCACTTCTTCCCTGGGATATTCCTCCAATTTGAATGTTTCAGGAGATAAAGGATAGGATGGTCAGGAACAAGAGGGTGGTATTTAAGCTGAAATTGGGAGGAGGTTGACCATCAAAACCCTTTGTTTCTGTTGCAGCTTTCCAGTTAAGGCAGAAAACACCACCTATTTGTGCAGTGGAGATTTGTATGTTCATTACCTATGATAACACAGCATCACTTCCGGGAATCTGACGGTACATGCCCCAACTCTGCAAGGTCTGCAAGCCTTCTGCATGCAGCCTTACAAGTAAAGAGTTGAGAGTCAAAGAATTTACCACCAAAGCTATTTGGAAGCCTGATGCACAGCATAGGATTGGATCTCGATATCCCCAGTAGGTACCAAACACCGGAGTGACCTTCCTCTCTGCTCTAAAGGAGAGTAAAGTCTTCTTTCCCTCCTGCCTCCTTTGATCCACTCAGTCAGGCTGGCCTCAGCTTTCCCACTGCCTTGTACCAGGAGCAGTTCCCCACTGAGCATTTAGCAGGAGGAGCACTGACTGTTTGCCCATCACAAACCTTTTGTTTTCTCTGCTCCTGTACTCCCCTAGATTTGAGACAAAGCTCATTCACATATGGTGTGGTGGGATAAGCCTGGCTGACAGAGGAGCTCTCCCTCAACTTCATGAGGTGAAGAGAAAGCAGTGCCAGGTAATAGTAAGACAATGAAAGCTGGAAGCCAGCTGTGTGTACTGCTCTCCTGGCTAGCCTGGGTACCTCTTCTCCAAATCCCACGGCTCACAGCAGGAGGTGTGCAGCCATTATGAGACATGTTATATTGTGATGCCTTCAGGCAGAGAAACTCTGCCAACAACCAACCACTTGCTTTGGAGGAACAGGGAAAATGCAACTTTTTTTTTCTTTCCTTTCACACATTTCCTTGTGAATGAGGTGCAACCTCTTTTTTTAACCTATTTAAAGGCTTTGATTCTGTTGTCTGTCACAGTGTTTGACTATCTTCCACAAGAATCAACAGTAACATGGAAGTCCCAAACTTTCCTAAAGTTTTTTGGGGCCCTAGACAGGTCAAGGCAAGCCTAACATCAGGAGATATTTACTTCCTTCCCTTCTTTGCATCGGGTGTTGATCTTCAGCCGTTTTGGGAGCAAACACAGTGGTTTTGACTGTGTGCTGTTTGCACCCCAAACAAGAAAAAAGTCAAACCTCTCAGGCAGTCCAGCTCCAAAGGATAACAAAAGGGGACTGAGAGCCTTGCGTTGCCAAACACCAGAAGATGGGGCATTAGCAATCCCAAATCTCCTAGGGAAGTGGAAATGTGCTACCAGAGTAGCACAGAGAGCTATCTCCCAGATCATTCCTGAGCCTTATTGCCAACACTATAGTACTGTACACAGAGAGCTCCAGTTAAGGGGCTGGAGACGTCTTTCTTTTGGTCAGGAGCTGCCTAGAGCTCTATTGGCTCAAGAAAGGAGATATGTTGGGGGTTGGGGTTTACTCTTCCTCCTCTGTGGAGAATTTTTCCCATTATTATGCTAAGGAAGTCGGCCGGGGG
>VRYO01001681.1:1821640-2047914 GCA_009812075.1 Sialia sialis | reverse complement strand
TTCTTGTTTGTCTTGTAGATATATCAGTAAAGAACTGTTATTCCTAAACTTGTATCTTTGCCTGAGAGCCCCTTAATTTCCAAATTATAATAAAATGGAGGGAGGGTATTTTCACTCTCCATTTCAGGAGGAGCTCCTGCCTTTTTCTTGGCAGTACCTGTCCTCCAAACCAGGACAGGATACTTCTCCATAACTAAAGAGTCAAACCCCTTTTAAACTCAAGAGACAGAATTTACAATCCAAATTTCCACCTTGACCTTTAACGGTGTAATGGTCAAACACTGAATAAAATCCCAACAGCATGCTAGACTCTCTTTCCTGTGGTGAATGTTCTGTGGGGAAACCCTTGAGGATGAACAGCAAGACAGAGAAAAATGCTTCTAATAATTTCTTATAATACATGAAGCAAGCTGCATCAATATGCAAGGTTCCCTCTGATGCTTAAAACCGAACTGGAGTGTTTAGTCAAAGAAAGCCAAAGAAAGACTGGGATGCTCACAAGCACCTTATTAGTGACAGACAATAATGTGAAATAAGCTATTTTGTCTCAGGTTACTCAAAACCTTTAATGCTGATCCAGCTCTCTTCTTGCTTACATAAACATAACCCTATTTGCTCTTCCAGAGATAATCAGAATCAGGCCATCGGTAGAGGCATAAACACAATTTTCTTAAGAAAACAAACTATAGTAGAATTTACACATGAATTTTAAGCTGGTGAGGGTGGTGGTTCAGTTAATTTACTCTCCCAAAATAGAATATTTAATGTAAGCATTCCTGGACGTGTTTGAGGCCAGGCTGGATGGGGCTTTGAGCAACCTGGTCTTGTGGAAGGTGTCCCTGCCTAAGGCCTGGGGGTTGGAACTAGATGATCTTTAAGGTCCCTTCCAACCCAAAACATTTGGATTCTATGATTCTATTATTTTTAACCTAACCCCACAGTCAGTAAATAGAGAGTGATTTTGAGAGCCTGATTAATTCCAAGTGTTTCAAGATTTCCTCAGGTTATACACTTATTAGCAGGATACAGCTCAGTGAGGTAAGTTCCACGTAAAATTTGGACAGTCATATAGATTGTACTGGCAATGTGCTGGGGATGACCCCATCCGTGTCCTCACCAGTTCAGCATAGTCCCCTAGGACCTGAAGAGCATGGGCAAAACTGGATGCTGGTGTTATGGTTCATCAATGGCCCCAGATAGGGTGAACCACATCCAGGGTCCATGCAGGAAAACCAGGCCAGGGATAAAGTTAGAGATATGCACTCAGGTGCTATTCAAGAGGTGGCACCAGAGACTCAGCTGAAGACAGAGACACCCAGTAAGGCCGATCTAGACCTGAGCTTACTTGGAGACCCTGGACACAGGGTAGGTGGATACCCCTGCAGAGACAGGTCAAGGTCCAGTTAGTACACTCAGGGTCCTGGCAGACAATGCATTTCCTGAAAAAGTAAAAATGGCTCTCTGTAGAAAGGAAGGTGTTGCACCTATCCAGAAAACGGAACAAGGCATGTAACATCTCCATTGCTAGCCCAACATCAACTTTTGTGGGAATAAAAATATTCAGTGATGATGTATTTAGTTATACTAATGTCTTTCATCTCTAAATGTATAGTCACTGCAAGCACTTTATATGCAAAATGACTAATTGGAATGAGCTGTGCAGTTTTCAGCTTAGACCAGCTCCTTTATGCTTAACATCCGCCGAACATCTAACGACACAGTTTATATTTTCATTGAGGAATCAGCATCTGAGCGAAACAGAGAAAGGTTTACAAGTCTTCACTTCAAGTCAATTAGAATTTAAATGTAGGTTGAATGGTAGGGAGAAGAATGGGACCTGCAGCAATTCAGATCTCAGATGTTCATGTAATCTAGGGACAGGAGAATCATTTGTACACTTATTCTATCTTCCAGGGCTGGGGGCATTTGGAAAGGCAGGTTTGCTCTCTTCTGCATATCTAATAGTGTTTTGGCCAACTAGTCTTTAAACTTTCTGGGAAATGACTCTTCTACCTTTGCCCTTGGGAGGCTATTTCACAACTGAATACATCCCAATCCTGATTTGCTCTTGCTAGTCCTAGCTATGACTTCCACAGAGGAGTACACACCTTCTTGAAATACTTAGCAAGTCTGATAGATGCTTGAGGGTGTTTTTGCATCTAGATCCAATCCAAAACACCCCAGCACTGGTCTGAAAAACATCAGGAACAACTTCTATGAAGTCAGTGAAATTGCACTGATATAAACCAGATCTCAACTACTACATGCACACATGTATGTCTGCCACCCACTATCAGAAGTATCACTTCTAATCGAAACGGCTTTCTTCTTTTCCCCTTCTCCACTCCCTCTGCTGCTCATTAAAACTTCTCTCTCCCATCTACAATGGTGAAGAGTCAGCAGGATGCCCAGGTAGCGTTAGCTAATGGGAACTGACAGCCTGCCACCATTTACTGAAGGCTTATGTTTTGATACCTGTCTGTCTTCCAGCCTGACTAATTGTATGGAGGACTTTTATCACAGGGAGATTGACCTCAGGCAGGAGACATTTTGTGTCACTCTGAACAACTGAAATGAAGACACGATGGGGATGGCAAGAACTCACTAGCAGCAAAAGAAAAGGAGAAGAAAACTGATGTATGACAGGAATACCTGCCTTGCCATTGGCAGTGATTGGTCCTCTAATGAACAAATTCACTAAAGAACCTGAACTGTGGCATATCTTGAGACCTTATAAGAGGCAACATTAACTCATGATAAACTAAAATACCAGTAAAGTTATGAGAAGTATTTTCCCACTGATTTGTAACAGTCTGGGATCCAATTAGAGAGTTCTTCTGCCAACTAGTGCCTTGTGAAGTTCATATGCTGCCTCACAATGGCTTATGGGGACACAGTCTGGAGTATCTCTGGTACTTGGGGTTTGGCACAGTAATTTTTACTACCTTTTATTGCAGAGATGTGAAAGCAAAAAAAAAAGTTCACAACATGAATACGTGTTCATACCTAAAGAAAGTAAACAATTCTGTTATTATACTTCCCTGCCGAGGTGCCATGTCCCACATGAGCTTTAGTCTGGAGGACTCACTATTCTCTTTATTTCCCAAGCTTGACATTTCTGGTTGAACTATCTTCTTCAAGATTCACTTCAGTCTCCACTCCAGCTGAAAGATACATCCTTAAGAATCACTATTTCTTCTCATTGGAGGTTTCCTAAGTTGCCATGAAAGGAAAAGTTATTCATCCAAAAAAAAACCCCACAAAAACCCCCACATTCCTTTCCTCCCAGCATGGTGTCAAGTGTGCCCCAGATATGCCTTTCAAAAAAATCAGGTCACTCTGCTGTTAGCTCTATTGTACTGGGTTGGAAAGCTCCTAAGAAGGCACAACTGTACACCTCCTAAGAGCTCAGGACACCTCTTTCTATCAGTGGTCTGAGCTTCCCCTTCCAGAGCAGACCAATGGCTGAATATCCCAGATCAAGGAAGAACAGGAACTACAAAAAACTGGGAGGTATAGCAGCCAAGACAATTTTTTATTTCATGTGTTTCCTTCATGTCAGACACTGTCCATGTATTTTGCCTGCCTGCCCTCTAGATCCTTAAGAAGTCTTCCTGCACATAAAATTTACACATAGTCAAGCAACTGCCCCTTGTGTGGAGCTCCAGATGAAAAATTTCAATGAGAACTGATATAAAGCTTTTATCTCCACAGAATTCTCCCCAGGCTGATGAATGCCATTGACACTTCCTTCAAACTGAATGTGCCCGCGTTGTACTTAACCCTTCTATTCAGAGATTCCTCTCTACATCAGTTATTCTGCTTTGGCTTATCTGCTGAATTTACTATATTCCCTAAGAGACACAATGCCTCTTAGACAGTTTTCTGGCAGATACATGCAAGAAATTTACCCTTACAGATTCTCTTCCTCAAATTGGGTGGCACAATATCAGTAGTCTCAGTTTGCCCAGTAGCTTCAAATGAGTTTGCAGCTTCTGACCAAGAATATGTGCTCACTGTTTCATTAGTGGGACATAGCAACATAAATGGTGCACCGAGCTTTGGGATTTGCTTCTTCAAAGATGGGTATCACTCAGAACGGACTGCAACAATCTCTAAAGAGGCCAAGTACCCTGTAGCAGCAATGAATAAGGAATAACCAAGTAGTTTGATCAGAGCTGCAAACTGCAATTCAAATTCATACAATGCTGAGGGGGGCCTATTCTGGGATGGTGGTTTAAGCTCATCTTGAGATATGGGAATTAGGGCTAGCATTGAAAAGAAATTGCAATTTTTGTCTATTACCCAACACTGTTCACTCATCCCTACAATCATCCAACATGCCCTAATTGCTTCAGTATGTTCCTGCAAACAGAAACTGAGAGTGACTTGGTCAGAGACAGACACAGATCTAAGATGTACACAGAAGCCGTCGTCCAATAATGATGACCAGCTGTCACAGGCAGCAGAAACCTCCTGGCACTTGGCACTGGCAAATTTTCAAATACCCACTGGTCACTGCTACCCCATTAATTGTGGGCACTTTGCCCAGTCTACATTCCTGAACAGCTTTTTTCTTCTCTTCCCCTTCTCTCTTCCTCACAGACTTCTAACACAGTTAATAAAAAATTTATCAAGGCAATTAAATAAACACTGATTTTATTTGATTTGATCTGGGAGCCAAAGAGAGGAGTTTTGCTGTTCAGGTGCAGACTTGAGAATTTCTGTGCTTGTTGTCAGAAACATGCCCACAAGCCTAACATGATTAGATAAATAGAGATGGTGAGGTGTTTTTTGGTTTTGGAGTGGGTGGGTTTATTTTTGGAAGGTGGAAAGTTTGGTTGTTGGGTTTTTTAAGGAAGTGGAAAGGGCTGGGAAAACACACCAGTGTGTCCTTGAACACAAGGAAGAAGAGGATTACACTGTGAAATCCATAGAAAGTAATGGACTTTGAAGCACCAGAGATGGACACATGGCAGCACCCAGCATTTGCAGGAAACAGGCACTGCAGCTCCTGAGAACTGCATGTGCAAGTCATTAAATACCTGGAATTTCTTTTTAAAATCTTATACAGTTTTACCTTCAAGGAGAAGAAAGACAATGGTAAGAAGTGCCTGAGTCTAACAATAGAGACATCTCAAAGTACTTTAAGGACTAGAGAGATGGGGCAGCAGGAAATCTGGGAGAAAAATTAAGTACCCTGGAACACTTTGGGCTAGAATAGCAATACTCATCTTGTGAAAAATGTAGCCTGTGCCTCAGGCTGTTCTGGGCTGGTGGCAGAAAGTACAGAAATCTTTTCAGGGGAGACCCTTACCCTTTGGCTCAGTGGGAGAGAGCAGGCAGGAGTAGCCAATCAAGGAGATTGCAACCTTTCCCTGGGAGAACTTATATGAATTTATGTCAGGCTTATAACAAGAGATTTGGAGAGGAATGCAGCTGCCCTTTGCAAGGACAGGTAAATATGTCAGGGATTATAACTGAAAGCATTGTCCAGTAAAGAACAGATTATAGACTAAAACAAAAGGTATTGTTATACTATTTAATGTCACACAGTGCAGGTTATGGCAAGAATAGTAGAGACCTGTCAATGCAGCTGAGAACACAGACTTTGGGAAGTGACAGTCTCCAGAATGTGTCTTTTATGTGGTTTCATCTTTCCTAAATAGACATACAAGGTGGATTCATGCCACCAAATTTTAGACATTCAACAGTTTGCTGTGTAAATCTAAATTAGTAATTTACATTCCTCTTGTAGTCCAAAGTAAAAGAGGCTTCTGGGGGATGATCTATCACATTATCTCAAGGCAAACAGCAGAAAGAGTAAGATGCTGTCCTTCTCTCAACAGACTACAGATGAGGGCCAGATGACTAGTTTAGATTTGTGTTACTAGCACTCTGATGTCTAAGATTAAGTGTGATGAATCTCAACTGCAGTGCACCACTTCTGTTTGCAAGACTAAGTGCCCATACGGACAAGAGATGCAACAACTTCAGAGAGTCACACTTAAAATACTAAGCGACAGATGTTTATCTCTGGACTTGGGTCTTAGTCCTGTCTCTGATAGGGTTCCTGTGCAATTTATTTTTGCAGAACCACACAACCCCCTGGATTTGTTAAAAAGAGATAAACCTTTTATGACCTTGAATGGCAAAGCCTATCCTACCAATGCGGTTTGTTCTTTTTTGCTCCAGAGAGCAAGCCACAGTCTCATTTTTTTGTGCCAGTCCTTTGGACAACTATGGATACAACCATGAGATCACTCTCAGGCTGTTTCCCAGAATGAACAAGTGCATCCCCACACAGAGCAGGAGCAGGCACAGCTGATATGGACAGCAGACTGCAGACATGCAGATGATGCCAAGTTCAGCTTCCTCAATTAGTGAAAGTCCTCCAACACCAACCTCACAGACCCTGGGCTTTCAAATTCTTCCATAAATTCTTGTGCCATGGAATACACACTCTTGCATCATGTTATAAAGGCACCAGTCTCCCAGACTGTGTCCCAGCCCTTGCTTTATTTTAGGCACTTCTAACCAGAAAATATAACAAACTAAGCAACCAAAAAAGATGCATGTCTGAGGGCCACAGGGTCCCACAGTGAACATGGAGGAGACCAGCCCTCCCTACTGGCTCCCAATGTAGTGGGGACATGTTCTATCCATTCCAAAAGGTGCCAATAATTAGAATAAACATGAGCTAGTCTATGCCATCTAGTTTGGAGTCCAGGGCTTTCTTCCCTGATACTATCCACACCGGATGTACAGGCAAAACCAAGATGTCTACCTGAATTATGAAGGTAGTCCACAGGCTTTACACAGCTATAAATATTCTCCTGGAAACTAAACATGCCATGAATTATGTTAAATATATTCACAATAGTTAAAAACACAGTAGGAGAAGCAGTCACTGCCACCCTCCTAATGCTCCCTTCAAACAGCATCATGAGGGGTGATATCCCTATGAACTTCGGTTCTTAATCTCGTTTTGTAGGTCAACTAGTAGATTAATCTTTCAGGTAAAATTGTGAATTGAGAGCTCTATGCAGTCATAATCCCTAAACTCATAGCTGGATTTGTATAGTCAAGGTCATAAGGCTTCTACTTTGCACAGTCTGTTCTGTAGCTATTTGGGGAGATTTATTGTACTTATTCCCAAAGACTTTTTTCGTATCCTTTTTTGCATTCAAAACAGGAACATACCCAAAAGTCACATTCCCATCAGTCTAACAAGGGAACAATCATTTTGAAGAGATTCTCCAGAATACAGCTGCTGCTGCAGCACCTGCGTGAGGGCCATGTGGAATTGAGGCTTAGGATCTTGCTTCTTGGCTCCTCTCCCTGTGAAAGTCTCCATACTCTTTTACTTTGCCTGTCTACTCTCTACACTTAACACATTAATGACATACTTGCTGTATACCAAAGCTGAGAGATGATCCTCCCAGTTAACAGAACCTAAGGAGATGTCCCAGTCGCCCACTGACTCAGAGTACAGTTTACAGTACTCTAGCCCTAGCACATAACAACTTCTGGTGACATAGCTCTGGTCTCCTTGCTGTGAATTTTCTCAAAGCATCAGGCAGTGCTACCAAACCTCTCTTATGACCAAGTCAACCATGGCCAGATGCCCCAGGTCCACCACATCACCTGCACCCTATGCAGAGCTGAGTATCCACATCTCCAGACAGTGTGAAAACAAACTCGCAGGTCCTGCAGCCTGAGTGTCTCACAGGTTGAGGGCACCTAATGGTGAGATGCCATTATGTTCAAATCCTTGCACCATGACAGTCCTTTCTCCACACATTCAAAGGGAGTGTCTCCTTACCTTACTAAAAGCAAAAGGCTTCTCATACTGCTGACAGAGAAGACACAGAAAGGAATTAGGAAGATAATAAATAGGCTGCCAGAGGCCAAATTTACACCCCCCAAAATTAATGAATCATTCA
The DNA here is from genome assembly GCA_009812075.1 of Sialia sialis. NCBI lineage: Eukaryota > Metazoa > Chordata > Aves > Passeriformes > Turdidae > Sialia > Sialia sialis. The sequence goes on along the minus strand of VRYO01001681.1, from coordinate 2,039,968 downwards.
AATTAAATTATTTGCCCTAAATTAAAACTTATCACTAAAATCCAATTCTCATTTCATTAAAGAGAACCTCCCTAGCTATCGTTTATTTTTCTCCATAGATTTTTTTTAAAGGTAACTTTCATGGAATGGGGGAAAAATGCAGTTGTAGTCTACTTTTCTGTTTGAAGAGCACCAAAAGTTTTATTTTTGAAGAACTGTTCCTCATTCTTATATGTGTCCACATAGTAAAGACAGTCCTAGTAGATTTTATGAAAGACTATTGATGCACAAGACCATGAAATCAAATCATCAATGTAAGTGAAATCTGATAGACGAATATGAATGGAAATTCAGAAGCAGCATTGCTGAAGCCTCTGTAGCCTCTGACTTTTGATATCAGAAGTAAGAAAGCTCATAACCCTCATTTGGGGATTTCCAAAGGCCTTTTTAGGAAAAGTAGGGCAGAAAAATAATGGCACTCCCAATGCATTTTTGAGAAACAATTAAATCTCTTAGACTTTCACACACCACTATGACTTCTCAAGCAGGGCTTGGTTCCTGCTACCAGAGCTCTGCTCACTGATAGCCTGAGCTGTGACAGGTAAAGACCCAGAACTGCCAGCAAGAGTAGCCACGTGCTCATGCACCCTCAGACTGATAGCACCAACCTTTGTTCCCTTCCCAGGAACCTTTTTCCTATTTTCTGATGGAGATCAACACCTTTAAAATGTAATATATGTGGGTCTTTTTTTAAAAAATACATTTTCAAAAGCTGTAGTTGGATTTTGAGAAAGTGCTATTTTTCTGAATAATCTGTAAATGGAAGCCATATGTCTAAGTATCTATTTCCTTTTTGTCTATTTTGTTTTGTGCACATTTGGTGAGTTATTTTCCCCCTCTAACTATCACATCTTGGACTTTGTTAAATGAAACTGCTATTCAGTTATTTTGTTGGTTTTTCTCTTATTCCCAAGCAGCCAACTACTGACATTTAAGCAGCTATACAGGAAATGTGATATTAAGTAATTATTTTCTCAGAGTATTTCTTCACTTTCTGGTGAGTAAGAAGCTGGTTCTGGATTAGCAATTTCAATATTTCTTAAGATAAAAACAAGAGCTGGAGCTCTTAAAAAACCACCAATATCCAAACCCTGAAAACCTATTACATAATATGATTTATCATTCATTGTTTTTGTGGATAGCAGGGGGAGGCATATCCTAAAAGGCACAGCCTGCATACACACCAAAAAGACAGACTACAGATCCATGCAAGAGTCATGAGGGCCAGCACTGGATAGCGATAAAAGGGAGGAGAACACAATTAACATGGGTCAGCTGGGGTCCAACTGCACCATGCAGACACAAGGATGTGCTAAAAGGCATAGCACAGAGACTGTGCCCACTTGCTTTTGCCCACTCTAGTTTTAGAAACATCTTATTCCCTTCCATGAACTGAAGATTTCTTTATTTGTGTAATTAATTCATATTAAAGAATAAAATGGAAAGTTTTTAAAGTGTGAAAGAAATGGGCTTCTTTCTCTAAGTCTTGATGTTGTTTTTGAACTGCTGGCTCAATTTACGTTTATTTTACAATCTGTTTCTAACCAATTCCAACTTCAAATGAAATCTTGGCTCCAATGGAGCAAAATTCCCTTTAATTTCAGTGGAATCAAGATTTTCATCCAAGTTCTCATCCACTAACAAACAGCTATGATGACTATAGATGGTAACACAGCAGCCAAATCCAAAGAACATGAGCTGGTGGACCCCAGGAATCTGGAATTTCATCCCATGTGGAGTTTTGAGCATTGCAGATTTGGACTATTGATTCTACTGGAACCGATGAAATAAGAAAAACAGGGAAAAGGAACACACTGTTCCATGAATGCTGGAATTGCAAGGCCTGGGTTACCACTGCTGTGTGTCCTAGGTCCTGTTGCCTCCTACCTTTGGACCTCTTGACTAGTTTTAGTCAAGGGGGCATCTGTGGACAGTAAAGCTACAGAAAAGGTGAATCTGAGTCAGAGAAATGTGGAATATGATTAACCTTAGCTATCACCCACATTGCAAGTAAAGAGACAAGCTGACCCTAAAGTTTCTAATGGAGACACGCTATATATATTTTCTTATTATTTTGTGTTAGAAATCTCAAGCTTCAGATCAGATCTTTTTGACTTTTTTTTTTTCTTAAACCAGATTTTTGCTAATTTTCAAGCTACTAAGCAGTTACAGGCCTACCATGTAAAATGAATAAGATATTTATTCCTGATTACACCTACAGTTCTTTTCTGCAAGAAAAGCTCAAGAGGATGTGGCAAAATTTTTTTTTCACTCATTACTGAGAAGACACTGGCCATCATGAAGGGTACAGACAACGGGAATCTATGACTTAGGACATCCAAGGGGACATTTCTTGTTGTGGATGCCAGTTGGGTCAAATTTCAAGACTCGCAACAAGTCAATGCATCTGTTGTGCTACCACAGCCCGTTTTTTTAAGCAGTGGGAGCAGGAACAGACTTGGCTTTAAAATGGATTGATATGTGCAGTCTTGCAGCTAATGGTTATTTGTGCTCTCTCAAGAAGATGTGGTGGTGGGACTAAGTTCTTACTGTGTTAGGAGCTGAGAGAAACATATTGTCCCTACTTCCCTGTCTTATACAGTCCAAGCTAAGACTTGGGACTGCAGACTGAGACCATCAGACTGAGAAATAGCAAGGCAAAACCTTTTAAAGCACTGGTGTGAATCTAAAATCAGCTAATCAGACAAAATCACACAATATCAGCTGATACCACTGTGAAGAGTCTACTCAAGCTAAGCTGATTTATATCACTAAGGACTTGGATTATCGCATCAAGATCCTTCCTCCCAGCCATGGGAAAGTACTCCGTATATTTTGTGCTATACTTCTTTCTCCAAAATGAATAAGCATTTTTTTAAGTATTCTGTTTTTGTTTCCTGCCTGCACCTGCAAAGCAAGCACCAAAATATTTCCAGAAAAACCTCCTGATTTATGCACTAAGAAGTGCTAAGCTCCAACTAGTATAACAGAGCCAAAGCGTAAGCTGCATTGTATCATTCCAACCATGTCTGGAGATAGGAAAACAGAAGTTAAGAGGCATCAGGACACCACAGGGATGCAATAAAAATACTACATGGGGAGTGAAAGGAAATTCCTTGGTAACTTACTAAACTCCAGGTGCTTTTTCCTGTATTTTATGAGTTTGCCAAAACAAAGTAGCACAGAAAACCTAGAAAACTTGCCACCAATACTATTGTGTGCTTAACTTTCTGGAATTATTTTTCTGGTAGAAATGTATGGTCCATGGTAGTAGCAAAAGAAGTGTAGCAAGATCTAAAATGCTTCAGGTGCCCAAAACTTGTCCTTGCTTTCTCAGCTTATTTTCCCCACCAAACTGCTGTCACTCCCTTCCAAGTGTCTTCCAGTCCCCCTAAGAACCTGAATTTATCTCCTCCCTCCAATCTTCTTTTTTCCTCTTCCCCCACTATTCCCAGTAAAGTGATCTTCTTTTCTTCCTCCCAGAAAATTCACATTCCCATTTATCTCATTGTTCTTTGCAACAGCATGCCAAATACACTGTCGTTTTCCCATTGGTGCTATGTCCCAAAAAAGACAAAGTGGTCTGTGCTTGCTCTTACCTACTGCACATTTCCTGGAATGAAAAACGCTACAGTGTTAGTGCTCAGAAAGATCCCTCTGATTCCTGAGCTCTGTACACACAAAGCAGGGAAGCCAACATTTCTCAGAGAACAGCATCTGACTCCAACATCCTTGCTGTCTAGCTAGCAAAGAAAAAATAGCTTCAGCTCTCTTCAAACTACTCTGCTTCCAGCGCTGGCCAAAGAGGTGGGATCCCACCACAGATCTGCTGAGCTCAAGACCAGCCCAGCTCCAGTTTCTCAGCAACCCACCACAAACAATGACAGCAACCAATGCTGTATTCTGGAAGGAATAAACACCAGTGAGGATTGACAGAAAGAGATGTGGAAAGGCTAAAAGGATGCATGGCTCCAAAGGGACTGCTCAGACTGGGCTCCTCCCAGGGGACAGACACCAACAATTCCACTGGTCAATCAGTCTGATGAATTTTGGATGGATACTTAATGATGAACTGGACTGTGCCTGAAAAAAATCTCGTTTCCTCACTTATGACAAAGGGAGTTCAAGACAACCCACAGCAATAGTAGCATCTACATTTGGTCAGAAGAACCTTATTCTGTATCAGGCTGGTGACCACCAGAAATTAACCCCACTTGATAGCTGACTTCAGGCTCCTAGAAAACATACTCTTGTGCCTTGCATTAGTTCTGCTTAGAAATCTTTCTCAAAATCCCAAAGTCCAAAGCATCACCTTTCCCTATTGTTGTCCTCAGAAATGAGGGCAAGGACTGGGCGGACCACAGAACCACAGAGTTGCTCAGGTTTGAAAGCCCTCTAAGATCATCAAGCTACGCCAGCACTGCCAAGACCACCATTAAACCATGTCCCTTAGTGCCACATCTATACATTCCTCCAGGGATGGCAGACAACACTCTCCCACATCAGCCCTGGACTCAGCTCTAACCAAGGACCTTGCTGGGAGAGCAGTTTATGTTGGGGAAGGCAGACCGGCCTCAACTGCTTGTCTAGGTAAAGGACCTCTCTGTGCTGTACCAGTCACCAGCACAAAGTCTAATTTCAGGAGAGTGGCCTGAGAGGGTGCACAGCTAATCTTCTCATAGAGTTAATAATAAACTCTCTGTGGTTAAATCCCAGGAAGAACAAATGCATCTTTATATTATGCTGAAACAATGACCAGTGAGTATGAATCTTTGCAAGCAAAGAGCACTACAAAGGCAATTCATAATTAAGAAAGGCTACACTCTGTACTTCTTTTCACACACTGATGCCTATCAGTTAGAAAGAAAACTGTAGGATTTGGCCTTAGCTGCTATGCACTTGACTTTGGGTTTGTGATTAGGGCTGGCCATTAAACAAGCACTCCTCTTTGTGAACATTTGCTGCTGATATTTCCAAACTTTTGTTGGGCCAAAATGATGAAGCCCTAAATACTTTTTTTTCATGAAATAAATATTAAAACAAGGGAGAGCCCGCAATCTTTACAGTCAATAACTGGGAATCACAAGAAATGTTATTGAGTTTGCAGGAATCCTAAGATGTGAGAGAAAATGTTCATATGGATCTCTTCATACCTCAGTTGAGTATGGTTAGGTTTTAGATGGGCTGTGGTAACGCTATACCTTTTTTCCCTCATAATTTTGACCAGAAAAAGCCCCTCAGACCTCTAAAACCTCTAAAAATTTTAATCAAATTCAAAAACAATGCAATGTTTTTGTTTCACTGAAAAGTTACAACTACCTCCATTCAAAATGATGCCTATATGCACAGGCCCTTGACAACAACAATTTGCTTCCTCCTAGTAGAGTTACTCCTCCAGATTGACTTGGATAGGCCTAGGTTTTTATTGCAGAAATGTTTAAACCCCATGGATGCCAAGCATCCATGAGCATTTCTCTGCTCTTGTGCCTGTCATCCTGATGAGACAAATAAGGACCACAGGATTTTTTTTCACTTTTATCTAATGCCCGAGAAGGCTTGAAGATAAAGCGCTAAAAGAACAAGAACCCAAGGTAATGCTGGGAAAGGGGCAGCCACTGTGTCCCTGTTACAACTCAATTCTCCTGGAACAAGTCACTCAACATACTGGAACAAATGATTAAACATCCCATTTATAAGCACTGAGAAGATAATAATGGAGTAAAGGAAAAAAAAAGGCAATGTACTTTTGGCAAACACGTATCATGCCATCCCAGCCTCATTTCCCTTTTTTTGTTTTTGTAGGATAGCTGGCATAACAGATAATACAGAAGCAGTATGTGTGATTATATGACATATCCTGACTTCAGAAGACCTGACAGTCTTCAACAAGCTAAGAGAATACAGTGGATGTTAAATCTCCATCAGGATGCTTCAAAGAGTTGCAATCAACAGGTCGTTCTGCACCAAGGATGGAGCGTTTAGTGGGCTGCTGCCACAGTCTGCTTTTGTGTCCTGATCTTTTCAATACTTTAATTAACACCTTCATGATGGAATAGAAACAGGGCACCTGACTTTTGTCAATGACACAAAGTTGGGGGCAGTTGCAAGTGCTTTGGAGCCCAGGATTATAAGTAAACTGAAGTGGTCTCCATGGAGAGAGCAACCAGATGGCATCCAACAGCAGCAAGCACAAAGCAGTATTCTCAGGAAGAGGAGCAAAACATTTAATGTTCAAATACAAAAGTGAAGAATGAACTGCAGACCAGTAAGAAAGGATTAGAAACACAGAAAGACTAAATAAGTGAAAGCAGTGAGGCACTCATATGAAAAAGGTAAATCTCATTTCATTCTGGGGTTAGGTAAGTGAAGTGTGATATGCAAAAACACAGCTGGTACTTGTATCTGCATGACTGAATCCTAAACTGGAGCTCTTGTTTTGGTTTTGAACAGTACATTTAATGAAAACATGTAGACAAACAGTAGTGAAATATATATGCCACAGAGGTTGAAAAAATATGACCTCTAGAAAGCAGTGAGCTGTTAAGCTGCACTAGAGATCTCTGAGACACAGGAATTAAGGGGTTTCAGGCAGATATAAGGTAGCTTTGAGAAAGAGGAGAAATAACCCCTTAGTATCTTGGAAGGACCAGAAATAATTGGCAGCAAAATCAGTTTAGATCATATGTTAATAAAAGCTTTCCAAATGCAAAGACAGTGAAATAATGGACATGCACCAGCTATGCAGGCACAGGACATCTTCAAAAATATATGTTTTGGGCAGCCACTGTAGAGTTGACCTTGTCTCACTGCATGGGGAAAGACCAGATCATCCCTTGCAGGTCCTTTTAAGTGTTTTACTCTTTGATCAGACAGCAGAAATAGCTGGGGGAGTAAACAGAAAGCTTTGCAACTGGCCATTGTACCCAAAATGAAGCAGCACAAAATGCTTTGAGTGAGGTGGTGGCTCAGAGCAGTCTCTTGGTGCATTCACCCCAGTGGAGAGAGCACCTAGGAGCAACTGAGCTGGGAAGCAACAGCCACCTCCAGTCCAGTGGACTAAAGGCAGTGCTGCCTACCTGGATCAGAAAGATGGAAGAGATGGCCACAGTTGTACTAACAAATCTTTTGGCAGCGGATGCCTATTTCTACTAGCAGAGGTGGCTTTATGTTTTCAAATGCTGGAAGGACTTATGAGGACAAATTTTTCTACTTTTAGCTGTCCAAGAAGTTCTGATTTTTTTCTAAATTGTCATTTCATTATGCCCCTTTTAGACCTCTGCAATATGCCCAGTTGAAAGGGATCTTCTCCATGGATGTGCACAATTAAGAGAGGAGAGGAGCAGAGCAAGTAGGCCGTTTTTGCAGAGATTGGTGCAGGCTGACAAAATAAAACTGGTTCTTCCCATGGAAATACTGAAAGACTTGGGCACATAGGTGATGTTTCTTTTTCTGTGATGTACTTCTGCAGCTCTGACCAGCAGAGTTCACCAAACAGAACTCATGCCAGGGAAAGCTTATTTTCTCAAGGCTGAAAAGGACCTGGTTCTAGAATGCAACTCCATTAGACTGGAATGGTGTCCAGTTTTAAGGGCTCCAATAGCACTCTAGGATCTGCCTACCCACTTATTAGTCTCTGATATAGCTATTCCATTTGTGTCTAGCGGTTATACAAGTTGTGTTTTCACAGGGGCTAGACAGATGAGGGAGTTGAACTGGGAGAGATTAAGGATTTGTCTTTGGTAGAAATATCTGTCACAACACTGAGTGAGCAGAATAGAAAGCCTGGACATGGCCCTAAACCAGCCCATTGTCTCCAGGGCAGGAGCAGCTGTCATTGCAGTATCTTTCACTGGCAAATCCAGGCATCAACCATGTGCACAAAATTAGCAATGAGTCTCTGATCCTGGCTTGTTTATGTTTCCCTGAGCTTGTTCAAAGGAGCTCACTGACCATCATCCCAGAAATTCTCCTTCCAGATTACCAGGCAAACCAATTGACCACTCTGCCATTTAATATTTTAGGACCTGAATTTTCTTTTATTTATTCATTTTTTATATTTGGGATGTCCAGAGCTTCAAATAGCCTATGTTTTGAAATGTATGAATGCAAAAACAAGAAAAGTAAATAAACTACATAAGTGAAACTAAATAGTTTAGCGTGACTCAATATCCAAACTTCTTTAATTTGTACTAATGGCAGACTATTTTTTGACAGACAACCTGCAAATCTTAGAAAAAACCAGCAATCAATATAAGAAAATAATGCCCTGAGACTACAAGGATTATTTTCTAACACACATTATTTTGTACTGAATTAGATTATTAAGTTAAGATTATTTTAAAAACATGTTTAAAATGAGACTAACTCTTCCAAATTGTAAAGAATTTAGTATTCATATTTTCCTGCACTTTTTTTTTTCCAGATTAAATTTAGGTTTAGAAAAATTAAAGCTATGAGTTTCATCTAATTACAGCATTATACAGTAAGCACAACATCACAATGGGTCTTTTATGAAATCTGTGGCAGGTATTAGAACAAAGATTACCCATAGATACCTTATTTACAGGCATCTAGAGTTTAGGAGTGTCAAAACCCACATTTTTTCATTCTTAGAAAGGAGCTAGATAGCCATGTATTTAAATGAAAGCTGAGTTAGAGAACTCAATTTTGCTGCTTAGGCCCATACCTAATAGGCACAAATAAAATTAATAATACATATGCATGGCTCTAGAATTCATTTGTCCCTACATTTTTCTTGACAGGTAAATGGAAATTGTGTGCTGTGAGATTTCACCAGCAATAAACCACCTACAGAGGGCTGGCTCTGCTCTGCTGTAGCGAGCAGCGAGGCAGGGTACACCTCTAGGGCTGGGAATGCATTTCACACAGCAAGCACTCAGCCAAGCTGGGAGAGCTGCTCTATGTGCAAGCGTGGGCCACTCTTCATGCTGCTGGGGGGGAATTCTGGGCAAGAAAACCAACCAGGAGCCTTCTGGCTCACTTCACCTGTGTAAGCAGGTGTAAAGCATCACCTCTGATGGCACATCCAGACTTCTTCACCTTGCAGATAAACACTTGGGGTGCTACTTAGCCCCTCAGTTTGTCAAGGGGTACCAGCAAGAGGAAAAGTCCTTTCCTGCATGCATTTATAATCAAAAACTTGCTGGGGGAAATCAAATCTGCAGCCTTGTGGATTACTAGACAAATCAGGAGAAATAAGAAATTCCTGCTTGAAGGATGATATAGAAGTTGAACATATCTGTAATATGTATCAAAAACACTCATACATATCTATCACCTAAGCTGCTCTGTAAATATTTTAGATAAATAGGCAGATAGACAAAATGGCATGAAAATTAAAAGCAAAACCAAACAAAACTGGGTAAACTGACTTGTTTGGTGTTCTGGTCTGGACAGGATGGAACAAGTAAACTCACTAATGACCTTACAAATAATTGGTGAACTCTTTAATTTGTTTGCTTTCTGTTCTGCCATAAATGCAGGCAGACAGATATGATGGCTTGTCAAGTTTCCTGATCCTTATGAAACACACAGAAGAAGGGTGACTAAAAGAGGGGAGGCAACATAAGGTGTATGGCAGGTGCCTCAGGTACCAGGTTTCACACATCTAGCGACGCTGCACTCTGCAAACCAATGACCCAGAATGGAAAAACTCACAGAAAAATTAATTCCTTAGCCTGGCAAAGAGTTAACTATGGAAGGCCAAAAAACACAGCACAGTAGCTTGTTGACACAAGAAAAAAGAAAGGAAACCTGAGGAAGGAGGAGGCAAACCAGAGGGCTCTCTGGGAAGTGATGAGGAACCATGTTCTGAAAAGTGTCGTTATGAACAAATGTTTTCCCATCGGTGCCAAACAACTGCAGCCAGGAGCCAGGTTTGCATTGTATTAGAATATGGCTTGGCATCACTGGTGTCCCCTGCTCTGTCACCACTTTTAAAAGGACAAACTGACAGCAGAGTAAAACCATGCTTCGCCACAATGGAAGAGTCCAGCTGGCTCCTGTGTCAACATAAGGGACACACAGGCTACTGACTCTGGAGTATCTCCTATAAAAATATACCTCTCTCTGTGTCTCTTTGTCTTTGCTCTCCTATCAAGCATGTTGCTTACCTTGCACGATCAAGTAAACCTGGGAAGTCTTGGGATGATGCTGTGTCTGCACTGAACACGTATAGGACCCCTCATCGTAGACATCCACTTTCTGGATCCGCAGGCTGTATTCCAGGGGGTTTCTCTTCTCCAGCTCTACTCGAGGGTCCAGGGACCACTTATCGTCTCCAGCAAAAATGATGCCAGAACGGTTTAACCAGGCAACCTTGGAGCTTCTGTCTTCTACATAACACCTGAGGAGGATGAAACAGGGGGAGATCAGCAACCCTCTCCATCATCTCCCTTTTGTTCCTTCTCTTTACTGCTTTGCTTAGAAACATCACAACACACTCCTGCCTTGCCAGAGAGCCATGAATTATTCTCATAATTGCTGTCCCATGAACAAGTATTTAGCAATTTAACTCTTTTCAAGAGTTCAGGAACCTTTGGTTCATAAACCCACGGGATTTGGGGCAAACATGTCTCTTGTTCTCTCTTCCTTTTGCCTGTGGCCTACAGATGCACCAAAAATTAATTTGGAAGGCCATGAGAGATCCTGATCACCAAATCCTTTCTAACCCTGCCAAGTGGGAGAGGTAGGAAGCAGCTCTTCCCATGCTTCTCCCTCACTTTCAAAAAGTTAAGTATACAACAGTTATACTCCCAGACTCCTTCCAGCCTGGGGGGCAAAGGTTCAGGGCTCCAGCTTTGTCAGCTCAGAGCACAGCTCCTCCATCCCTCAGTAACAGCAGCACAAGGGGAGGAAGCTATAGGATATCTCCCATTTACAGCCTTCTGACAAAAAAAAAAAAAGTGGAATTATTTCACTGTTCAAACATCACCCTCCTAACACATACATATGCAGAGAAGCAGCAGCCACTAGCCACTGCCATGGCCCTGAGTGCCAACCTTCACAAGTCAGTGGACAAACTAACCCCGTCGCAACTGTTACTTGGCAATTATTTTGTTTCTTGAGGGAGAGCAGAGTAACTGCTGTGAAGACAAATGCATTTTTGGCAAAGGCACCGTCTGTACCACTTCGCACCACCAGAAGGAGATCTGCACAGAAAAGACAAGGAGCTGCCACTGAGAAGATATGTCCTGCTTACTCTCAGCTGAGTCTCATTCAAGAGGACCAGGGCTGAGGAAGACAGGCAGACATAACACCTCTTTCACCCTGGCAGCTGTACCCCTCAGGGTTGGGCTCAGATAGGCTGAGGGCAGGTTTGCCCTGCTGCAGGTCACATCATTTGCTCTGGAGATAAACAGGAAGCTCAGTCTCCAGAGCTGTTGCTCCTTCACCTCTCAGAGCTCTGCCCACAGTGTCCCAGCATCCAAATAACCCAGCACCTCTTGCCACTGCTATTACGGACCACAGCGAGGTTGTCTGGTCAAACCTCCCTGCTCAGGTAGATCTTCCTAGATCATGTTGCACAGGATCGTGTCCTATTCACTATTCATGAATATGTTGTATTTGAAAGAAGAGAGGATAAAGATTATTGCTTCAAGATAAGACAAATATTTGACAGTAGGCTTTCATACAGCCTTTTAGCATGGGTCAGACATTTTCCAAGTTCCTCTATTTGAATGCTTTTCATTCATGCTGTGCTGCAGCTGCCTTCCCTTGTGATGTGACCCCACCATTATGGCTGGCACCTCACACCCACTCTCTTTTGGCATGCTCATGGATGCTGTCCAAGTTGTTCTGGGGTTACTTGTGGGCAGGAGGAAAGGCAAGCTGCGTGGGCATCCATGGGAGCCATGCCATGCTGCTGGCCAAGCTGTAAGCAGCTCTGTCTGATCTGACAAACATTTGCTTTAGAGAGCAGCCCAACAGATCCTGCCCCTTACTGATGCCATCCAGTCAAGGAAGGGGAATGAGAATTTGGCCTTCAGGCCAGAGCCCACCTTCCTGGCCAGGCAGGCACTTGTCCTTGATGCGAACTCTCAGGTGTGATCTGAGTTGTTTTCAAAAAGCTACTCTTTGTCAAAAAGAAAGATCCAGAGGTACCCATGAGCAGTCACGCTTAGAAACCATCACAGCTATGATAAGGCATTGCTCCAGTTCCATTGGCCATCCCAGGCTGTAATCACTGGTGATGGGAGGTGGAAGCTAGGACCCAGGGAGCGCAATGTGCTCCAGGGCTGGGCACAGTGACCCTGTAGGAGCACCCACAGAGCTGGCTACCTTAGGGTCAAGAGCCCTCTTGCAAATGCAAGAGTTGTAACAGCACCAAGAATCAGGGATCAGGTATTTTGGTAGTGAAAAGCTAAGCAGATCAACAGTGGAAGCTGAAGTCAGTTGCAGCTGAAGTTTCTCAGTCACTTCTGAAAATCCTCCTGAACAGTTATCAGTGCTGCTATACTCCAGCAGATCCATGGCACCACACCATCCCCACCAGGCTACAGCGAGCACTCAGCAGCTCTGCCCTGCCCCATGTCATTATAACTCTCTGTTTGGGGTTGTAGATATGCCCCTGTGTGATGACTTGTCAATGACAGTTCAGTGGTGTGGTCTGAACAAAGCCTTGTCCTTTTTGCTCCTGTGGGTAGGCTGAACCAGTGACCCTCCCTCTTCTCCCTGGAAGAGCAAATGTGTTGTAACCTGTCTTACATGCATCCAGGTCAGCCCTAGGACAGTGGTCAATAGCTACAGTCAGGAAACCTTGCAACTGTCCTGAAATAAGTTAGCAGGTGCTACCAAAATAAAGAAAGGAAAGAGGACAAAGAAAAGAGGAAAATGGGAAGTGAAATGGATTTGAGCCCTCTGTTCACCATGCCCGTTCCTCTCAAATTGTCAGGGAAAATCAATGTACAAATACGGAAATTCCAAGTCCTGGCATGCTCTGAACATGCATTCACGTGGATGATGCATCTTAGTATGTCTGTCTGCACTCAAACACTCACCCTCTTAGTCTGCCAGAGATGCCACCCAGCTGAACGGATCACACTTTAATAAGGATTTATGGTGATGATTTTCACAGTGTAATAAGTGCTAATTCAATACTAACAGAATATTAAATGGCATGTTAACTGACATTTTAACTGCAAAGCAGTAAGAGCATGGCATCAGCCAGATATCAATGGACTCTCATCGTTCACTAATAATCAATAATCAAGTTCACAGAGACAGTCAAGCACTTTTCACTAGACTTATTGGAAGCATTACCAACAGCCTCAGTGAAAGCTGCATTATTCTTTTCCTTATGGTTTCAGTTTTAATTTCTTGACATCTTTGATGTGGGTAATGAGAAGATCAGTGAATGGTGATGGGCATGCCTTGCATGATCACTGTAAGAACTTGGGAACTGTTGATATTTGTTGATATTTCAAACCACAGACATAGAAGGACAAAAGATCTTGCTGCCATTCCCCATTAGCTCACCTTGCATCCTTGTAAAAAAAAGGCTTAGCCATCAACATCTCCTATCCTGGTGACACAAGTCTGAAGATTTCACCGCCTGTTCTGCCTCACTCAGGCCTCAGTGCTTTGATTCCCAGCACCTGTGACTCCTGCTCCTCCTCCCATCGAGGCAGAAGCACTCAGTGCATTGATTTCCCAGCATGTTGCTGTAACACCCATCACAGTTTATGTTGTGCCTGTCACTCCAGCAGCTCTCGGCCCTAAGCTTTCCGCCCTCTCTCTCCTCCAGTGAACAGACGGGCGCTTCTGCTGAGAGGCGGCATGTGCCTGGAAAGCCCAGCACGGCTTCCCCAGGCTGTCTGCAACCACTGCCAGGGTGGGGGCTGCATGGGCTGAGGAGGAGGACACAGCAGAACCGCCGGGATCTCAACAATGGGCTTCCCATGCTGCCTCAGAGAAAGCAGCACAGCAGCTATGGCCTAGGTTATGGAGATGCAGTGGGGGTATTTCATCGCTTTGGGGAGGGATGGATGATATTTAGAGCCTAGAGTGAATAAAAGGCAAGAAGGAAGCCCTTTAGGGCCTGGTAAAGCTGCTGTTTAAATGATTACTTTAACATGGAGATTTTACAGTATTATCAATGATGTATTGGGTCTCACTGAAGTTGGGATAATTATTTGGGGTTTTTTAATTTTTGTTGTTGTAATTCCAAATAATTTTTTTTTACAGCAGACCTAAACCCACAATTATCTGCCAGAACCCCACTAGTGAGGAGATGCAAGCTGCTAGGATTAATGAAATATGCCGTGCTGCTTTGCCTGCGAGCCACAGCTCTTACGTCATTTTGGAGAAAAATAAATAAATAGTGAGTTTATGGACTGCATTTTCTGCCCTCTTTCTCCAAAGCATGTTGTGGTGACAGCTCTGTGCCACGATTCCCACAGTCCTTTTTAATCACCTTTTTCCATTAACCCTTTGATCATCTCTTCTGTAAGATAATCTCTGTGCATCAGGCCAAAACTCAGCAGTCAGCTGCACACACAATTAAGCACTGAAACCCCACCCACTGCACACACTGAGGGACGTGCTGCCCTTTTGCCAGAGGATGCCACAACCTGCCCTGCATCAGATCACCTGCCTTAGTCTCAGCTCTGTGATGATCCTTCTCTAATCTTCTCACTTCACACGTACTCTTACAAGATCCAGCTAACAACTTCCCCACTGCCCTCTACCCCCAGCAGCAAAATGGCAAGAGGGAAAAGAGAGAGGGATCAAACATAGCTCATTCAGCACAAAGCAACATCAGCTCCTGGCTGCCAGCTCCAAACATGCAAGACAAATTCTCTGTTGTGTTGTAAAGTATGATACTGGAAAGCTAATGCGGCGGTTAAACGCAGGCTTTCTCCCAGCCTAGGGAGGAAAGATCAAGAGCAAATCATGCTCATGCTGTTTCATCTTGTCCTCTCAAGTTCTTCAGTCTTTCCCTGCCTGGCAAACAAGGACTCGGACACAGCCATGGTCAGCCAGGGTGGCAGCAAGAGTCCAGCCTCTCTGCTATGCCCTGGCAGGGATATGGGCAGCAATGGATAAGGACAGATGACAGCCATGCCAGCCCTGACCTCCCAGGCAGGGTTTTCAGGGAAGAGTCCAGCCAGGCTCTACAATGCCACTGCAGTGCTGGATCCTGCCAACATCTCAAGACCAACACAGTGCTGCCACTGCAGTCCCCACCAGAGTAGTACAGTGGCAGAGCACACAGGAGCACAGACTCTGGAGGAGCAATATAGGAGCTGTTGGCCCTAGGTGGTTCCCACTGCTCTGGATCAGGCTCCCCTCAGCAGGAGATGCTACAGAAGACAGAGCTGAACCCATCTCCATCTCTGTGAAGGCAAGTGCCGCTTAAGTGGATGGCACTATCATGGGAGATCATATCAACCTAGCATCTGAAACCTCCTTTCAGCCGTGCACCAAAAGCCTCATTTTACTGAATTTGAATGCACATGGGCATCAATTGTTGCTCATAATTCTTCTTCCCACTGCCACTGCTCCTCTCTTTCCCCAGCCTGGTACAGCTGCTGCTCCTCTCCTTACATGCCACAATACACAGCAGGGTACTGTTTGAGAGTGTGCCACAGCAGGATGGATTTCCAAAATGTGGCATAAATAGCTCCTGAGTAACCAGTGCCAGCATGATAACACAGGCGCTTGGAGGGATTTAGAAAACTATTGCTTAAACCTAGTCCTGTGCTGGAAAACTGGCAGGAGGGGGAAACTGCTGCATCTGTTCAGTCCATGCTTTCACTCAGCTGTTTTATGCTGTGACCTTGTCACACCTGTCTTCAAGTCCCTGGGTATTTCAGCACTCAGGTGACAATTTTTGGCCATCCACCTATTGGGAGGGCACATGGCTGATAGGCTGATAGGCCTGCACTTCTGTTCATCCGCTTGAGTAAATTGCCACTTTAGGAGTGTGAGTCTAGGATGGGCTTACTAGGTTGTGAAGCCCCAACCTCTGCTGGCACAGCCAGCTGTACTTTATCACCTTTTTCAGAAATTTATCTCATTCCTACTTTAGCCTAGTGTGTTTGATGGGGGATGCCCTCCCCTTGCTTCACAAGTCAGACTGCTCAATGTCTTTCCGTTCTGCTGATTAAAACCTTTTATTTCCAACTCTAAATCTAGATTTATTCATACCTGGCTTATATCCATTTCCTCTTATGCCAACACCATCTTTTAGCTTAAAGAGCTCTTCTGTCTCCCAGGTGTTTATCTTTCAGTGTGTTCAGAGAGAGCAATCATATTCCCTCTCAGCTTTTATTTTGCTGCATTCAACAAGCCAAACTCTCCTTCTTGTAAGATAGACTCTCCATTGCCCTAAACATCCCAGTAGCCCCTCGCAGCACCTGCTCCAGTCTGAATTCCTCTTTCGTGACCAGCATCTGTACCCAGTTTTCTAGAAGAGTCCCCAGTGCCTTGTAAAGAAACATTTCTGTCTCATTGTTTCTCCCATCAACTCTTTCTAATGAAAGAAAAAAGAATTGCAACCAGAAAATATGAGCATCAGTGCAGAACTGCCCATGTGCTGTAAACATCCTTGTCTCTCAGTCCATGTGGTATGCATGGAAAATGAAACCCAAGGGAATTTACAGAAAATACACTGGCCTAAAAAGACAGCTAGCTGCACTGGCTCTCACTAGCAGACACACAGCTGGTCTCACATGGCCTTTCTTCCTGTTAAAATGACTCTTTAAGAGTAAAGGTTCCTGTTTGTGTAGGGAAAAAAAAACCAAACTCACAACAGGAATCAAACCCAAAATTACAGTGATTTTTATGCCAGTAATCTCAAAGGGTGAATGTAACTACAGCAGAATAAGAGAACTTATACTGGCATGATTTATTGCTCTTCCCATCTGTCAGGGATCGGAATACCCGCATAAACAACTTCAGTCCATATCCACTCCAGCAGAGGAACTTTCCTAAAAATATCAAAATGAGCTGCTATGAGCTGCTGTGAGCTTAACTCCATCCCAGCCATATCCCAGCACAGTTTAAAATTCCAAAATACAGAAAAACCTCAGAGTGAGACCTGCCACCACAGTACCATCTTTTCTTATAACCCACCGTGCCCAGGAAATGCTCTCTATTTCTTTACAGCATCATCAGGAAATACTTGGACAGGTCTTTTCTCATTCCAAGGCATGTTTCTAGAATGACTGACTCCAGTCCCAGGCCTCCTGCCAGAGGAGGCTCCCCATGTGTGTGCAGGGAGCAAACTGGTCTTTGGCTGATGCTCGCACAAATGCCAAATGCTCTGACAGCTTGCATCAGGTCTTGCACTAAAATCAGTCAGGAAGTTAAGGCTGCTGAGGAAACAGACCCTAAGCTCCCTCTTTCCCTTTTGAGTTAGCTGAGAACTTTCCACTGTTCCTTTTCAGTCCAGCCAGAAACCTGGTACTGCTCTTGATCCAGAATCCTTAAGCAATGCTCATCAGCAATCGATCACTTGGTCTCAGTGAAATAAGCAGGAGGAATGTATGCCTTGCTCTGCTGTCCATAGCTTCCCATAGCATCCCAGGGCTCCTACATTATCTGAAGGGGGAGCCAGGGAATAGCAGAGCTGATGCAGAATGGCAATGGGGAATGCTGCCAGATGATTTGCCTTTTTGTTGCTCTACATTTACACTAAGGATCCTCTACTTTTGTGATCACTAAGACACAGGCTGCTATGTTAAAAGTACCTGGGGTCACTCACTCAGGAACAGAAGTTCATCAGAAAGGCAATGATAATTAGTTACTTATGTGAACTGGGTATTGGCTGTTATGCCAAATTTGTACAATAACTGGAAACTAAATTTCTGGCAGGCCTCTGCACCATTATGACTTTTTTCTGTTTTGGGTATACACCAGAAATAAGAAAAGGAGCACTAATAAGGCACCCATACAGACTATAAGTCCCTTTATTTTCCTTCATAAACTTCACCTATTTCTTCTACCTGAACCCCCAGTGCCTTGTAATAACTTCTATGTGGTCACCACTAGATGACTCCAGAAAAGCTAGCCCGAATTTTCCCCTTGAATTTCTTCTAGTAAAAAAATAGTAATAACGAAAATGCCACAAAAAAGAGGAAAATGAGTGTCAGAGATGTGATCTCGTTTTCTGACAAGAGGGGAGGGAAGGTTTTGCTGGGAAATCCATGTGACTCTGTATCTGGTAATTATCCAGCCACAGAGGGAAACTGAAATGTTCTGTGCTGTCGCAGAGAATGACAGCACCTGGAGCTCCAACACCCAGATAAAAAGCATAGAGACAATCAGGCAGATGGAGAAAGGCAATGCTACATTATGGGCTGGCAAGCAGAGGGAAGAGAAAAAATGAGGGGAGGCAAAAGCTGGCAAGAAACTTTAAGGCAGTGGGCACAGCTACTGGAGAATGAGATAATGCCACAAATTAGCAATCCATGGACACAGAGAAAGAAAGAGCATAAGGGCAGGTCGGGAGAGAGTGGGTGCAGAAAAGGGACAGTACAAACACACAGGGGAATAGGAGAGTGGTGCTAGAGGGAGCTTCGAAGCATTTTGTGTGGTCCAGGGTCGCTTCCTCCCACCCCAGTCACAGGCTAAAAATGCAGGAGATCACCACAAAACAAGGGGGAGATTTTAAAATCAGCATCTCACAGCTGAAGAGGAATTTGGGACTGCAAATAACACCTCCCAGCTTGTGGATTCCAGTGGTTTGCTCGGGAAAGGGGCCTACAAATCTTAAGATCCAAATGATTAAACCTGGAGCATCACCTCATGTATTTTGTATGGCAGAGAAGCGAGAAGGAGATTCCCTCCCCAACTCTCCTTTCCAGAGTTGCACACAACAAGACACATGTAAGCATGAAAAGCAGCCCACATGATTGCTGCCCTGGTGCCATGGCCTAGTTCCAAAAGAAATGCACCATAGGTGTCCTCCCACACAGCAATGGGACAGTGCCAGTTCTCAGGGCTCTCAGAAAAAAGGGCTGTGCCTAAGGACTGGCAGCAGCCTCCAGTGGGTCAGGAAGTGCTGGCTGCCAGTGGCAAGAAACTGTACACCACTTCTAGGAACATTTCTGATGTGTCAAAATACAGCCAAACAGAAAATCAGGTCAGGGGCACCATTCTCAACAGGAATTGGGGTAAGTGACCGAAGCAGATCTGTAATGGCTGCATGCCTCCAAGGAGGAAAGAAGAACTAAGTGCTCAGATGTCCCCACCTGAACATTTGGGGAAAGAAATGGAAACAGTATTAAGGTCTGAGTTTTGGGCCACAAAGATCAGTGACCAACCCTCCCATGCACAGTGACAGAAATGTAGAAAACCTCCTAAAGTGATGGTGTAAATCACCTTCTACATAATTTCACGATCTTTTCTAGCCATAAAAACCTATAAATCCAGCACCAAGCAAATCACAGAATGGCTTGGGTTGGAAGGGATGTTAAACATCATCTAGTCCCACACTCCTGCCATGGGCAGGGACAACAGCTACCAGATAAGATTGTTCAAAGACACATCCAGCCTGGTTTTGAGCACTGCCAGTCAGGGAGGGGCCAGTTATCTATGTCTAGATAACCTGTTCCAGTGTCTTGCTACCCTCAAAGTAAATAATTTCTTCCTAATATCTAATCTAAATCTAACCTCTGTGTAAATTAGCTGCCACTCTGAGTGACAGCTTGCAATCTACCTTGTAAGTTTGTATGTTGGCTTTCTTATCCCCAGGCACTTCTCAACCCCCTGCCCCGTTTTTTGGGGTTTTTTTTTTAACTCATTAACATCTTCATCTTGGTGATACTTTCTGGCTGAGAATTTAACCAGTTTGCAATTAATTGGTACAAGTCTGTGAAAGAATATCATATTTAAATGTTGTGTGAAACTGGCAGCTGTCTCCTTTGTTTTGCACTATATGAAAGAGCTTCTTCCAATACCTGAGGAGCAAGCTACGTAAGACATAGTAATGTACTTTCTGTTATCTGGATGCTAATGTTCATCTCATCTCATCTCATCTCATCTCATCTCATCTCCTCTCATCTCATCTCATCTCATCCTGCCTCTTCTTCAACAAGGGAAAGTGAATATTGCATCTGAAGCATTAGCACTTGTCCTCGGCAAGTGGGACAGGAGGATCTGCACCAAGGAGAAATCAGTCTTGAAATTCTTTGGAGGCAGATCACAGAGGGAATGGGAGTGACATCAGAGAAATTAAGTCTTAATTTTTCCTTTTTTTCGGAGGTCATAAGAGCATCAGAGGTGTCCCAACCAAGTTATCATCACCACTTCCAGGTGCTGCCCTCAGGTAGCCAGCAGCAGACTGTTAACAGTGGTATTTCAAGATGAAAGTGAAACTGGGTGCATCCTGCCTGCTCACTTCCAGCTGCTGCATTTCAATGAAGGACACCTTCTTGAAGTGCAAACGCTCTAGTTATTATTTACAGCTGACCTTTTCCTTCTCCAGCTCCTGCTGCTGTGGCACCGCTGGTGGAGTCGGGGCTTGTAGAGATTGTGGAGACAATGTGTAGCGGAATGTTAGATTCCCTGCCTTTGCCAGAGCTGTCATTAGTACCACTGTGGATTGAGCTACACCTGTGCAAGCAACACTGGGAAATGTGAAGAAAAAAGCTTAATGTAGACAAAGCCTTTGAGGAGCTTAACCCCTCTTCCCCTTTTCCATCTCTCTCCCACTTGAAAGCAGAGAACAGCTTCTGAGCAAGACACACGCTCTCATTTCCATATCTAAAGCCAGTCCTGAAATGCCATTGTGAAATAATGCTCTCAGAGAGAAGACCACGAAGCAGATTCCCTTTGAGAGACTGCTGCTTCTTTTTTTAATACCATCCAAAAACAACAGCCACCAAATATCGAATGCACCTTGACTGGAGCAGTCAATAGTAGGCGCCTTGTTTTGAGATTGATATGGGGGAATTGGAGGGAATTCAGAGGCAAGCAACAACAAAATTCATCAAGGGCTGGAAAGGGATCAGCATCTAAGGGAAGCTTAAAAACATTAAATATGTATAACTTGACTAAGAGAGGACTTAAAAGCGACATGTTGACAAGCTATACCTCTTTGAAAGCTGAAAGTACTGAGGGAAGAGAGGAATTATTTAGCAAGATGCATAGGGGTCTACAAAGAGTAATAGGTCAGGGAAAAAAAAAAGTTCGTTCAATCTTGAAGAAAAACTTCTTGTCATCTACAAGTGCCAGTCTTGTACAAAGTCTCCCAAGGAAAGCAAGGAAGTGCCTAATCTTTCAGATGTTTGAAAAGAAGATGGGCTGAGGAACAGAGGATTAGCCTCAGGGGCTGCAGGGAGAACAAACTACAGTGACCTGGTCTTACTACTTTTACCACCTACCTCAGAGTTTTCAGCAATATGTCAGGGGAAGACAACTCCTCTTAAAAATTTCTTTCAGATGAAGCAATGTTTTAAGGTTTTTTCACTTCCCATACAGCTAAATATTTCTTGTCAAGACCTTAGATCTCTATGTATCACACTAGAGTTATCTGGCACAGGTTTGGATTTGTTTCCAAAACTGGATGTTCAAGAAATTATGCTTGGAGAGGTTAAAAAATACTGATACAAACACTAACAGTCCCTTTATTTCCAAAAGACTTTGGCATATAGTTGTATTCCCAAATATGCTGTGGGTAAAGTTGTCCAGCACCTAAAAGTCACAAGTGAGACTTGACTTTTTTCAGTGCTTAGCTTTGAAATTTAAACCAGATTTGACAAAGTACTTTTGGGCCTACCAGCTGCTAAGCTAGCATACAAGGACAAATTTTCAAAACAGCACTTGGCACAGTGAGTTTCTTCACCAATATACCCAGGTTTTTTTCTGCCTAAAGTGACATGCTTTTGAAAATCCATCTCATGGGTGTGTTACAATGATAGAATAAAAGGCTGCAAACTTCAATCCACTTTCTTTCCTTTATTTAGAGCTTTGCTAAATTTTGCCTTTCCCTAATGCCTCACTTTTGTCCACCATCAGGTCTTGTGAAAAAAGGCAACTGAAAGACTTACAGGGAATGTAGAGAAGATGCTGTGAGGGAGAACTCCCAAGAGCTTTGATCTCAGCTTACCTTCATCCCCACATGCACAATATGCCTTGCAGAGGAGGACATGTTTATTAATAAATAAATAGAGGAAAGGGGGAAGAGTGGAAAAAAAAGAAATGTCAAGATGTATCTGATGGAGTTTCTGCTGTTGACATGAAAGCCATAAGCTCGTTTAAAGCTTCATGGTCAGAAACAGAAATGGGAGGAAGGTATGACTCCTTGAGAAAGGGGAAGGAATATTTTCCATAGCTAGATCTTCTTGCCATCCTGCTAATCATACTAATATCTGGCACTCTTTTTCCTCTAAGACCCTTGCAGGGCTTTGTTTTACAAGGCAATTCAGCATGTGCTGAACAGCACGCAGTGTTTTTATCAAAGGAAGTAAACATCGTGGAAATAAAATTCTTACCTTTGTAAAGAAGAAGTGTGTTTTATACATACAGGGAGCCAGTGGAGAAAGAAAGAAAGAAGTTGTGCGAAGTCATACAATAAAACTATTTTATTATCAAAACCAAAACATAACAGACCTGACCTGCCTCATACAAAACTTGGTTTGGTGTGTACTGGTTGCAGAAGGATAGCAAGAGGCGGGTAGTGATGACTGCAAAATAGCCTTCACAAACTCAGATGTTACCTCCAGTCATACCTATCTTAGCACTAATGCAAGAGACCATGCTTTTCTCTCTAATTGAGATCTGCTCAGGGATATGCAACCACAGCAGAGAGGTCTGACTGAAGCACAAGCTGCTCCCCATGGTTTGAAGGCAACTGGCTAGGGTCATTTGGGTCTGTGCTCTGGAGCCTGAACTCCAGCCTGGCTACTGACTAAAGGACAGGCAGAACTACAGCAACTGCTCTGGCAGCTTCTGCTCCTCCTCACCTGCAGTCTTCTGGCACTGGCAAAACAAGCTGCACAAATTGGCTGGAACACAGAGCATAAACCATTTTAATTTCTTAGTGAAGACAAGTTGCTTAATCCTACTGGAAGCATTTACCCAGGGATATCTTATCTGGATTCACTGACATCCCTGCCTCTTCTCCCAAGAGCCTGGTGTGAAAGGAAACCTCTCCCCCATGCACAGCTTATCTGCAGCACAGATAAACCATTTCCCCATGGAGCTCCCTTCTGTACAGCTGTGTTACTGAAAGTTTTTCACACAGCACAGTATAAGGCTGTGCACTTGGGCTTTGGCTGGTCTGAGGCTGGGTCCCTGCTTCTGTTCTTCTGACAGGTCACTTGCTCTAAATAATTTCCAGAATTCCTGTACTGTACTGTATGGAGAAATGCCAAATTGTGGCTTTGGCTGGCATAAATCAAAGGCCAATAAGGCACCATTGCAGTAAATGGGAAAGCTTAGATTTACACTAAATGAGGATCAGTCCTGCTTCCTTCCACCACACTCTAAATTACAGTAATTTCACGATTATAAGCCACACCTTTTTCATTGAAGAATCCAGCCTACCCCAGTAGTGTGGCTTATTTTCAGGTGCGGCTTATCTATGGACAAATCCCAGTGAAATGCCAATCTGGAAGTGAGAGCCGGCAGGGGAGGGTGCCTGGGGCTGCCTTTAAAAGCTTCGCTGGTCTATGAAAACTGTTGCAACTTGAGCACCTGACACCAAACCCCGTGCTGGTGGGATTCTGTTATTAATTTTTTACTTTGTCACACATGGATCCTCGCTTTAAATGAAAAAAAAAAAAAAAAAAAAAAAAAAAGGTGCAGCTTATATTCAGGTGCAGCTTATATATGGACAAATCCCGTGGTCTACCCGGCTACCCAGATGTGCAGCTTATATTCAGGTGTGGCTTATAATTGCGAAATTACTGTAATTTATTAAATACAGCACTTCAGTCTGCTCAGCTAAAAGCAGCTCTGGCTGGCAGGAGGATTCACATTCAGGGAATGTTTTAAAAATTAGGATTTGCAGGCTGCTCTGAGTTTATGCTTGGTTAAAGGTAGCCTCTCATGGGCCATGCAGAGGGGATGACATCATGCTCACCTGATCTGTGTGTATCTGTGCATCCCCAACATCTATGCACAGCATGACATTAACACAGGACCTCACAGCCTTGGGGAGAAAACTTAGGCTCAAGTCCTGTCATGAAGACACTCAATTCAAAGTGCTACAGGGCAGCAGAAGATAGGTGCTGCATTACCTCCACCACACTGAAGGGCTTATTTCTGTTTTTTAACTGTATTAAGTTTTTACTGGGGATTGTGGGGTCTGTGTCTGCACTGAATTTGAATCTGCAGAAGGGCAAACAACAGCACTGGGGCAGGAAAAACAACTCGGGATTTTTGAGACAAGAGTAAAATTGTAGCTTATTCTGACATTAAATCTAAATGAAGGGATATTAAAATCATTCTCAGCTTCCAAAAAAATAAGATGTGCTGTGATGGTCAGGCCTCCTCTCATGTATTGTACAGATCCCATGATTCCTGCAATATAATCTCTTATCCACTCATTATAACAGATGGTGTTGCAGGCTCTTTGCAGACTCTGATAAATAAGACTGCTTTTGGAACACTGTTCATATATGCACACTTGCTGTACAACCCTCAGGACAAGATACACTGGCTTGAGACCTAAGCTCACATCCAAAATACAATCTGCAGCAAAGAACAGATCCAAGTCTCTCTCAACATTGCTGCTGAGGCCTCTAATATTCAGAGTCACACACAAAATATCTTCCTACAGAGAGACATAGAGGTCAAATCAAAAACTTTGTCTGAGATCCCAGTGAAATTCTCTTTCTTTGGCCAGGGCCAGGGTGCACAATGTTTTTCCTCAAAGAAATAGTTCTGCCCACTGAACAGCAATGATACAATGATATTCCAATAAACTGGAAAATAAGAGAGCCCTAACAAAAATGGACCTGACACCAGCCCACCTCTGACTTCACACTTCCTGTTTCTTCCTTAGGCTGAGAAAAGAGGGTTGGTCCTTGACAGCCAAAGAGAAGCAGGAAGAGCACCAAAAATTACTTATTTATGCTAGACTATTACCAGTATTCTCTCTACCTTCTGTGTGTATGTGTGTGTGTGTGTGTGTGTGTGTGTGTGAGATCAGACAGTACTTGGAAAGACAAGTGAGGTTAACCGAGCTACATGCATTGCTCCCACTAGAGCAGTATAAAACAGTGATAAACCACAACTGGAACCACTCTGCAGTAAGTATCTGGCCAGAGGTGAAGCATGAGGTTACAGCAGCAGCTCTGTTCCCCCGTCCCCTCTGCCTGATGGATCCTTGGTAATAAACCACCCTTCAGGCTTTCCTGTCTTAAACCAAAGCTGCTGGGATTCAGGGGAGATAAAGATTTCAACTATCTTTCAGAAGAGCCTTCACAAGAAAGTCCCTGTTGGCATAAAAGTAGACATGTAATGGGCTTTCTCTGTCCCTGAAAGTACTTTAGCACTGCAGGAAAGTGCAGCCCTTTTAGCTCTCTTCTTTATTTAACTAGAGTCATTAAAATAAACTGATTTCCCAGCCAATTAATTATCAAATACCTGTAACATCTTTCAAACCCTGCTATTACTCAGTATCAGTGGCCCCCTCAGGCAGCGCTAAGCTACACTCTCCTTATCAGAGTAATCACTGCTCCTCCAAGTCTGCTCCCTCTCCTTGAGCTGACAGCAGAAAAGTAGCACAGGGACTGGCAAAAACCTGGAGGAGAACTGTAAACATCCCCTTCTCCACTTTAGCAGCAACTCCAGCCATGCACATGCTGGGAGTCAGGGAGCTTTAACACACTCCTTGACCACAACTCAGTTCCCAGCTCTCAGCCACCTGTACACAGACCCCAGCCCCACCACAGCAGCAAATTTGCCCTGTCAAGGCCCCTGATGCTTCCAGTGAGATCGACAGGCACCCAACAGCAGATGCTGCCAGCTGAGCAGAGCTGTGAATGCTGAGTACCACAAGCTCAGCCCAGTGTGGGGCGTAAGCTTCAGTTTGAAGCATGTGCCAGGAACCAGCTTCTCAACCAGATGTGGAAGACAACAGCTTCTGCCATAGCCACGTTACTTTCTGAAAAAACAGTCTGTACCTCTCTGGTTACTGGAAGGTTGTACCTACCATAGGTACATTAACAACAGCCCTACCATCTATTTTATAAGCATTAAACTACACTCATATGTGGTTTCAATTAGGAGATTTCAAATGAGATCGAAGATAATACATCCCACAATTATTCACCCTTCTCCTTTCTAGAAACTCAAGCAGAATAATTTCCAGGCCAAAATGTGGTCTCTCTTGATTGATGATGCTAATAAAATGGCTTTATAGTGATATAAATAGCCTTAAAAACGTCCTGGAGAGTCAATATCAGTGGTTGATGGCCTTATGCAAGCAAGGTCCTTATGCTACAGTGTGCTAAAGCTTAATGAGTTATGCTTCTGAGAAGTCTAACATTGGATTTGGGCACTTGTTTGGGGAACTACAGAAGGGTAGCTCCCGAATTAGACATGAAAAGTGTTTAAACACCTTTTCTCTTCCTTGTGCTCCCTATTAATAATCTCTTCGCTTCCTAGCTTTCCTGGTGCCAGTTCAACACAAATACCGGCTGAGCCCAGCAGGAGCCATGGGAACACTGTGCTCCAGTGCCTCTTTGCTGGAAGGTTACCAGCCACTGCTACAGTAATTGGAAAATCTGAAATTTCTTCCAAATTGTGCACAATCTGAAAGTCTCACAGCCCCTGCAGAGGCGTGTGGCCATTTCCCGAACAAAGAGCCTACACTGACTTGCTCTGAAGCACATCCATGGTCCCCACCATCACACATGATATGTTTTTATTACTCCCTTGTCAGGAGAGGCCAATCCTGCCATGCAATTGGGAGTGGAGCACTCAGTGCCTCAGGCTGCACTGGAAGCTTGGGGCTTCCAGAAAATTGAAGCAATTTTTGAAATTAGTGCCCTTCATACAGTAGCCCACTTCAGGAGGCCAAATGCAGAGCCTGCCTCAGAGGATGAGGGAGAAGATCTCTGGGAATTCAAAAGAGCAATGTCCAGAGTGTTTCTCCTTTTTCTGAATAGCAGTGAACCTCATTCTTCATAAAGAGAAAGTACTTTTTTTAAGGCCTTATTTGAAAGTGGAATCCCCGAAAACAGGCAGCATTCTATTAGGATTCTATCTTCTGCATGCAGCATTATGAGATACCGCTGACCGTGCTTTCCAGTAGTGCTGCCCTGGCTCAGATCCGGCAGCAGGCTGGGTGCTAAAGAGCTTTGCTGGGAGTGACAGAAGCATATACACCTGTCAGAAAATGCTGATATCATAGCAACTGTGACAGTGATGTGATCAGGACCTGACAGTCAAAAAAGAGAGGGAAGAATGCATAAGAAAGGGTGACTGAGAAACTTTCAGGGAGAGCAGTCAGTGTCTGTGCATGAGAGGAGGCGAGTAAGACACGCTTGGTGCTTGTCTGTGCATGGCAGATGGGATGAGAACTCTGGGGACATGTTCTCCCCTCCACCTGAGCAGTGCTTCTCTCTGAGTCTCTGAAGACTGAAGTTTCCCAGCTTTGCTCCCCTCTCTTCCCATCTCTGCCATAGTTACATACATCCAGTCTCACATACTTGAGAGCAATTTTCCTTACAATAATAAAGCCTTTGCAAGTGTGTGGGTGGCCGTGCGTGTGCACTTATGTCGCCTGTGGGAGTGCGCATGTGCCAGGATCTGATGAGATGAGAAGGTGGTTTTGTGTACACGACAAAGCAGGAGTGAGGATGAGACTATCAAACGTGTGTGAGGATATGAGAGAAAGCATGCTTCGCACAGAATAAGACATTCGAGTGAAAATGAGAAGGTGCTTGTATTAGACGGTGTGTGTGTCAGAAAGGAAGAAAAAGGTCTTAATTCACAGCCTTCTTGCATGTGTTTGATGAGTATCAGAAGTTTTAACCAGGAAAAATATGTATGCATTCAAATCAAACAGAAAACATCCCTTTTGCCTGGAGCGCTCCTGCCTTGATTGTTTGTTCTGTTGCAAGCTGCTTGTTAGAGGAACACAGGAAACAAGAAGATGGGGAAAAAATCTCAGGTTGACATATTTAAACACAGACAGCTACTGAGGCAGTAACAACAGCAAGGAGAAAAGCAGGTGAGATCGTTGGAGAGCTGTTGCAATGACGCTGAAATGAGAGATGCCTCTGAGAGTTTCTGAACACCATCCCTCAAGTGGATTATGATCAATTTTACTGTACACATACTGCGTTGATTCTGCAGCTAGCTACAAGAAAACACACTCAAAAGCTTATTGCTTACAGCCATTTTGAAATAAAGAGTGAAAAGACAATGCAAGGAATGCTGGTGTTCTGTCTCAATCCCCTGCAAAGATTTCTACACTGAGTCTGGACACCTCTTGTCAAAATTGGAATGGAGGGATTTGAACTTATGAACAGGAGCAAAACCAGTAACAACAGATTCAGTCCCAAACCTACTGGGGCTAAAGGCCTTTCTTGAACTACTGGTCAGATAAACATGAGTACAGAGCATGAATACAGGGATGGATTTGAAATTATTTTTCCCTGTTCTGTTACACTTTGTTTTTGCTGGTAAATTTAAAGACCTTCACAAGTTTAAGGCCCTTCAATGTTATCATAATCCACAGGCCTATGCTGCCCACAGGCAAAATTCACCAATACCCACATCAGTCAGACTTGCTAAGCAGCTTATGATGCCACAGGCAATGCATGGGAAGACAGGAGCATGCCAAGAACTGACTGTAGAAGTGGCAAAGCCACCAGACTGAAGACATTGTGTTGAAGAGATCCATGAAAAGGGTCAGAAGTACAGATGAGGCTCTATCCTGAGGCAATTCAGCCAAGCTTCACCCAGTTCACGGGAAGATTCCTCCAGGATGAAGGCAGCTGTATGCTTTCTGTCCCTCCCTCACCCATTTAAAATCAGAGTGAACAGCACTGATTTATAGCTGAAAAACAGAACTCTCATTACACCAAGGAAAGGGAACCAAGTACCTTGTCTTTGGGGCTATAGAACTGGTGCAGGAAAACAAAAAGTATCACACTTGGGTGCAGCTCTTTCACCATCACACCCTCAGCATCTGACCAAATAAACCTTTATTTGGCTATGGAGACCAAAGCAAAAGAAGGCAGGCTGACTCCTGCTTTGAGCAGGCCTTGTGCTATGCAGAACAAGTTCTTCCTGATAGGGGTCCCTGGGGTGCTACTGCATCCTCAGTAATAACAATTATTGTTCCAAAAATTACCCAGGAACTTGACAAGTCCTTCTGCAGTGTTTGACTCTCTGACCTCAGGAGGCAGTGTGGATTTCACAGACTACCTGCTGTGTGAAAAAGTGTCTCCTTTCATGTGATCTAAATTAAGCTACCATTAGCATCTCTGAATGACCTCTTGTTCTAGTATTACAGGAGGACAGAAAAAGGAGGGACTGATCAGTTTTCACCACACTCTTCATTAGTGTAAATAACTCAATTATAAGCCTTTAGCGTGTCTCTTCAGGGAGGCTGTGGATGGCCGGTGCTTGTCATCTCCCATTGGACTGGGCCGGGATTGAGTGGAGCCAGCTTGAACTCAGGGACAGTAGAGGGCATGATGGTAAGAATGAAGATAGGAAAGCTACTGGGAGGGATAAATGGCCTTTTTGCAAGCTTG
The DNA here is from genome assembly GCA_009812075.1 of Sialia sialis. Taxonomy (NCBI): domain Eukaryota; kingdom Metazoa; phylum Chordata; class Aves; order Passeriformes; family Turdidae; genus Sialia; species Sialia sialis. The sequence continues at coordinate 2,010,242 of VRYO01001681.1, read as the reverse complement.
CTAAACTGAAAAAGAAAACCCTGTTGAGTCCAACTGACTGCCTCCTTGTAGTACTAACCATGCTTCATGGCCCTCTGGTAATTCTACACACTTTCATAAATGAGGGTGTAGCCAGTGTTCAAGATAATGCCATTTTTTATAACATATTCCCTATTGTTTCCCTATTCCTCAAAGGCAACCAAGCATCTTTCACGTTTTTGGAATTGACGCAACCCACTGAAAAAGCTTTTATCGAGTTACCCACCGTGACTCCCAATCTCTTCCCTCCAAGGAGCCTGAGAGCTCAGCGCTCCTCACTGTACAGCTGAAGTGGAGACTGTTTTTGCAGTCTGCATTACCATACGCTCATCCATGTTAGAGCTCATCCGTCATCCTACTGCTCTGTCCCTGTGGCACCTTTAAATCCTGCTGACTCATGGAGATGTCAGCCTCTACTCACTTTTGGTTGGTAAGATGGCAAGGGGCACTGGGGGGAGGACCCAGCCCCTGGAAGGACATCCCAGAACAGCCAGACCAATCCCTGGGAGTGGGTCCCATTGGATCTCCACAGCCCAGGCAGCAAGCCTGCAGAGGACGCAATAGGGTGGGCCTGCTTTTAACATCTCCTTTGGCTTGTAGCAACTCTGCTGCATTTCTCACCAGCCAAGCAAGGAGCTGTCATCAAAGCACCAACATGCCAGACATGGCACACAGGGCAGACTAAACACCTCCAGAGTTGTGTACAGACTCCTATTATTAACTTGTCTTCACACAAGGAGAAACTATTGTTTGCTAATAACAATCCACTGGGATTTAAACTGTGACAACACCTTGCCCCTTTGCCCATGGCTATTTATTACCCTTAATAATTTTGTATGAAAGGCCTTATTCAAAGGCTGTATGAAAATCAAAGTGCATTATGTCTGCTGGGGATCACCTTTATCTTATTTTATTAAACGTAAAAAACCCCAAAACAACAAAACTCACTTGCAGCTCAAAAAGCACAATTTTCTTTTCCAGAAGCAATACTGGATTGACCCTGTCATGTTATACTTAGCTAAACACTGTACTAGTCTGTCTTTAATTAGCTTCCCAATCAGTTTGGCTGGAACTGAAAGAAAGCTCATAGATCTGTAATTCCCTGGATATCTTTCGATTATTAAAAAAATAATAAAAGTACTTAGCATGCTTGAAGCACTCCCTCTTTGAGCATCTCAGAGCACTCCACACCAGGATGAAGGCAGAGCAGGCTGAAGACAGCCCTTCAGCACCTTCACCTTTCAAGAGGGAAGGGGAAGGGATAGCAAATTGCCCGTGAAGTCCACCTCACAGCTGGATATGGAGCTGCTACCCCGTTCCTGACCCTCTTGACTGTCATTAAAATCACTTGCTTAATTCTCAGGAGTAAGGAAGGGGTGATGTTTGCCCGTTTGCATCATCTCACCTGAGCACAGAGAGATTTCAGCATTTTTCCCCCAAAACCAACCCTGCAATATTAGCAGCTCTGAATTCGTTAGAGAAGTGCTGTTTATAAGGATCTGCCAGACACTGCTGTCAGTATATTTCATGCATTATTTACTTCAGAGCCCTGAGACTAATGCTACCTCAGTCCCAGTGATTTACTGCATTTGAGTTTCTCAAGCTGATCCGTAACTTTGGGTAATAATAACAATAGCAAAATATTTTGTATGCATGTATCACACTCATCAGCAAAAACCCACTTGGAGATGAGCATGCAATGCCAGAAGAGCTGCTGCTCTGAGGTACCAGAGTCTCAGCCATTTGGAGGTACAGCTCCCTCCTCACAGTGACGAGACTTCCACACCCCAGTTTTAGAATACTTTCCGCAAGTCCAGTGCATGTGAACCCTTCCGAGTAAAAGTCCGTATCCAGGGGGTTTCCCCCTTTCCAGGGAAAGTTCAGCAATCCCTGCACAGCATCCCCTGGCAAGGACAGACCTACTCTGTCTCATGAGCTAGTCCCAGCCCACAGATGGGGCCCCTTTGCCTTGGTGAATTAAAATCCCAGAGGGATGCTCAGCACCTAGGATGGGGATTGTGCAAACAGCTCAGCACAAGCCAGAGATTCAGCTTCTTGGGTTTGGCTCAGCTCTTTAATTGCATTCCCCACCTGTGGCTCCCCTCATCCTGCTCTTGGCATTGCATAACCACAGCGCCCTGGCCAGTCCTCTCACTCCTCTCAGCTTCCTTCTCATTTACACCTTGTCTACTGTTTCATTTGACTCCTGGCTGTTTGGCCATTCATTAAAAGGTGCTTGATGAGCCCTAATAAAAGCCCACTCTCTGCCATGCAGAGAGGATCCTTTCTGTTCCCTTTCCACACTGTCCTCATCCACCCTCCTAACACATCAAGGCAGTGATGACCTCCAAGCCAAATCCAGTGCTTTTAAGGATTGTTCTTCTTGCTTGTTTGCTTTAATTTATTTTGCTTTTCAGCCTTGTATTTGCTGTCATTCTTCTCCTCAAGCTTTTCTGCTGCCCTATTTGAGGCTCACCTATTCTGCACATGCCATGTAGGGGGCACACTTAATGAGGAGACAACCCTCCTGCCCTTGCTGACATGATGCTGGCATGTCTTCAGCGCTCACACCTCAGAGACATGCTGCTACTGCCCACGCACCCCACCCACTCCCTGGTGTTTCCCTGACATGGCTGAAGCGTCAAGAAAGGGAGTAGTATGTCCTGGCAGGCTCTTAATATGTGACAGGCCTAATAATAATAATAATAATAATAGTAATAATAATAATGAAGCCCACTGAGAGATGTCCACTCGCCCTGACAAGGCTCTAGAGTGGAGTCCAATTCCTACCACTGTGCTGACACAAAATCACTGAGATCAGTGAAAACATCAACTCAGTGCTGCGAAGGACAGTCTTCTCCCTTGCCTTTCACATTTCACTCCTGCAAAACATTTTTTTTCTAGGAGTGGAGATAAACCTTCCTGGTGGTTTGACACTTTTGGCCTGATCTGAGCTGGCACCACATGCCCTCATGCTGCCAAGGCAGGAGTGAGAGAGGGCTGCAGAGCTGCATGGCTGCCTTTGAGATGCACCAGCCTCAGCATGTGGCACTGAAGCAGAGGGGAGGCTTCTCCTGATGCTGCCCAGGGTGTGGACACCACACACTAGCAACAACAGGGGCTGTAAGAGACCACATAGGGACTGGAAAGACAGGGGATGCCATGCAGAACTGTGTGTGTGCCCTATGTCTCGTAAACACATGCTCACAGTAGCTCAGCTGCCTGTTCTCTGCCTGGAGGGACACCCCAGGAGTCTCACCTGGAGAGTAAGTACTGCTGAACACAGCCCTAAATCAGGAGTTATGTCTTCCCACATAGGCACCAAGACAAGCTGCTCGAAAAAGTCATCATTTATGGTGTCAATAAATCGCCTCTCCAAATCATGCACAGATGTGCACTTCAGGGCCTAGTCACCTTGCTTTTTTATTCTCACCTGGAAAGTCCCTGCTCGCCTACATTACTCTCTGCCTTATAAATCACGCCAAAATACATTTTAATAACCCATTATTGTTATTAATTACTATTATTACATTAGCAGATTTTACTACTTCTTTAATCTCTCTAACAGATGAAACCCTGTGATCACCAAGGAGGGAATTCAGTAGATTGGGGTCCTGCCTCCTGGGCAGCTCTCAGCCTTGGAACATGTCATGCACTGACTCATACAACCCTCCGAAGAGCAGGGTTGACAGTGCCTGACAAACCTCCATGCCAGACATTTCCCTGGCACAGTATTCAGGATGGACTTTCTGGGTACAAAAAGCCATGTGGAGGGAGGGAGAGAAAAGCAAGCTCCCCAGCTTATCTGCAGACTAGATAATATCATAGCAGGGTGAATTGGGCAGCCCATGGCATGTTCACCATGTTTTCCTAATACACAGCAAACACAGTTCTACTCTCAGCACTGAAACTGTATGAAATATCAACTGGAGCAGGTCAAAACATCCCCATGTCTCATTTTTCCCCTGCCCTTTCTCAACTGTGTCTATTTAACTTGCATCCTCTTCAAGACAGAAGGATTATCGTACTTTTTGGTACCTCACAGACTGGATAGGACATCTTGTGTTCTACACTGCAAATCACAGGAACAGAAGCACCCTAAAGTTCTCTGTTTCTTCTGCACAATCAGAAAGAAGGGTACACCCAATCATCAGTAACTGCATGACGGTACAGAAGATATCAACAGCTTCAGGAAAGAAACCAAATTCAGGGGAGTGGCTGACTCACTGGAGAGCAGAGCTGCCATTCAAAGGCCCCCGAGGACATGGAGAAATGGGATTACAGAACTTCATGAAGTTCAACAAAGATAAGTGCAAAATCTTCCACCTGTTGAAATTGTTTCTGTGCAACACTGATGGATGAGGACTTGCTGGCTGGGGAGTAGCTCTGAAGAAGACCAAAGGTTCCCAGTGAGCAGAAGCTGAAAATGAGTGTGGCAGTATGCCCTTGCAGCAAGGAGGGCTAAATGCGTACCTGGCTGCAATGATGAGAGTGTAGATAGCAGGCCAAAGTAAATTATTATTCCCCTCTACTCAGCACTTCTGAGGCTGTATGGGGAGCAATTTTGGGTTCCCAGAATATTTGGTTGGACATAAAAGAAAAACATTTTCATAATGAGGGTGGATTAGCACTGGAACAGGTGCCAAGACAGGTTGAAGTATCATTGTCTTGGGAGATTTCCAAATTTTGACCGAGCAAGCTGATCTTATGTTGAAGTTTGCCCTGTTTTGAGCAGGGGCTTGGATAAGAGACCTCCAAATCTCCTTTCCACCTGAAACTTTTTTTCTGATCTCAAGGAGGATGCTGTAATTCTCTTTTCTGTGTGGAACAGCTGTGGCTTGAAAGCTAAATTTGGAAGGGTCTGATGGGAGATTTGTCCCATATCAGTCCTTTAAAGCCCCTTGGCAGAGCTCTGTGTATGCAGGGCCAATGCATAGCACAAGAAGAGCTGGTCTGTTCACCCTGCTACTTACCTTCCCCTCTGCAATACAAATACACTCTCACCAAGGAACCTGTTGTGAATGGGCTGGAAACTCCCAGGGACACATCTGCTTATGTAACCAGAGGATTTCTGTGCACCTCTGAAGGTACAAATTGTTCCCAAAGTGTGAAAGGATGCCCCTCTAAAAGGCAGGGAATTTTCCTGGGAAGGAACTGGGATGGGCATATAGAAACTGTGTATCAGTTTCTAATACAGAGAGGTTTATGTCACGGTTGTTTCACTTAGCACAGAGAAGGAGTCATTTCTGGGTTAGATCACAGCAGTCACATAATATATTACAGTTCAAAAAGTGAGAACCTAGAGCCACAATAACGGGATTGAAAAGTAGGTCAGACTACAATTAGCCCCTCTGAATGTAGTCCTGACTCCTGGGACAACAATCTGAGATTTTAAACAAACTCAGAGACATGTTTAATAGCTGAGAGAGGCGAGATGGTTGATTTTATGTCTCCTTCAAAACACAGCTGTCCGTTATTTCTTCCTTCAAGTCATTATCTCCTTTTATTGCCTTTTTACTCTATTCACAAACCTGAACTCCTCCTCTCTCCTCAATTTCCTCTGTACTGTCCCTTCTTAAAGCTGATTTCCACAGGTTGCTTCCTTATTGCTTACTCCCTTGCAAACTTTTTGGCTCTACCTCCACATCTCAGAAACACCTGCAAGCGACCACAAAGCTGCTTGGAAAGAGATTAGGGGGAGTGCTTGACAGGGACAGGGCCAGCAGTTTCCCCTGGCTGCAGCAGGGACATGTGGCTGGACTCTATAATGTAATAACAACATATGAAGTGTGCAGTGATGGCCATATGTTGTACTAATTCCTACACACACACACACACACACACACAATGCCCTCTGCAGAACAAACAGCCAGGATGGAGGGCACTGACAGAAGTGTAGGCCCATGGAGAGGCACCTACCCTTCAGAGACAGATGTAGAGAAGGCAGAAGGTTAAAATCAGCTCCTGGAAGTGAGCTACAGTCATCTCTGGTTAGCTCAGACTGCAGCTTTTTATGTCTAATTAAAAAAAAAGAAAAAAAAAAAAGAAAAAAAAAACCAAAAAGAAACATAACAACTTCCAGGGAACATCCGTGGATAGGGGCAGATAAGGAAAACCAGGTGACTCCTCAATACCCATGAACAAACACATGACATGACATTTCAAAGGTTCTTGAAAGGTCCCAGGCCCATGCCCACATTTTGGCTCAAGTGTTGTGAGTGACAAGTACCTTTGCTGCTATTGTCTTTTGAATGACTGGCAGGGACCCAAATTTCTCCTGAATCACCTTCCCCAGCAATTCAACCAGGCAAGGACCAGAATAAGCACTTGATGTAGCTGGGATTTCTCTGGTGACAGCAGGCAAGGAGAGGAAAATAGAGATTCTAAGCAGATTTCCTAGGCTGGATCAGCTCCAGTTCTGCTTGGAAGTGAAGGGTATTAGGGTACATTTTCTGTGCTGTACAAAAGAGAAGTGTCAGCACTTCCATCCAGATGCTCAGACCCATAGGCTAGGCAGAAAGAAGACAGCTGCTCTGCTTCATACTTGGGCTTGCACAGAAGAAGGAGGAAGGTAGAAAAAGCCTTTGCTGAAGAATAGGCAAGGAAGGAGAGGAAGATGTGTCATATGATAAAGCAGATACTGACTAATGGCATTGTAAATTAGTTATCTTATGTTAGAGTCTTAAATTGACCACAGTGGGAGGAAAGTCACTTTACCATTTCAACATGGCACATAAAGAAAAAAAAAAAAAAAAAAAAGGCCCAGAATATAAAAAGCCCAGAATATTGTTGAAGACGTGATGGAAAAGAGATTGTTTCACAGCTGGCTGGACCAAGTTAGGGGTGGAAACTAGATAATCCTTAAAGTCCCTTTTAACCCAAACCATTCCATATTCTATGATTTTAAGTTGGAGTCTTCTGGGCAGAGGTAGGTGGGAGCCCCCATATCAACTGATGTACTGGGGTGGGGACTGATGATCCCAGAGCTGCAAAGCCCCCACCACTGTAGCTTGAATGCTTCATCAAGAATTGAAAACTCTCATCTTCTATGGGGAGAAGAAATAGGAGTGCAAGCCCTAATGTGATCCTTGGCCATCTCCAGAAGAGCTACTGCAAGGCAGCAGAATGTATGGAGCCCACCTAGGTAGATTTTGCTTGATCAAATAGGTTTTGATGGCCCTAGGAAACACAGTGTCAAGGAAGGAGGGAGAATGGACACAGAAGGTTCTCGCAGAATCAATGAAACAGGAATGGAAATGACTGGGCCACAATTAAACACACGCCCCAACTCTACAGCAGAATCAACTGTATGTAAATGATCTCAGGGGACAGCTTTTCCTCATCTGTTCTTAACATCAGCCCCAAAGGAAACTGCACACCCACTAAATGAAACTTCTCACCCGCAGGTGTGCCACACTCCCATTGTGTGACCTACTGTGTGAAGACCTATTGTGAACACTTCATGATGTTTGGGTGAGGTGAGGCTGCTCTGGTAGTGAGTAATTTTAATAGGATGTTACAAAGTCTACGACTTTTGTTACAAAGTGTAGGAGACCATTCTGAAAATGAGCAGGAAAGAGTGTGCAAATAAAGCTATCCTCAATTTTTAAAATGTTTTGTGCCTTCTCATTTTATGTTCTTGAAAGAATTCTGTAGTGAGCTGGCAACTAACAGATAAAGTTATTGACAACAAAGCCTTCGGCTCTGTAGCTGTAGAAAAACAAAAAAAATGTAAAATACAAAGACGGTGGGTTAATTGTGATAACATAATTAAATTCATATCCAGTCCTCAAAGCACATCATAGTTCTTTAGAGACAAGTGATCTAGGGAATCAGAAATGCAATTGATTATGGCATTTCACCTCTTGGGGTCTCTTTTTCATTGAGATACAAATAAACTGAGTTTGGCAGTTAGAAATACTCTCTGACAAAATATTCTCCTACATCCTCAAGCTGATTAAAGAAATAAGCTGGAAGAGAGAGGTCAGTGGGTAGGCACATAGATAAGCAAGAGATAAGATGAGAGGAGACAGTGCTTGAGTCTATGTAGTCAATATCCTAGAGCTCATAAAAGTTTGTTACTGCATACAGCTTTCTCTGGCTTTTCACAGCAGCCAGTGCTTATCTGTGCCCACTTGTTAGATTAGGTCCCATTGCAGGTTGCATGCAGAATCTTGCATCTAATTCTCCCTGCAGACCTAGTCAGATTCCCTACTGCTTCAAGAAGGCAGAGATTGGTAAAGAAAAACTTCTCTACCCAGATCTTTCCAACTTTCTGGCAGCTGTCAGAGTGCAGTGATAAAGTTTCTTGTGTTGATAAGTGACAAAATCCATGACAATGCACAGGTTTTATTCCTGGTCAGCAACCAGATTAGACTTGCCAGGATATACCTTAACCGGAGTGGTCCCAGAAAAGAATGGGAAGAAATGGTATATTTAATTACAGCCTTTGACCCTCTCGTATCAGGGGGATATAAGCAGCACACCTACACTAATATAACATGTTGCTCCTGAAAATAGATTTCAACAGTGACTGAATCTCTAGTCCAATTAATTGATAATGAGAACTGGCTGACAGCACAGGAGGGACTAAATTCTTCTCTAACATCATTAAACGTGGAATAGATGACGAGTCACCAAGCACTGAGTTCACATTTGGCCCCATGCCTGCTCCTGCCATTCAAACCATTCCCTGCAGCAGCAGAGGGGCACAGTGTGGGGTCTGCTGGTGACAACCATTACACAGGTAGGACATTTCTCCTGTGTGAATGCACTACATGTCCCTTCCTGGCTTCCTACCACATAAGTGTTTCCAGCCTAGTTGAGATGATATGAAAAGGGAAGAGGGCACAGAGCCAAATGTTGTGCTTTAGCAATTTGCTGGTTGCTAGGGCTCACTCTAACTGTGCACTACAAAGGCACTCTGGTTTGGTGAAGTTTACAGCCATTGGCCTGTCTTTTCAGCACTGCATACAGGGTAAGTACTGTCACCAAGCTAAATGGGCTAAATGCTGCCTGGAGTCCCTTACTTTCCCTTCTTCCCTTGCTCCATGTCTGGGAAGAAAGAACAATCCCTCCCACAAGGAAATCATGATACGGCAAAGTAGTAGGAGGCTTACCAGGGGCAAAATGCCATGTCCAGCATGGTGAAGGAAGCTCAGGCAGAGGTGGAGTGGTACTCAAAGCACCTGAAGATGCCCCTTCTAGACCCCCTAAAATGGGCAGGAAAAGTTGTGTGCAGACAATGTGTGGGATAAGGAAAGGTAGGTTCTGGAAGGGGTCTCTTCAACAGAATAAAGTGGAGTCAAAGAAAGATTTTTAACATCCAGAAACAAGAAAACAGCCTGAAATAATCCCCCCATGGACCTACCAAGCAAACTCCACCTAATCTCCCTCTTTCTTTCCATTGCCCTGATTGTCCCAGACACTCTTTTCCAGGAAGCCACACAAGGACTGGCAGCAAACACCCCTGGCAGAACACAAGAAGAACAATGCAACATAGCCAATATGCTGGCTCTACTGCTGCGTCCCCTCTTGGTTTAAATCAATAGTTTATGACATCTACAAGGGGAAACTGTAAATTTAATTTTGTCCCCTGCAGTGTGAATCATATCTTGTTTGCTGGTAACATAATGAATGTGTTTGCCCTCTAGACCCCCTGCCCAGTAGACCAATTTAAGGATAAAGGAAGATAAAATAGCAAAGTACAATTAGGGAGCGCGATTAATGCTGGATTAATCAGTAGCTCAGCTAAAGATAGCTCTACAACACTTGTATATAAGGGGCGAGATAGAAGCCCACAGAAGGAATAGAGAATCGGACAATTTTTCTTAGGAATAAAAACCTTACAGGTGACTTGAAGGCTCATGCTGCTTCCTAAACAACTGATATAACCTTGCATCACCTGCCAGCCTAAAGCCACAAAACTGGAGATGCTTTTTCCCATTGGTGCTCATCAGGTGTGATCTAGAATATAATCCAAACTGCCCCAAGGACACAAGTTAAACCTTTCTGAAACTCATAGGCTTAATTGCTCTGCAAAAGCTACTCGAGATTGTCACCATAGTAAAAGTGCACATGAGCCTGGAATTGCTTGGAAACCTTGTTGGAAATGCAAATGGCAACAGAACAGTGAGGGTAGAAAATGTGGTAGCACTCCAGAGCTAGCAGGGAGGAGAGCACTGAAAAGCAACAGATGACCCAGCAGACAGAATCCAGAGAGAAGGTTTCTCACATCACGATGTTCTCCGCAAACCAATTGGAGCAGTGGATGAAGAAACAGCTCTGACTATGTGTACCCTGCTGCACAACAGAAAGCAAGACTTGATACATTCTTGTGAATAAACAGACCTTGCCAGAGAAAACTGACTTCATTGCCAATTTCTTTTTCCAGCTGGTATAACCAACAAAACTCCAAATTAGTTTGGCTAGGTAGATAGGGCAAAAGAAATAATAATATTTTTGGCCAAAATCTAGAACCAAACTTTGCAGCTGGGTCTTAGCTTTACAAAGAGACGAAGCACAAAATGCCCCACAAAAACCAGAGAAAGGGCAAACCCATAAACCTGAAAACAGGAGATCAAATGTCAAGGGATTTGCATGTGTGAAGGCATGGTCTAGAGCTATCAGTTCATGTCTCTCTACTTTGTGGTTACAAAAGAGTTGCTAATACAGCATGTCTAGCACCACTTCAGTGCTTCTGTTCTTTGAATTAAAATGAAGCAGTGCAAAAGTATATTGAAATTAAAAGAAAAATAAACTCTCAGCTCTCAGAGAAGGCTTAGGTGAGGGCCTAAGGACAACCTTGCTGTTTCTGAATAGATCTTCCCCTCTCTACTTTAAAACAGTGTATTTTCCTGCCTTAGCTACCTCTTTAAAACACTATCTTATATTCAACTTGAGAGACAGCTCCCTATGGATAAGCATTTTTAGATGGATACAGTGTGATCTTTACCAGTTGCTGCAAATTGGCTCTGAGGGCACCTTTATGTGTCAGATCTGCCTGTTTTCTCTACAAACAGAGAGACAGGGATGGAGAGGATGAGGGGAAAGGGCTTTACCAATAAAACAAACAATAGGAGAGCAAAAAACAAAGGCAGAGTCACACATTCTGACCTGAAACCAGGGTTCCTCATCCCAGCACCATAACAATCTCCCTGACATCAACTGCAGATGCTGATCAGACACATGTGTGGGAAGCTACATTCATACACAAATATGCAGTTTGCACTGTTTGGGAGTGACCAGTTTGGGACACTCCCCTCAGATTGTAAGTGACAGCCAACAAGCTGTGGGGAAGCAGGACCTAACTGAGCGTGCAAGAAAGAAGCATGGGCATCACTCAGATTTGGCTGTGTCTAAACCAGCGATGGGCAAAGCATCTCAGGTTCAGCTCTTCAATTCATTCTGGTATCCTCAAATTCACCAGACTTTAAAGACTTGATAAAATGTGGCAGAACAATACAAAACCACATAAATATTTGGACCCCATAACTCCACAATATCCTGGGCACAAGTACCTTAATCTTCCCTAATCTATTGTTTGAGACAAAGACTGAAGAAAACAAGGTTATGGCCAGAGAGAATAGAGATGTAAAAACCTTATACACATGTAGAGTTTGTAATGGCAAAACATAGTTCATCACTACAGAGATACTGTTTGGTTTCAGTCCACTGAAAATACTGGGCATCCTACTAGACATCAGATGCAATAACTGTCCCTGGGGCTGGAGCAAACATTACTGTCCAATATGCTGCTACAGTAAAGCTTGGATGAATGATACAGCTGCAGCCTGTGCAGGGGTACTGCTGGGTTCACAAAAAAATCTAGGCTGGAAAAGACTTCCAAGATCATTGAGTCCAACCATTAACGAAATACTGCCAAATCCTCACTATGTTCCCAAGTGCCCCATCTAAACCTCTTTTAAATACCTCCAAGAATGGTGAATCCACCACTTCCCTGGGCAGCTGTTCCAATGCTTGAAAATCTTTTTGGTGAAAAAATGTTTCCTAATATCATTTCTAAACCTCCTCTGGCACAACTTCAGACCACTTCCTCTTGGCCTGTTTCCTGGGAGAAGAGACCAACCCCCACCTGGCCATATCCTCCTTCCAGGCAGTTGTAGAGAGTGATAAGGTCACCCCTGAGCCTCTTCTTCTCCAGGCTAAAGGACTTCAGCTCTGTCAGACTGTCCTTGTAGAACTTTTGTTCCAGACCATTCACCAGCTTTCCCTGGGCACATTCCATCACCTTAACGTGTCTTGTAGAATGTGTAGTGATGTCAGGGACAACAACGACAACTACAAACAAGTGAAGGCTCAGGATTCTGTGTTCCATAAAAATGCAGAGTCAGGGTGTCTCTCAGAGCTATGGTTATCTGTATGATGATGTTTAACAGTGAGATACCACTGCTGCCCTTGCAGTCTGGGTTGGTGCATGCCTTTCCTTGTCTACACAAGGAAATCTGTGACTGTGCATTTACAGCATCAGTGCCATGTGGTCAGCGTTGCCCAAAGCAGCAGCTCTGTCCCTGAACATGGGTACAGTTTAAGGACAGTAGTGTGGAAAAGATTTAGGGAGAGTAAGATTTTTCTCTCCTGCATTACTAGATGGAGAAAGCAAACAATTTTTTTCTTCTACTCGCATCCATCTGTCTTTCCAGCTCTTGTCCCTCATACACACACCTTCCTCTGTCCTTATATTGCAATTATGTTTTGTCGAGCTTTGTCCCTCCAGGACAATGTTTCCTGCGCATTTTGAGAGTCTAACACACTGATTAAACATTTCTTGGTCTTCACAATCTCATACTTTTTAGTACTGACAGTTTAATTTCCAGGCTCCAAGTTTTCCTTATTCAAAAAATGCCAGATTGTGCATTGTCATGGTTAAAATCAAGTTGTTCCCATTTATTTTCCAGAGTTGGACAGCTGTCTGAAAATTTTTTTTTAAAACCCAAAAGATTATCTCTTAGTATCTGAGACTGCACTTTGAAACTACAATTGACATCAAGTGTAGATTCTCCACAATTAGCCATTAAAAAAAATTCCTTTATTCTGTTTAAAAGAATTCAAAGTTGCTTCCAAACATATCCCTCTATCTATGATACACAGCATGTAATTTTCAACAAAAGAACCAATGGTGATTCAGGTTAAGAACCAAAAGCACCAAAGAGAAGACACATAAAAGCAAGAGACCCGTTATTTTGACATTTTCATCCTTTTTGTGAGGTTCCTGAAGTCTGGTAACAGCTGCAGTTGGCAAGGGCTTCTATTTTTCTTCTTTATTGGTGAATAACATTGTATTTGCTAGTTCTTAGGTGAACAGAAGAGTAAAAGGAGTTGGTTAACATCTACAGAAACGAAACAGCTGAGTTTGAATAGCTGTGGTTCCTGTTCTCATGACACTTGTTAGTTGTGAGCATTTGTCAACTTGCTGGGTGTCACATGAAAATTTGTTAACTGCTAAGGCTGATTCTTGCCAGACTGCAAGCTATTTATTATTCATAGGACTGGCCAAAATAATTACAGTAATTTCACACTCATAGGCTGCACCTGGTTATAAGCGAGGATCCATGTGCAACAAAGTAATGAGTTAGTAACAGAATCATGTGATGGTGGGATTTGCTGTCAGCTGCTCAATTTGCAAACAGTTTTCAGAGACCAGCAAAGCCTTTAAACGCAGCCCCAGGCGCCCTCCCCGTGCCGCGGGCCCCAAAACTCCCACCCCTGGCAATGGCTGCTGTGGCTCCCTGCCTGCTCGGCAGCGACTGGGGCTCCCCGTGCTGCCCAAAAGCGGCTGCTCGGCGGGCTCGGCTTTGCGCAAAGCCGGCAGCGGCTCTGCAGGAGCTCCCTCCCTGGCCAGCTTGCACTTCTGGGTTGGCATTTCGCCGGAATTTGTCCATAAATAAGCTGCACCTGGTGATTAGCCGCACTTCTGGGATTGGCTCGATTCTTCAGTGAAATAGGTGCGGCTTATCAGTGTGAAATTACTGTAAAATAAATTAAACAGTGCACAATAAATTTTGAAGTTCTGTAATCTGTTCCCATTCTTTATTACAGCTTTTAATTTTTTTTTTTTTTTCATTTTTTTTCTGCAAGAAAGAGCCACTCCTGAGCAGGTAACAGTCTTGTCATTAAGTTGTTTGGTACATGCAAGATACAGGTACAAGTCTCTGACTGATTTCTATGCAAATGCTTGGCTGGAGTTTTCTGCATCTCACACAAAATCCCCACTCATGAAGTTGTTGGCCATTTTAACCCTGTATATGTCTCACCTTTTCACCAGAAATTTAAATACAGGACCTGAAAAACTGAAGATCACTGCATATAAACCCCACATGTTTCTGAGGAATGCTTCAATTTTGACATGTCAGTATTTCAGATGGAAAAAAAAAATCCCAACAAATTAACTGAAAAAAAAAAAAATTGACCAGTATTTTACTTAATTGCTTGTTAGTTGAGAAAGACAACAATTAGCATGATATTCAGTTAACCAATAAAAGAGTGGAAATACTAAGCAAGTAATGATTCACTGAAGCAAACAGGTTGTAAAGAACAGCTGGAGGCCTAAAAATTACTCCTTTTTAGTGAGTACTTATCAAGCCCTAAAGCACTGGAAGAAAATCTGAAGCTGATTACAAACAAATTGCTTATGACACGGTGACAATGCTTTAACAGTTCTCTGTTTTTCTCATATCCTTATTCTTCCCACCACCTCCTGCAAGTGAGAACTTCCCCTGTATTGGGTGCTGCATGCTGTAATAACAGCAGAACATAGCCCTGACGAGTCAGATTTGCAACTAATATTTCAGGCTTCTCTAACACTGGGCTAGAGGGTCAGCAGTAGCTTGTAGGGACACAGTGACACTACTGAATCAGTTAATGCATTACCCTGACTCCAGCAATCAAGTCTCACAAGTAACATCACTCCCGTTGGAGTCTGGCACAACAAATGCCTGTGGTCTTCAAAGAGAAAGAAACAAAGTGGTGCATGCTAAAGTGGAGCTGCCAGCCATCATGTGGGCATGGGCAAAGGGATTTTGTCATGCTGCTGAGAAAAGACTATTGCCCCAGGCTCTTCTTGCAAAGCTGGGAGGTCTCAGCTTCAGAGCATTTATTAAAAGATTACACCTCATACCATAACTCACTCACCCCAAGTCAGACACTACTCTGCCCATTAAATGCTGATTGTACGTAGTAAAACATAACAGTGGATAATTAATGCTTGTGAAACACATTGGAAAGACATAAAATGCCCTCACTGCTCAAGGGTGCTGAAGCAAAGAGGCTGTCCTCAGTCCCCTACTGCCTGCAAGCACCAGGCTTCACTGTTTGCTGCTTCATCCCAGCTGAAGGGACAGAGGTCACTTGTTATCTATGGCTAGCATAGCTTGAGGAAAGATGAGATCATCCCCAGAGCACCAGAAGAAGACCTGAGTGAAACACCTAATTCCCTGTGATGATTATGTAGAAAGTCAGGGTCTAGTATAAATCCTTCCTTGGCAAAGCATGCCTCAGATGTCTGGGCAGCTAGATGTCTGAGCAAGACCCCAGCTCATGCAGGATGCATGGAAATTAATGCAGATGTCCAAGGCCTCAGGCTACCAGGATAATCACCACCTTTGAGTACAGCTTCTCAAGAATGCTCCATCTGTACTGCAAGGCACAAAACAGGTTTGGGGGCACATCACCTGCTTTCTAATTTCAAAAACTGCTTTGGAAGCTCAGTCTTCTCCACACAGCTTGAGCTGGGCAATTGTCTTCTACCAAGAGGCTGAATCGCCCCTAAGGCAGCAAGTATACAAGCATAGATTCTCCAGATAAAAATTACAATGATCTAAATCCTGGACAGCTGAGACTCCAATGATTGTGTGATTCCTGCCTACTGACTCAGAGCAAATACCCTCTGAGGATGAGACAGTTCCTAGATGGGTAAATGCCCATTCTGGAGACCCAGCAGTCTGCTAGACAGGTGGTTGCAGTGAGAAAATCATTAGGAAGACAGTCTCTAGAGTCTTGACCCTGTTCTCAGGTTGAAGCAGAATATTTTAGGTTGAGAGTAGCATAGAGACAATGCTTGCTGGCTGCTGAGGAAAATGAAATGAGCTCCATCTTTTGCACTGCTGATTTATTTCTGGTCAGAGTGAAACACATTTAAATGTGATGTGGGGATTGCTGAGCAAGCCACTTGGAGTTATATGTGCCACGGCTGCCTCAGACTGCTGCTTCATCTCCTATTCATGCAGAGGGTTGAGTAACAAACGATACATGCTCAGGAGCCGACCTCCAACAGCAGGGGAAATGAGAAGGACTACAATCCTCAGTGCAGAAGCTGCAGGAAGACAACAGCTCATTGTGCTTCCACAGCCAGAAGAATTCATGAGAATAATCTCATTCTTACATTTTCCTGTGGTTCCTCCTTGAGCTGATGATTTACAGTGCTCTGTCAGCACATCTGTCTTACTTTTTATTCTTCTGCTGCTTTCCTGGTGTTTCACTGCTTCTTCTCCTGTATTGGAGGCTATTAAGCATCACCTTCTCTGGTCAACAAATGAACAAGCAGCACATCTCTGTCATAGCTAGTGAATGAACTCCAAAGCTTTGATGGGCCAGTTTTGTGAACAGAAAAACAATGTGGGAGAGAGAGAAGACTGTACCTAGGTCCACAAGGAGAACAAAATGCCCTTCAAGGTGATAATTCTGGAGTAGCAAGCAAATCAGATATGTTCCACTTGCTGCGTGTTCATTGCAATTGGTGTCAAACACTAGAACAACTGGTGCTCTTCTTCTATAACCTTCCTCCTTGTGTCCTGTGGTCCCAGCCAGCTGGATGATCACCCCCACTGCCTGAATAAGTCAGGATGGGAGCTGGCTGAGTTTAATCACTGAGGTTCCAAATCTAAGCCCTTGCCTAAGTGGACCAGCAAGTTCTCACACGTTAACAAAAGCTCTGCCTGGGCAGCAGTCCCCTCCTGTTTCCCACACCATATTCTCTGCAAATGCTCCACGGCTCTGTGTGTCTCCTTAGGAGGCTTCTCAGAAAAGTGACAAAAAGGACATCAGAACCACCTGTCTCTTGCAACTACTGCCCTGCAGAACCTTGTAGGAATAGCTCATATTAATAGTTGCAGGTTAATATTGTCATATCCTCTTCAATTTGCCTGTGATCACTGCAAAGGCAAATACAGAAGCAAATCCCCAGGGATGGCCATCTTGTGTGCACAGAAATAAATAAATACCAGTGAAGGAGAGAGGACAGTGCTGGCAACTTCGTGTGGCAGAGCATTTGCAAGCCAGTGCAGGTGGGGGCATGGGGGAATGGCAGCAAAATGAGCATGCTGAGTGGGTGCAGCAGAGTGCGCTCACAACTGGGAAGATAGACACAAACACATCCATAGGATCTGTAAATTCAGGTAAGGGCATTCACATTTCCATGACTGGCAGCAGGAGTGAGAGCAGGTAAGGGTAATGTGGAGGGTGGTGGTTGTGTGGGACAAGTTGCACAGAGTGAGGCAGTGCAAGTGCTTGTGGTGGTGTGAAAGGGGAAACTATGAGCATGCAGAAGAATTTATTTCTGAGCCTTTCCCTATAAAATGTACAGAGAAGCACAGGTTAACCTGTTTGCTTGGAGGCTTAAGTACTGAAGACACCTTTTCCCTTGAATATTTCCAGCACATAAAAGCTGATTCTTCAGCCTATGTGGGGCAGAAGAGAAAAGAGGATGGAGAGTTACAGAGCTTCAAAATGTGCAAATTCTGGGAGCAGTAGAGAACATCTGAACTAAACTCTTATTTGCAGAGTGGTACCCAGAATGCTTTCTGCCACTTTGCTCTTAAATACTACACTTCTAGAAGTCACCCTAAACTAATTAAGTCTCTGTATCCGGTTAAAAAACAGCTGCACAGTACTCATCAGTTCAGGGGCAGCTGAAAGCAAGAGACATGTTCTACATTTGCTTCTCTAGTTGTGGCTGAGCTGCCCATGGGGAGACTTAGTTTGGACAATTGCTTGGAAAACAGATTTGTATTTTGGTACAGCTGTGCAGCCAGTGTGGCTGGGAATATGATGTTTGCTGTTTAACTCCCAGCCTGCCAAATGGAACTGTAGGCCTGCTGGCTGGAAAGAGCAACACATGGTAGGGAGCCAGAGACAGCCTCATTGCATCATTCAGTTCTGGCCCTTCATGAGGTGATCTTGAATGCATTGTCTTTGAGTTCCACAGGCTTGGAGCCCCTTTTATGTCAACACACTCACTGAGATAAGAGATCCTGACTATGAATTACATTGTCCTGGAAAGAGGAGGACTGAGAGCACACAATAAGAGCTGACTGTAAAGCATTGTGTAATGTTCTTGGCATTTGTAGGACACACACAGAGCCTTTTGCACAGAGCACAACTGTTCCATCAGCGTATCCCACATGTCTTATTTGCTCAAGTTAGTTTGGAGAAGATCTTGAATCCCTCTTGTGTCATCTGTTGCTGCCTTCTGCCCAGGCCAAACAGATAACTGCCAGTACTAGAACACAGGGGATTAGGTTAGGTGGTAGCTTTAGAATTCCTCAGCTACATTGCACAGTAATGCTGAGAAAACAATGACATGACCACAGCTGGAAAGAGACTCCGCATTAGGATGTAGCAAAATTTTCCTGTCTGAAACATACAGATGATGCATTGGACCATCCTGGGGAAAGCAAAGGAAAGGAACGAGCAATTTCAAGTAATCAGCTTCCTTGCAGCAGTTTCCTTCTCCTTATTTATAGTCACTCTATGATTCAGTCAGGCTGGAACTGTGAGTGCAAACAGGTTTTCTTTGCTCCTGGCTCTCCCTGGACTTCATTTGCACAGCAAAGCATCATCCAGTGCCAGAGATTTATGATACGTTCAAAGCCCAAACAAGGCTGGATCTGAACAGCCACATATCCTCCAAATTGCATGGTGGGAAACGTGCCTCTAGTGGGCTCCCAAGTAGCTCATGTCAGATAAACTGATCCTCACTGCAGCTGTACATGGGGACAAGCAACTCAGTCTCCTCCAAAGTAGCAGAGACTCAACAAGCTTGAGCTCAGCTTCAAACGTCGGAAAAGCTCCTGGATGGACCTAACCTTTTGTCACCAAAACTCCTTGGTCTGGAGACCTACAAACTGGCATAGACTCAGATCCAGTGCCAAATTCTGTAAATCAGCTCTTCGTGCTTCATGTTACAAGTTTCATGCTTATAACAGTGCACCCAAAAAAACCACAGTGGCCATGTGTCTCCTCCTCAAGGCTTGTGAAATACTTGTCTGGGACTCAATGCTTTACAGCTGAGGTTGCTCTTTATCAGGATGGCCCTAATCTTTATTGTTTCTATGTGGGAGAACCATCTAAGATTCAGAGAGGACCATGAAGTTGTTATCCTGGGGCTTGTATAAAATTCCAGCAAAAAGGCATTTCTTGTCCAGAACTAGACTTGGTGCTACCTGGCTCTAAGCTTACAGTCATTCACAATTCCCTATGCTACAGACACAGGCCTCTCCTTCAACCTCTCCCCACACCTACCACATGCCACAAGTGACAAAAGAATTTATAAGATGAAGAGTCTGTCATACGTCCATTGCTTTTTTTCAAAGCTGAAGAAAAAAAGTAATGATCTTGTTCTGGAAGAAAATCAAAGGCTGCCAACAACAGCATGATATGTCAGCTCTTTTAATTTCATTTATTTATTTATTTTATCCAGTTGCTTTAATCCTTGGAGTTTAAAGGCAAAGAATGAGTGCAATGTGCTGTAAAATGAAGAGCATGTGACAGTATCAAAGAGCAAAACCAAAGGAAAGGGGGGGTGTGTGTTGGGGGAGCCTTGTTAGGAGACACATTAAGGCAATCCAGCTGATAGTTGAAGCCTTTTATAAATGAAAAGTAAAGTCTCCATGTCACTCTTTATTTTTCCTTTTGTTTTAACTATTGTCTCTTTCTTTCCCCACCCCCTGAATTCCAATCCTGCCTCTCCTCTTGTGGTCTCCTGCCATAGGTCCCATTTTATATTTGAACTGTAGGGCTGCTTTGGCCACATAATTATTAAGTCTCCCTCTGCTGTGGATAGCAGAGTCTGTATTTCAACAGGCCATGGTGGTACCTGCCTCTGTGAGACCCTTCAAATGCACCTTATTTCAGTCCAATGGGGATGCTGGTTCCTCTTGATCTTTTGGAGCTATAAAAAAAGCACGGCAATCAATCACAACGGTGGGAGCCTGGTCTCCAGTGGATTTTGGCACAGAGGTGGGATATATGCATCACAGAAAAGCTGCTGTGCTGTATATAGAAGCTGCAGTAGGAAGGTAGGTAGGTAAGTAGGTAGGTAGGGGGAAAGCAACCCAGAAATGCCTTTTATCCTTGATGGAAGAGCAGAAAGACAAGGAAACAGAATCACTACATTCTTCTCTTTCAGTCATAGTTTTGACATCCCCAGAAAACAACTCCAGAGGAAAAGCTTCGGTTGGTTATCATTTATGATGAGATTCAGCAGGAGTGACTCAGTTTGCATTGTCTCTCTCAGACACACACACTCACACAGAGACTATTACCTGTGGTCCTTCTACATAGTGGGTGTAAATGCCAGGCCTGCCTCCTTTGAAGCCTTCTGGGCTTGGTCAAGCAGGAGAGTTTTATACAGTCCCTATTTCCCCTAGCAGCCTTCATGCCTCCTCGTGATTCTCTCCTAGAAGCGGTTGCACAGCCTCACACATCAGCACAGAACCTCTGGCGGTATCCAAACCAGGTGTCACACCCCACCAGAAACCAGACCATGACATCTCACTAGTGGCAAGCAGACCTGGAGGGAAATTATCTTCTCTCACCCTTGCAGAGTCTGGCCTTTCAAAATCACAAGACAGTCTAAATATTACTCTCTTCCAGCCTGAGACATACTTTACCCCTATCCCCAGAAACATTTATCATGGTTTAACCCTAGCCATGAACCAAGCCCGAGACAGTCGTTTGCTCACTGCCCCACCAGTGGGATCAGGGAGAGAACTGGAAGGGTAAAAGCTATAAAACTCATGAGTTGAGATAAAGACATTTTAACAGGGAAAGCAAACACTGAGAACACAAGCCAAGCAAAGCAAAGAATTAAATCACCATTCCCATGGGCAGGCAGGTGTTCAGCCATTCCCAGGAGAGCAGGGCCCCATCATGTGTAACAGTTACTTCAGAAGTCAAACACCAACATTCCAAATATCCTTCCCGTCTTCCTTCATCTTTATATACAGAACATGATGTCATAGGGAATGGACTATCTTACTGCTCAGTCTGGGTCACCTGTCCTGGCTGTGTCTCCTCCCAATTTCCCAGGCACACGCAACTTCCTTGCCAGCATGGAAGTACAAGAAGCAGAAAAAGGCTTAGCTTTGTGTAAGCGCTGCTCAGAAAAAATATCTCTATATGAAAGAAATCTAGAGAATGAAAAATATCTCTATATGATCAACCCTGTGTTCAGCACAAATCCAAAACAGGGAATACAATGTAACTGTGTTGTATTGTATTGTAAGCAGTTGAAACCAGCAAAATGTCCCTGAGAGACCCCAAGGCCACAGACTATGACCTGGAGAGTGGCGACTGTTGAGTGACTGAGCGAGGATGTGATGTGTGGCTTGTGGTGGCTGGGGTGGACATGCTGCAACAAGACCCATGGACAGCCCCAGCTCTTCCCTATCCAGAGGAGCTCCTGTGGTGGGCACTGGCAAAGGCAGGAATGGTTAGCACACAGAAGGGAGGCACTTTAAGTTCTGTCAACATTGGGCCGTGAGCCACATACGTCTCTCTGATAGCGCGGGATGTGTGACTCCAGGACCACAGGAGGGAATGACAGGTGGATTGGCAGATTCTGTGCTGAGGCTACTGCACTCTGACCAGTCTCTCTGGCTTTCTAGTTCCTGGAGTGTGCTGCTTAGAATCTGTATGCAAGGTGTCCCAGTCCCAAAGTAAATTAAGTAGACTTCAAAGAGACTGCTAATTTCATACAATGATTATAAAACTGCTCAGTCTCACAGAAGGGAAGTAAGCTTTATATTATGAATTCTTGCAAGGTGCAGATGATCTGAGACCTTTGCAAGAAAGGCAGTGTAAGAAAGGCCCAGAAAAATAAGCAGCTTACTTTTTCCCCCAGTCCTAAAGGAACAAGAAAAAAGAAAGAGGAGAGACACAAAGACAAATTCCACAGAAGGAAGGCAGAAGGCAGGTTGGACTTTAGATGACAACAAGGGCCACTGGAAGCAGAACAGAGGAGTCATTTGCTCCTCTAACACTGGTATGAAATGCACCAGAGTTATGCAAATGTGTGCCAGCAGGACCTGTGCATCAGTCCTGGAGCACAGGTCACTTCCAAGGTGCAGAGGGACCCACAGGATGGATGCCATTTAAGTCAGATGCTTTTTATCTTTTCAATACCAAAAAATAAGGAGACAATTTTTGAAATGCAGTGACTGTCAAGCAGGAGTCTGTAACAACTAAATGCGATACCTAATTAAACATCTATAATACCACTGAATGCAAGATTTGCCTCCTTTCTCCTTTTTAGTACAGGAAACCCAGAGATAAAACCTTCAAGTTATAAGCAACTATACCCTGCTGAGAAAAGTGATGGAGTGCTATGCTCCAGAGAACTTAACCAGGCCCCAGAAAATACGGAGTTGACACCTAGAATGTTTTCTTCTTATTATTGCTGCTGTTGTTATTATTATTATCATTATCATTACTATTTTTCCTAACACTAAAACTCTTCCCGTCATGTTTCCAGAGGGAGACAAACAGTGTGTGTCTGCATGTTAATGGGAATAAATAGGGCCACAGTACTTTCCCGGGGTTCAAATGCTGGAGGAACTGCTGGGAGCAGGCATACTTTAGGGAATGCTGGGAAAGACTGTAGGGCTCATGGATTTTGCACAGGAGAGAAACACAAATACAGGCTTTGGGGATGCATGATCAGAGCTCAGCTCTCCTACTGACTTGACCAGCTTGGGCAGGTTACCTAGCGTCCTGTGCTCTGGCTAGTTCCTTGCAAAAGTTCAGGAGTAATAGGACAATGACCCGTGCTATTCCCGGGACATGGTAAGAATAAGGGCCTAAACATTTCTGGCATGCTGATAAAATGGATCAGAGAGTGATATAAATATTTCATACAAGCTGAGAAGTGGCCTGAAGGGGAGATTTCCTACATTGCCTGATTAGATGAAGCTGCAGAGATTAGGTGCAAAAATCAAAGGTCAGGAACCAAAATCTGAAGTATTCCAGTTTGCATCGCCATTTACTTTGGCCAAATGAAAAAGCCACCAAATGAGAATATAATAATTTCTTATTTTTAAGACTTTCTCATCTATATTTTACTGCCTTAATGTGAATAAATAATTGTGCATAGAATGGACACTGGAGTGAAGAAACATGTCAGGCATATAACAGGTTGTAAGGGAGCCAAAGCTTAGATTCTGAATTTGAAGAGTCAGTGGTTTCATATGTGATTGGATATTACTTTAAACTTGGGAGATAAAAAAAAAAGGCATTGATGACTTCTCTGTTGATGTGAATTGGGATCAAAGATTGATTTACTTCCCAGGGGCTCATGAAGACAAACCCTGACATGGCACAGAAGAGAAAAGCTGTTGTACAGATTAAACAACTACTCTGTGTAGCTTTGTGTCTTGCCTCCCACAGTGACCAAAAGCTCATGCCAAGGCTTGCCTAAAAGAAAAGAAGCATAGATGATACTTTCCTTGAGTATGTACCCACAGTGCTCATCACATGTTTTTAGTACCATCTTCTTTACTGAAGATGTCTCTTGTAGCTTATCTAATTTCCCTTTTCCAATACATAGGACTGCAAAACACCTTAGACAAGAAATGCCTTTGTACATGCACTTTACCTTTGCCCAGAACTCATTCTCTCGCCTGTGAATTCTCTGAAAGCACTGCCATCCAAAAAAGGCAGAGGATAAACTTGGTAGGCTTTGTTTCCCTCCTCTCCTCAGCTGCTTCATTTCCTATCACTTGGGAAGCTATGGCAGCCATAAGCCACAAATTCAGTTGTGGAGCTTGAGGCATGGAGTGAAGGGGAAAACAGTCTCTCCTTCTGGGCTGCAGCACATCCTAGTCATTCTCTGCTCTTCAGAAGTCAGAGAGTCACTGGACCTTGCCAGGACAATAATGGTACTTGAGAGCATTTCCTGATAGTGCCTTCTCCTAAGGCTGTTTACTCAAGCGCACAGTGTGCCCAAATTCACCTCTGCAATTGCCCAGATGCTGTGGCTGAGGAAGTTGCAGAAGAACTGGATTGAGTCTCCCTATCCTCCGAGAGAGAAAAAGTCCCACCCATTCACTGTGGGTTCTCCTGTCACATCCCATCATACCTACTGACTTCAACTATTGTGAAAAGAAACCTCTCTCCCTCCTCTTGGAGACCTGCTCTGCTGTCAGGACTTGAGCCAATCTTATCCTCAGGGCACCTTAGTGTACCTTCTTTTTGTAATTATACCTCACATCTTCAAATTAAAAAGCCTGGAACCAGCCCCCCATCTCTGAAAAAACCCTCAAAAAACCCTCATGTCCTTCATGGTGTTTACCCTTTGAATGCTTCCAGTCCAGTGCTAACCCCAGCATGCAGAGGTCTGCCAGGCATAAAGAAAATGGAAGATGCTTTTCAGGGAAGTAAAAAACTCAACTATTTAAAAAAAAAATATATATATTAATAATGGAGGGTAATACTCTAGCGAGCCAGCAGAAAAAAACAAGACTTCCAGGGTGACAACTATAGTCATGTTCTTCCCAGCATGCTTGTCTAAGCTGTGCTGATATTAGTTCAAAACACAGAGAAGGCACAATCCTCAGTGGTGCTTGAGCAGACCCCAAGGAACACAAAAGATACTCAGCTCTTAATAGAAATTGCTCATAATGACTGAGCCTCTCAAGTACATAAGCTGCTCTGTGGAGAGGCAAAGCCATTTTCTTGCTGAGTTGGAAACTAAGAGCTCTGTTTGGCAGCTGCCATTCAAGTTACAATCAGATCTGGCCTTTCATGAAAATGCAAGCTCATTAAAATAACTGGAGAAAGGGAGGGGAATGTGGTGCAGCCCTCAGCTAGAGAGACAGAAAGAGCAATTGCAGTCAGAAGTGAGGCTTGGTAGTTATAGGCAAGCAAGGCAAAGGGATGAAAGGGACCAAGGCTAGATAGTACCCACAAAATACTGCCTGTAACTGTCCTGAATGAAAGAGGAAATGGGCATTTACCTTTAGCTGTTGTGGGATTTTTTTCCTCTCTCTTTTTTTTTTAATTTTTTTTTGCCTGCCTCCACAAACACAGCTTGGCTGCTGTACTACACAGCAGATAAATGATGTAGAAACAGTGAGAACTTGTGCTCTTATTTAAACAAAGGCTAGATAGAGTTATCTGGATCAATTGAGCCAATGCTTCCTTGAGCACTAATTCAGGCCAAACAACTGCTACTGAGAATAAGCTCAGCTGACCTCCCTAGGAAGTGACCAGGCAAGATGGAGATGTAAAGAGCAGCTTTTGACATGGATGCTGACTGGGACAACTTTGCTTCCACGTGAATGCTGCTTTACATAAGCAAAGAGTGGTCTCAGACTGTCTGAATTATCTCATTACACCCCTACCTAGCAACTTAGCTTAAGATGAGCCCTGCTGGCTTGGAACAAGGGCCTCTATAATCCTTTTTTCTGAAAGTGGCAGTGAAATATGCTAAAGGTGAAGGGGTTATCTATCCCCACAACATCGTCTCTGCTTCCAGCAATCTGCCCTGAGTGGGCCTGCCTTCATTTTAGCTGATTTAACTTGGGATGAGGTTTCAAAGTGAACCAAATCCTCCCATGCACTAGTATAGATCATTGTATGTGACCACTCTGTTACACAATCACCTAATTATCTCTACCTGGTAATGATTCCCTGTGTGCCTGTGTGAGCTGGGGAGCACACCCCATTAAGCCACACACTTTTAAAATTCTCTTTCAGTCATTAGTGCCACTTGGGACTAGGCTTGCCACTTCTGCTGACTATTTAGAGCGCTGGAGCCTGAGTCACTGCCTCTGATTCATCTTTTTATGCCCATGTGACTCTGGATGTAATGGAGCAGTGGTGAATCAGGCCCTATGTATCTCGACTTTGTTACGAATCAGTAACTCCCCATTCTCTGTCCCTTTCCCTCATGAGACCTGCAGGAAATGTAGAAAATTCTAAGCTTCTGCCAACAGCTAAGCACAGGTGACCAACCGCATCCCAAGGAAAGAAAGCACAACTTCAGAAAAATCACAGAGTGAAGCTTATTTCAAATGATGCCATTTTGCAAAATCTCACATTTGTACCCCTAGGTCTGATGCTTAGCACAGTTACTGGTTCAAAGCAAATATTACATCTTATCAGCAGCGTTAAAAGGCACTACCTCATCTGCTGAACAGAGGGAAGGTGCAGAGGCACCAGCAGCATGACTCCCCATAGGTCAGACTAGCTTCCCAGCCTCTTGGCTTCCAAGACAATTGAGACTTGCAGCCTCAGTTTAGCCCATCTTTGACTGTGACATAAAAATCACTGGCAAAACAAACTTTCTCTCAAACTTACTGCAAATCTAAATGAAGGAAGATCTGTTTTAAAACAAAATTATCTCTGTTGGGAAGAATTCACACAAGATGCTGGCTAAATTGTGAAGTCAAAAACTTCTCACAGATAGCAGCTCTGAACTTTTGTCTCCCAGCAGCTGATAGCAACCTTCTCTCTCTTCATCCCCACACACCAGCCTTGCAAATCTGTGAGAGTGCAATCCATGAGTCAGTGACAAAAGCCCTTGCTCCTAAGCATTAAGTATGGTGTTGAGCTAGACCTTTAAACATCTGTTTAAGATCCAATTTCATTACAGGCTGGGGCAGATCCTTCCTTTGAGTGCTCTGTGCTAAAGGGTGGCAAGTTAGCAGCGCCTCTGAGGACCCAAGACCTCAGTGGTGTTATGGGACAAGTAGGAAGGAGGGATGCACAGGGAGAGAAGGGTGACTTGGTCACAAAGCTGGTGTGTGTGTGTCTGTACCATTGTCCATTTCTTCCTGTTGTTTTTAGGTAAATAAGCAACCAAAGCTTGTCTGAAAAGTAGTCTGTGTTCCTTCTGCCTTGTCAAAGTCTTCAAGGGAAACATCATAGCCTTAATTGCTTAATTCCAATTTGCATAGTACATCACTCTGAGAACTGAAAAAAACAGGGATGCAAAAGGAAGATTAAGAGTGACATATGCATGCTGTCAGCCTTTTGCAGTCGGGAAAGTGAAGTTGATAGGATGAGAGCCATGCTCCCAGCTCCTGACTCACTTCCCAGGAGCCTTTCTCACCCCTGCAGCCCCCAGACCCCTGCACTAACAGGGAGCTCACTGCACTCTGATGGGATT
This sequence comes from Sialia sialis, assembly GCA_009812075.1. NCBI lineage: Eukaryota > Metazoa > Chordata > Aves > Passeriformes > Turdidae > Sialia > Sialia sialis. The sequence goes on along the minus strand of VRYO01001681.1, from coordinate 1,982,821 downwards.
CCCAACTGTACTGCTCTGCCCAGATTTTTATCCATGGACAGTGCCTTTCAGAGGGTCCTGGTGGCATGAGCTGCCCTCAAAACCCAAGAAAGAAAAGTGCTGCATGCCTTGGGCTAGGAGACTTGCTCTTTGCCTTGCATTGCAAATAAATGAGGGCAGAACAGCTAAAATTTAAGCCTAGGCAAAGCCAATTCCTCTTGTATCTCCTATTCTGCTGACCAGTCCTGATATTTGAAAGATTTGACTAATTTTTTACTTCACATGTCAGTGCCTTTCTAAATTCATGAATATTAGATGTTGGTCTTCCTGGATAGTCTCAAGAAAGCCTGTTCTTCCCGTGCTTCTTGCTTGACTGGCAGATGTAGATGTATATTAGAAGACCTCCAGAACCATAAGATTTCCATAATTACAAGCATAGGACATCTCTCATGAGCCAAACTCATTCCCACTTCTGAAATAACACAAGTGCTTCATTTGGAGAAGACAATGGAACCATTTTCTTACTTTAATAAGCCAACAGCCCTGAACTTCCAAACGCAACTGTGGTGAACACACAGCAGACCAACAGGAAGATAAGAGCTTTCAGCAAAAATTCTGCCCGTTTCCTATTTTATCTGCATCAGTTTCACATCTTGTTCCAAAACAGAGCACAATCTTACAGAAGTTCTGTACAAATCATGAGCTGTGTTTTGTGTCTCTTGGTTCTATTACTCCCTCTTTCCCCATACATCAGACCTGAAGATTTATGCTGAAGATGAAGCTGAAGATTTATGTCAAAGTTAACACAGACCCCACTGATTTCCTGGAAAGAAAATGTAGGACTGATGTCTCTGCACATACAAATGGGATAAAAATCCTAAATTAGACTTTGGCTGGATATGAGCATGCCTGTACCAGAGAACTGCACTGCACTCATATTTACACACTAACTTTGGCACTACTAAAGCAGCTTTGAATGGTATGGAATAACCCTCAAATGTGGGCATACAGATACTCCTACAAAAGGATTTGTCATTTATCTCTCATCTATTTATATAGTTGTAGTGATACAAACTAATTGAGGCAGACAAGCTCACAGGACACAAACATCCCTGAAATTCTGATCAGAATTTGCAGCTTGTCCCTGTCTATATGTGACTGAGACACTAAACGAGATTGTAACAATACAAAATAAGACTAAGAAAGGGAACATGTTCCCAGGGGAAGGGTTTTGATGCTTCTTGACACAGTTTGTTGAAAAGCTGTGTAATAGCCAGAGGCTATTCCTGGTCTGGGGCACCTGGGAAAAATGAGCCTTGTATCCTGACTGATAAATTTGGCTCAAAGTTAGGGAAGCATCTCCAGTAAGGGTCACCAGTGATGTGACATCTTGACTGAAATAAAACATACAGCATACAGGAAGAAGTAAGAAAAATTGGAAGCCTGCTGGTTTTTCTGTTTGCAATGAGAAGTACACTGTTTTAGTTGGACTACAAAGGAATTTGCAGTAGCAAAGCAAAGGATGCTTGTGGAAGAGGTGCAAACAGTGCTCATTTAGCAGCTGTGTATGAAAAAATCAATGAATGTGATGTGAACCAAGCAGGTAAGTCAAGATATACAGAGCAGGTAAGCAGAGGACAGAGGCTGTTTAATAACAGCCAGTCTCAGAGGAAGGAAGAGGATCAGCAAACAGCTGAGAACAGGCAGAAGGAGAGGGAGGTAATGAAAAGACCAAGCAGATAAATGTGAATGTCAGATGGCAGCAATCATTCTGCATCACAGCAAGAGGCCTTATTTTCTCTCTTTGACTCTAAAAGACATGGGGAATAGAAGGGCAAATTGGACCCTTACTGTCTGTGGGCAGAAGGGGAGAGCTACAGTTGGTGAGTTATAAAAGCTGCGGCATCAATCCCGACTACACCAGAGTAGGAAGCAGCTGTTGTATTTGCCATTAAGCCCCTTCCAAGAGAGCTGCTTGAGAACTCAGGCAGTACACGGATGAGTCAGAATCAGGCACTATTTAATATGGCTATTTAATATGGAAGCTTTTCCAGACACTATTCAAACTGCTTGTAAGGTAGGTCTCCCCAGTGCGCTCCTCCCCTATTCCAGCCAAGACTCAGAAGGGCAGGAACAGCACCAAAATGGTGTCTCCCACAGCCAATACAATGTGGATGTCAGCACAGCTGGTAAAGCAATGCTTGGGGTTTGCTTCAGCTTGGAGAGAGGACTCCTTGCACCAGGCAGCAATGGCCCTAAGGAAGAGCTGCTAGGAACATGCCTTTCAGTGACTGCAGAGGGACAGCCCCACACCTCACAGAACATCACAGGTTTAAAAATTAAATTCAGAAGGTGTCCCATGAGCTCTGCGTAATGAAGAGGCCTTGGCAGCCTGGACCCAAGGTAGGACACAAGTAGAGATATGGTCTTTCAAAGGCTGTGCTTAATTAAAAGAACAGGCTGCCAAGAAACAATTCCCATGTTGGAATGAGAGCAGACTGGAGAAGATGCACTGGAAAAGCACTGCTCGTGAGGCCACATAATATACACATTCTCACTGTTGGCACACAAATCTGTTGCTGGCCCTGATGCTATTGTAGTGGGTCTGTAGGAAGGATGGGGACTTGAAGGTCCTATGGTTTGTCTAAGGGAGCCCTTATTTTAGGAAGCTGCTACATGGCCCTATGAACACCCAGGGGTCAATCAGAAATGCGACCTAGCCAGACCACTGCTATCTAAATATGCCTGTAGGGACTTCTACCTCCCCAGAACTTGCTTTTACCCTCAAATCTTTAATAAGCTGAAGCACAACTCCACAGCCCAACAACCTCACATTCTCCTTCACACAGATGCATTACAGCCATGGCTTTTATCAAGCTCAGAAGCAGTGATTGCAGATCCTGCATAAAGTATAAGAATCAGTTATTTATTTCTCTCTCATTACCCTCAAGCATTCTAGAAATCCCCCTCTCGGGGTATAGCAGATCTACAGATACAAACCAGAAGGTGGAGGCTCTCCCCTACTCCTTTATTTTTCCTGACTTGCTTTTTTTCGCTCAGCTCTCATCTGCAAGGTGCCCTCTTCATACTCCTCTTCAAAGTAAAATGCTTTTCTCCCTGCCTCTCTCCTGATGCAAAATGTCTGAAACTCCCTTACAGACCTCATATGCAATGCCTGCTTGGCTGCAACTCACAGTGAAAAATGGCCTCTCACTAGCAAGAGTCTCACTGAGCCTTTTCCCTATCTCAGTATGCTACATCTCCACTACCTCCTCCCTGCTTTCATTTTCAATTGCATGTAATCAGTTTCCAGCTCTTTAACCTTATTCTGAGTGCTCTCTTTTTTAAGAATTTGCTATTCCACCCTAAAGCACTCAAAGGGAAAGAAACACACACATTTTAATTAAATTTGTCTCAGTTTTTTCCCTTTCATTTGCATATTTATTTTTATTTTTTTCCTCATTTCCAACCCCAGGGAAGATAAATAAATAAATAAATGCAAAAGGGAGAAGGTTATAGAACAATATATGGAAGGTGACTGGGATGCACATCACAGGCATGGGCTGGAGGTGGAGGGGAGGACAACTGAAGGGGAGAGAGGGGAGGGACAATCCTGCAACTAAGCTGAAAGTAAGGTCAGGTATGGCAGAAATCCAATGATGCTCATGAAAATGCTTTTAGGAAAGGAAGAAAGGAAGAGGTAGAGAAGACAGTTTCAAAGTGTCATAGTATGTTGATGAACGTGAATCAACTCCCCTATCTAATCTTCAGTGGATTCCAGTGGAGCAGTTTCTGCTCCTCCATTGGATTTGCAACTTTTACACTCAGTGATGTACACTTTGGAATGCTGGGCAGAGGCTATGCTAGGTTCCTGGGCTACAGGACAGAGCAATGCCCCTCATTTTGGACATGCCAACAGAAAAAACAAATCAGCCCAAAGTCTAACGTTAGTGACAAAAAAGGAGCGTTTCAGAGTGGGAAGAGCTAATAGCAACAACTAAAGAGAAATATCAGAACTGATTAAGATAGTTCAGATGAAGACTTGATCATTAACAAAAAGCAAACAAAAAGCTAAACAAACAAAACCAGAAACCCCAAAAAACAAACAGCCTCCCCCCACCAAAAAAACCAAAATAAAACAATCCCACAAAACAAACAAAAAACCCCAGGCATTTTATGCCCCTGGTGTAATATTTTCTTCTTTTCCTTTTTTCCTTCTTTTTTTTTATTAAATGTGAATAAGCCCATGAAATTTGGCATTTGACTGCACTTGTTCCTATCTCCTTTTTGTTTCCAGGTTTTGATTTTAATTTGGGAACATGGAATGACCTCCTATGAACCTGTTAAGGGATTTCATCTCATAGCAGTCTACCTGCTGGTTCACATTTCATACCTGATCTTTTCAGGTTGCTTCTTCCCCCAGAATCTGTGGTGGTATTGGAGTGATGATGAGGGAATATAATTTTTTCTGTGGAGGTCAAAAAGTCAAAATTGGGACCTGCTAACATGGAGTCCCTTGCAATAACCTGGAGATATGTTGCAGCTCCATTTTGCACACAGTTTCATTATTAGTCACACATCACCCAAGGACATTGTCATCATTGTTTCTCTGCAAAATGCATGCTGGGGTATTCAGGGTTCTCTTCTCCCCTCTACTAATGAACAAGATTCTTCTGCAATTCCTATTCATCCTGATTACCTTTTGAACTAACTCTCTTGGTAGGCAGCACTGACTGGGGCTGCCTACTCTTAGTATGTAAAAAAATTTATCATAGCTTGGGTTGTCTTTGGCTATTTGCTCCTCAAATTTTTTCTTAATCTGTATTTTACATCTCAGCGCTCCATTTTATGTTTTATTATATGAGCATCACTTGGATGGAATATCCAATTTTTAAAGTACTTTTTATCTGACTTGAATAAACCATCATAATTCGGTATTTAAGTGCACAAGTTACTCTTACCTTTTTGCTTTTAGTTTTTTATTTTGTTTTTCATGTGGGGGTATGGCAATACCTTCTGTGACTCTAATAATGGACTTTTTTAAAGCACTTCTCCTGCTGGTTCTTTGAGTTTCAATTTCATAACTTTTTGCCTTCAGGTTGTTTCTGAATAAGTTCTTTTTTTTTTTTTTTTTTCTTTTTCTTTTTTTTTTTCTTTTTTTAATTCTTTTTTTTATGTTCTATACTACAGAATTTCTGGTTGGAATAAGAAAATGATAGACATCATTTTATTAGGGTAATTTTCACTCCTTATACCTGTCCTTTCACAGTGAGGCTCTGACTGAAAGGCAAGGCCATACAAAGACTTCTTCCAACCCTTTCAGAGAGGGTTAGAATGAGACTTTGCTTGCAACTCAGCAGAGAGGTTTTGCCATGGCAGGAGCAGACAAGGTTTGAGCCAGAAACAGACCAAAGCAAAATGTGGCTCTGAAAGCTCGTACAAGAACTTAAGTTTGGGCCCCTCCTAGCCTCAGCACTTGCTGGTTTATCCCTAACTTAATGGGAATAGCTGAGTAGCAAAAGCATCTCTCAGACTGCACCATTTCTGCTTGCCCCGGTTGACTGCAAAGGTCCCTTTCCTGCACCATCCTTCCCTTCCTCCAAAGGTTACTCATTGTCTGGCAAAGGCAAAGCCACCTCCATGTTCCAAGCACTAGTGCAACATGAGCGCATCCCATCTTTCTCCCCTCAACTGATTCTACACCTTCTTCTTAGAAGAAAATAAAAGGAAACATAAAAGATGCCTCTTAATAGCTCAAGATGGAGAGCCAAGAGCTCTTATCCTACCACTGCCAATGCTGTTGACACCTCTTTCTCTAAGCCCAGTTCCCTGAGAAATCAGGTTTCCATGACACCTGATGTGTCTCTTCTGTACCACCAAGAATATCAGAGGAAAGTGCAACCATTCTACCAAATCTTTTCTTTTTAATGCAGACTACTTTGGTTTATGTTTTTTGGTCACTCCTCAGGATCTATTCAGACCTGAAGCAGAGTCACTTTCATCTTCTGGAGATGGGTTCACGTGCCATGGCTGGACAGAGCCCACAGTCAGCTCCCTACAGTCATCTCCACTTGCTCAGATCATCAAAGCCCTACAAGTATTTCATGTACAGGGATTCATTTAGGAAACAAAGGTGACACTTGGATGAACTACTAGATCAACTGGACTTAGCCTCCCTGTGCATGTTGATACGTAGCAAACATCCATCAAGACTGAAACAGATCTACTGGCAGATCTACAGCCCCATAGTTAAATGATACTCTATTTCATCCCTTCCAGATGCCATGTTCCAATGGGTGGCTAGAGTTGATTTGTAGGTTAAAAAATCTCAGCTTGTGTTTTTTCCCAAAGTGAGGCCCTACTGTGGTGAGGCTGTCAGAAAAAAAAGGAAAAATCCCAGCAAACCCTTTGCAGCTGTCACAGATGCTCACTGCCTCAGTGCCTCCAAACACACTTGGCTCCCATGCGTTGATGCATTTACTGTACTGGTAATTAATGCCGTTAGCTTTGTAATTAAAAAAAACAACTTTTTGCCTTTATACTTGGGGTGATAATGCTGCAAGTAAAAATTAATTAAAACGAGATGAATTGCCTTCAGTTAAACGAAACGGAAAGAGAGGGAGAGGAGGGGGCATGGGAGGGAGGGGGTCATAGCGGTAGCAAAGAGAGAAGGAGGAACACCAGGACCCTGCTAATAAAGCAAAATGATGCTGTCGGCATTTTTAAAGATTTTCCCCTTGGCTATGGTACCTTCTGTTGAGTTCTGGGTTAATGGAGCCTAAAGCTATACGTCTGGCAGGAAACACTGTGATCCACCATCGCCCCATCTCTTTCATAAGGTCCACAAACACACCCACCCATGTTGCTTCAAGTCCCTCCTCCTCCTCACCTTCCTACCCCCCACCTGGCTATGAGGGGTAATGGGCTGTGAAACTGGCTTTTCTATTATTATTAATTAGATCGGATGTCAGGCTTTTTATTTTGGTTTGTGTATGGGGTTTTAGTCCCTTCTTGAAGTAAGGAAAATACCTAGATGCCTGAAAGTGGGGGCAGACTTCTTACAAAGTTGATGTTGGGAGCCAGTCCTAGCAACAGCAGCACACTCTTTTGTAGAGGACCAGAGTCCCTCTCCCTGCTTTTAGATGACTTCTCTGTTCACTTCTTAACTCCTTCTGTCCCTCACAGGAATCCCATCTCTAGTCAGAGGGAGCTGTTGCCAAAGAGAATAAGTACAGTAATTTCACGATTATAAGCCGCACCTGATTATAAGCCGCACCTCCCCGTAGCCGGGCAGACTACAGGATTTGTCCATATATAAGCTGCACCTGAATATAAGCCACACTTTTTTTCTTTTTTTTTAATTTAAAGCGAGGATCCATGTGTAGCAAAGTAACAAATTAGTAACAGAATCACTGCCAGCTGGGTTTGGTGTCAGGTGCTCAAGTTGCAACAGTTTTCATAGACCAGCGAAGCCTTTAAAGGCAGCCCCAGGCATCCTCCCCGGCTGGCTCTCACTTCCGGGTTGGTGTTTTGTATTTGCCGCACCTGAATATAAGCCACACTACTGGAGTAGGCTGGATTCTTCAAGGAAAAAGGTGTGGCTTATAATAGTGAAATTACTGTAACCTGTATAAGAGCTGAAGGAAGCCCCTGGCAGCAGAGAAAGCGGATGGCCTTGCTGAATGCAAGGGAAGAGAAACTGCAGGGGACAGGAGAAACAGAAGCATTTCATTAAGTCTTGGATGAGAGAGAAGAGCTTTCTTGGACAAACCCAAATGGTTCAGGTCTAATTGAAATTCATCTTTTGAAATTACTTTGAATTTTATCACTGTTGTGCCCATCTCATTTCCTTATTACTAATATGTAGGAATTTGGCAAATGAGAGAAGAAGAAATGAACAGTCTGTCCCAAACCAAGTGATAAAGAGCATCTACCACCTACCCACCCAACTGTCCTGTAGCACCCATTACTTTTCAACCTCTTCAGTTTGTGAACTTCTGAAATTTCCCCTGTAAAAACTACCTCACTGCAGACAGCAACCTACTTTTCCATCCATCACATGACATCTATGGGGACTGACAACTGTAGATATAAAATATTAAATACCCTTCTCTAGGTGAGCTATTTATCTAGAAATACTTGTGTATTCTAGAGTTAGTATTAAAATATTGTGATACCCCAGGTCAAGAGGAAATGCTGTTACTATGAGAAAGAGCAGCAGTTCCTGCAGAGCTCTTATAAGACTTAAAACTACTGAGACCCTGTAGCTTGGATTTAAAGCTCTTGATCTGTAAGAAAAAACTCTGCAGCTTTACAAACCAACACTGCCTGTCCATTCTCCCATTTTTCCTCCAGAACACCTTGTCACCACGATGGCCAGTTTCAGATGTGTGCAAACCCACTGGGAACCAAGTCCTTAGGACCAACCCTCCCTCTCAGCCTCTGTAAGGTCAAAGAAACATGTCAAAAACAAGTCAGATCCTGTGGCAACACTGAAGACCAAAGTCCTGACTGTTTGCCCTAAAACCTCTGCTGTCTTCAGGCTGAAATTCAGCTTAATTTTGAGCAGCTGGAGCCATCTACATCCTGAAGCAGGGAAACTAACTTTGTTGTGAGGCTTTCACCCGCAAGACCTGCCATGAAGATGCTACTGATTCTGCCATTTGTGATGGGAACAGAGTGCTTTGCATGCCTGTTTGTGACAGCAATACACTCTCTTAAAAACCAGCACCCACAGCTGAGCCACACATCAGAGGAGAGATGAGAGATGTGTTGTCCCCACTTTTGAGAAGGAAGTTAGGGTTGCCATTCAGGGAGAACTGCTGGGATTGGGGAAGAGCAAGACCAGTTCTTTTACATGCAAGTTTTCCCTCCTATTTTATGTTCTCTTAATGGTAAGTGTGGTGTGGCCACTGCATGATGAAAAAGGATGGAGAGGTGACATGACTCTTCTAAAGGATTTCATAACTAGGGAGTACTCCAGAACTAGTCTAATGCCTGCTGGGTCTAGCTCCTGGAGGCATCAGGGCAGCTCTGGAGGATACTGTGCTGGCCCTGGCAATTCCTTCCCAAACCAGTTCAACAAGGCTAGAATTTTACAGCTACAAAATTAAGATAATGACCCTCATTCCACTTTTGCAGCACACCAGGTGTTCTGCTGGTGAAAAGTAACATGCCAGAGCAGGTCTGACATCCTGGAGAACTCAATGCAAACTCTCATTCCACTCTGGACGTTCCATCTCAATTTCCCTGCCTATGAAAGCAGAACAGTAGCATGCATCTGGCTTTGTAAAGATGAAGCTGGGTTATTGATTGACATGGTAGAACCAGTACCTTAAACCAAAGTTATTCTGGTGTAATGTTGAAGCAACTGAGAAACCAGGAGCGACTTTGGCCCTTCCCCAGAGCCAAGGTTTTGTCTTGATCTTTGCAGCTATTCAGGCTGTCCACTTTGGGCTCAGAATTTCAGGTGAGACATTAACCTGGCTGACAGCTTTGAAAAGACAGTCAAGCAAACAGAAGAGATACACAGAAGGGTGAAAAGTGAGTGCTAAGAACATTGCTCCTGACCTTTTAAATGGGATTTTACAGCCATGGTTTGGCTGAACTTGGGGCCTGACTGCTCTAGTGCCACAAACTTCTGTCAAGTTATTTCTGAAGTGCCAGGGTATAAGCAAGAGGTAACATCTTCCACCCCCAGTATGCACAACTGAACAAGGGATTTACAGACTGATGTGAGAAAGCAGGGAAGGAGATGTTGGACTGAAGGGTGGTGTATGGAGTACAAAGAGTCTGTGTAAAAGGGCAGCTCTTTTTACTGGAATAAATATCTCACATGACTGTGGTGTTCTCCAGTTCAGATGGGTTTCATTTTTCAGTTCTAAAGGAAACTGAGAGTGATGCTTTTCTGACTGCCATAGTAAATCAGGCATCACTTCATTACAACCAATGGACTTCCACCAGCGGAGAGTTGATGCAAAAGAGATGACCATTAACCCCAGCTCCTAGCCATCCCCAACCCCTTCCAGATCTGAAAATCAGCTGTTCTTTTTTGGCTCTTAGAGGAACCCCAGGAAGAAAGAGCCTGCAGTCAGACTATAGCTGCTGAGGCATGACGCAAATTAGACGCCGGTCTCACTTCTCCACAGCAGTGTCAGTTCCTGCAGGGCTAAGCATAAGACACTGAAAAAGCATGGGGAGAAGGGATATTGAGCCAAACCTGGTCACAGCTCCAATCCAATCCAGCCTGAGCAAGGATAGAATGTTAACAAGGATGAAGAAAATGTCTGCTGTCCTCTGGTATTCCCACGATGGGTTACTAGTCCCTGGCCAGACAATCCTGAATTTGCTTTGACAAAAATTTGTGTCCATTCTCACAAGTAGAATCTTTAAGCCCCTTCTCTTTAGTGGCAGCAAGTGACACATGACTGTAGCTGAGGAAGAACCTCCTGAAATGAAGAAACCCGATTTTTGCTGACAGTAGTAATCTGTTGTATTTCACACGTGAACCATATAAATTCTTCCTAGGGAAGCAAATGGGAATATTTCAAGGTCTGCCATCATTCCATAGCATGGAAAGATAAAAGCAGTGAATAGACTTCTAAACAACACTGTCTGGAGAAATCTTCTTCTTCCACATATGATGGTAAGCTGGGTCCATACATGCCAGCAAGTTCCCCTCTTTCTGAACATTTGCAGAGGACCAGCATCCATCCCACAGATGTGAATTCCTACTGATAAAGCTGGCTAGAGTGTCAGACTGCTTTGGGACAGCTTAAACACCATTCTTGCCTCAGTTATTTAATGGCCAGAATTCAGAAGGTGTGGAATATCATTTGCAGGGCCTTCTATTTCTGTGCAGATTTCCAGAGCCCCTCTGGGTGATAGACCTCAGTAGCCTCAAAAATGCTGTCACTTCAGGGCTAAACATGGCAGCTGCTTAGAAACGGGCAACACTGAGGGAAGGATGAGGGATGCTGCTTTATTTGATTTAGGACTATTGGGAGCATTAAGGAAGACAGAAAGCAGTTCTTTGTGCTAAAATTTTCTGAAGTACTGGGGCTTATAGACATTTAGAGACATCACGTGGCTCTGTGTTGGGGACCTCTGCAGCTCATCATAATGCTGCCTTCCCCACAACACAGAGGCAACTGAACCCTCGCTGGGACCTTGGCTTAGTGCTGAATGAGAGAGAAATCAACACCTGCTGCACAGCCACCAGCACCCCTGGATTTGCATTACAGATCTGCCATCTAAACAAGTCACCAGCCTAATGCTTTTTAGACTGGGAGAGATCACTGCTCTGGGAGGTGCATCTCCAAGAATCTGAGCTAACATGCTGCTGCTCTGCTCCCAAGCCAGCAGCAATAAGCAGAAGATGATGCTTTAAGGAACAGCATGTTCATTCTAGTTTTCAGCTAGTAGTAAATACCTAAGCCTCCACCTGCCTGAATCCTCTTCTACCCTTGCCAGAAATCTGCTGGAGAGGAAACTAAAAAAAGGAAGATGAGGCAAAATAAAGCCAACTGCCAGAGAAAAATGTCCAAAAAGCTAGCCCAGAGGACAGGGGAGAATCGAGGTCTCCACAGATGAGTGCTTTTAATTAGGAAGAGGGCTGAACAGCAAGGAGCTTATGCTAATGAGTAGTCTCTTTTAATCAGCTTATATTTTAAAAACAGCATTTTTTAACAGTCAAAATATTTCTGAAAAATTGTAATTATCAGAAATGCATTAACATGGAGCAGGTGGGCCAGCAAGCTGAAATGATGGAGACTGCTATCTGACAGAAGGGGACAGCACTGTTATGTGGGGTGATGCAGGGATGAGGTGGGAGGGCTTCTGGGTCTGTGGCTACTGCCTCTGACATCCCTGGTCTGTGAATATTCCTTTCCTCCCTGTTCTAATTAATCGTTTTAGTCCTCCACATGTTCACCAATGTCCCTCTCTTTTTTCCCATTGGTGAGTTCTCTGCACAGAGATGATCTTGTTCTTTGCTTGTCTCTTTATCTCCTCACCTTTCCTCCACCTGCTCCCCCAAGTACTACCCTGCAACTGCGTGGTGTGGAGACCTCTTCCAGCTTGTGTAACAAACGTGGTCTCTGCTGAATGTGGATGCTGATTGTCTGGAGAATATATGTACTGTGTACTGTGTGTACACCCCCTAAGAAGATAAAGTGAGCCTTTGCAGTCCATGCCTGAGGTGTCCAAACTGACTCCACAGCTGAACCCTCCCAGTGAGTCCCTTTACTCTTAGTCAGCCTTGCTGGAGATGGACATACATTTGCATGCAGCGGAGTACAAAGAAATTCCCCTCTCTTTGCAACTTCTTTCTTTCAGCATGCTGTTCTCTCCTTTGGAAAGGGACACTCTATCAGAAACATGCAGGATTCCCATCACCTGCATGCCCTCACTCTACCCTGCCCACGTGAGTCTTTGCAACAGCCTGCCTACTTCTCCAAATGGTTCAACACCTAGCAATATTTCAAGTAGATGTTATGGAGTGAAATGAACACCAGTTTGCAGTATCCTACTTTGTCTGAGGAAACAGATCCAGGCATGTGAAGCCATCTGCTCTTGTAGGGCTGCCATCCTCATATTTCTCTGTACTATGTGCAATAAAGAGCGTTACTAGACATCACTCTCAAACTCACAACAACCTTGGGGCAGAAAACAGGAGGAGGAGGAGGAGGAGGCAACACATCCAATGTGCCACATACAGTGAGGTAAAAGGAGAGAGACAGGGAAAATATACACTAAAGGATGGATAGAGGGATAGGCTGCCTGATGCTTTCACATGCAGTGGAAGGTGTGGTGATTCTCCTGTCTGAAGCTGGCTTAATCCTAAATGTTTTTTCCAAGATTCCTGCAGCAAAGTAGAAAATCAGTTCAGCCGTATCTTCTTGCCAGTCTTGACACCAGAATACAGACCGTAGCCTGTACAGCTGTCACTATCCCATACAGGAAGAGCTGGCTTTGATCCATCACTTAGTTCTAAGTCTCCCTGGTGCCCTCAGGTCCAGATTATGTATGGCCAAGGCTCAGGCATATGGCAAGTCCTGATCTGAGAAAATGCCACTTGGTAGCAGGGCAGCTTTGGCCCTGTTCAGCTACAGTACCAGGGTCTCTGCTCTGATCACCCTCTCCAGCTTCTCAGGTGCAAGCTCCCAAATGATAGCACTTAAGGGCATCCAACTGACTGACACAACTGTGCTTCAAAGAGTTCTTGCCTCTCTGGGAATCAGACTTGGAATCTCATGGCAACGAAGGATCAGACTGGGCTTATAACTCTGGTTTTACAGGATACGAAAACAATCAAACACAGTTTTGACCCATGCACGAACACAGTGCCTTTCCAAACAATCACTCTACTAATGTGTGTGGCACATTAGCACAATAACTTGGTGTCAAAGCCTGAGGCTGGTGATGTATGTTTCTGCATGGCATATTATCTTCCCATGTAATCCCCTGCTCTACATTCTTGCCCGTGTTTGAGGCAGGCATTTTTTAGTGTAAGGAAGAAACTGCAAAGATGATTATTTTACATCTGCATTGTAAATTATGGTGTCCAGGGCTAGCCAAGGAAAAGCAACACCTTGAGACATGACCTGATAAGACCTCAGAGGCAAGTTCATGCCGATCTGCAGTAACAACTTGAGTCAGGAGACATGCAAAGAAAATGGCATTCTGTGTCATTTGACTATGCTCCTCCACCAAGACCATGACACTGCTGATCACCCTCCTGATTTGGGGAACATGTGATTTAAGGGCACGCAGACCTGCAGGAGTGAGGAAGATAACTGCAATGAAAAACCAATACTATGATCCCTGAGACCATTAAAGATCCCATAACATGCTGCATTTTTCTCCTTCACAATATTTTAAAACTCGTATCAATTTTCCATACCATATTAGATGCATTAGTAGTGATGGCTATTTATAGAGCCGTAGTTTGGATCAGGCTGCTGTACAAGAAAAAAAAAAAAAAAGAAGACTATAGTGCTTAAAGGCTACAGTCTAAACAGTGAACTAAATGCCAGAGCACATAAGGTTAAATATCCTAAATAGCTTCCTCCCACTGATAAGTGATACGATTCTTATTAATTCAGTGTAGAGGTAGAAAGCGTTAAAATAAATGTTAAAATAAATTACATGGTAAAATAAATTACACAAACTGAGCATGTTAATATGCACTAATAGAGATTGTTGCTGTAACAGGATTCTTTGTTCTGGAGCAAAATGCCTCAGTATTATAGGCAGGCCAAAACAAAAACCCCCTGCTGCTGTAGTGAAAGCTGGACTGGGATTTTAAACAGGATTTTCAAAGCAAAATTGTTCCTTTCCAACAAAATTGTGATGCTGAGAACCAGTTGGATTGGTGTCCCAAGGCTGAGCTGCTCTACACTTTGAATGGATGGGCAAAAGCATCATGTTGAGATACTCTCTTCTATGTCATCTGATGGGTCTGCCTCAGGCAGTGGTGCAGACTGAGCGTAAAACAGCACCATCTGCTTTGGGCTGCCAGCCTGTGCCCCAGCCCTGGAACAGGGGCTCTGCGTGCACCAGGCAGGGAAAGGCAACCTCACTGCTTCCTTCAGTATGGGAAATCAGCAGCTGTGCTCTGAGACAGCAGCAAAAAAAGACTCCCCAAAAGCAAAATCAGCTGCAATACTTGTTTGGCAGTGGCAACACACCCCCTTCCCTGCAGCTGCCTCAGCTCTGGGTTCCAATCTGCACGGACCATATGCAGGGGTCACAGAGCACCCAGTCCTGCAGGTCCATCTGGCCTTTGGCCGCTCTGCTGAGGCACTGGTAGGTGTCCCACCTGGGCTCCAGGTAGAGAAGTGGACCAGGAGAGGACAACTCCCACCAAGAGCTCAATCAAAAGCCACCTTTCAAGAGCTAGAAAGTGAGGAAGGCTGCACCAGTGCTGGTGCTTCATGTCTAAGTTCAAGAGAGAAGTGAATCCAGCTTCCCACTACTTCACGTTCCATGACCCTACAGAGAGAAATAGCTGTGAAAGCTGAATCTGATTTTCTTGTTGGCATCATAGAAACTGGTGCAGCGAATCAAGTGGAAGCACAGCAGCATAATAGTGACCCCATAAAGTGATATTTCTGAACATTAATGTGTGTAAACATATTTATCTCTTTTTGCTTTCTTCTTTTACAGTGAAGGGAAGTGATCTTACATAAAATATAACAAAGATGACATGGATGCAAGTAACCATGCATCCCTGTAACCACAGACAAAGGTCTCCATGTCTTCTCAGCTGCCTCCTCTTCTTCTGACTCCCAATTAGCCAACCTTACAAGGTCTGATCTGTTCCCTAATAGTTCCCTTCTCATTACTCCACCTCATGTGCTTCTGTGAGATCTAAGAAGAGAACTAACAAGGTGCCTGCTGCAAAACAAACAGGGATTTTGGCTCTATTCCTGCACCACTGAACAAATAGTTTCAGTGATAAATAAATAAAGCTATTCACAGAGAATCTTCACTTCAGTTTAGCTGGGCTTTCACCATGTCTACAAACCTGCCATTGTTCCAGATACTTGAAAACATAGCTATTAGCTTTCCTTCCTATTTCTCCATTTGAAGGTAAGTAGGAAATGCCATTTATTTGTTAAAATTTTATAACTCAAAGCTCGTGTCTCCTTCTTCTGCCTTTAAAAGCACCCAGCCCTGGGTGAGAAATGACCAGCTGCAGGCAGCCTGAACCAGCCAATGTTCATTAAATGTCTTATTCAACCCCAAACCTCATGAATTGTTTAATGTACAATGGAGACAAAAGCCTTATTTTTTTCATGTGTCAGCTCTTGTTAAGCGGCTCCCTGCCCATCTTGCTGCTGGCTATAAACAGGATTAACAATCCCCGTAGTTGGAGGCAGGGAATGTGTGCACACTTCACATGCTGGCAAACATGTGCAGAGGACAGGGTGGCACACCCCCGCCACAGCCCCACACATGTGTGCCCAAGCAGGCACACCCTGCATGCCAGCCCTGCCAAGCGCATTTACTCCCTGGGGAAGGCAGATCTACCAATCCAGGCATTCCAGCATGGAGAGCCTGGGGTGCCCACCCACCTCAGGTGACAAACACATCCCTCCAAAGAGCTGCATATCGCTCAACTACATGGATCACTTCCCTCCAGCTCCTATATGCAGGAAGGAAAAAGCAGAAGCTTTCCTAGAGAGGCAGATGTGCTGTCTGGTCTGCTTTTCCCAGCCCTCATGCTGCATATCCAACATTAGATGTCTTGAACCTGACTTCTTTGAGGAAGCCCATGAGGTGCTGGGCACCACATTGCCAAGGCAGGCCCTCAAGAGGTAGCCCATGCCTCTTCTCCAGAAACTTCTGGAAATACAGCCAGCAACTCCCACTCCTCCTCTCCTCCATGCCTGAGCACACGTGCCAACCCTGTGAGCTTGCATGCACACAGGCAGAGAGGCAAGTGCACAGGTCAGCATGGCATCTGGCTTCCTGTGAGATCCCTTTGGGGCCCACGCTCAGCCTGGAAGCATGAACCCCAAGCCACCGCCTCAGCCAGCATCCCACAAGACTGCCAATGACCCTGGCTGAAGGGAGGAAAGAGGGAGGAAGGTTTGCCAGGTCGAGTGTGGCTGTACCAAAGTCTAGCTTTTGGTGGAACTCTCATGGTTTCCTCTCCATCCCCAGCAGCAGCATGGACCACAAGCATTTCCAAAAGAAATGATGCTATAGATTTCAGAATGCCAACCAGCTGTTAGGGTGATGTCAGGGCGCCAACCTGGCAGAAAACTGGGCAGCATGAAGAGAAGGGAGAGCAGGGGAGACAGTAGGATGTCCTTGGGCATGACAAATTGACCAGGAACAATGAAGAGGCAGCCTGTTGATGAGCAGCACAAGAGGGGGGATGTGCCTTTAATGCAGCTTGTTGCCAGGGAAAGGGGGATGCCAAGTTGTCATTCCTCTCTGCCTGTCCCCATGGATGCAGAAATTACATCCACGGTGAGTGGATGCCATCCTCTAGAAAATGCCATCTGGAGAACATTACTGGGTTTCCTGGACAGACATCACAGAGCTCTGCAAAAGCTGGAGCTAAACAGCACTTGAAACTCATGTCAAATGGTGCTTTAAGAGGTAATAGCTTGCAGGGCTATAGCTAGGGTTTTTTCCCTCACTGAAATCAGGAGGAAGCTGTACTGCTGACCAAACTCACTTATGAGTTACAAAGTGAGTGAGAAAATAAAAGCGTCTGATGAGAGCTAGCATTTTTGTGATAGCAAAGGAAATATCCGTCTCTCATGCTTATTTGGGATTATTGATGTATTTTCTGGCAGCAAATAATCTTTTCATCACACATTAAACATATTGTGAATATTGCAGTCAGCTGTAAAATCCACCATTCCCTCCTACATACCACTGGACTGTAACATCTGCATCACTGACAAAATCAGCACAACACAAACCATGTGTACAATGGAAACACTGGAAAATGTGCAAGCGTGAGTATGGATTGAGGATGAGCTTATGTGAGGGGCTGTGGAAAGCAGACCAGCACCACCAGAGCTTCTCAGCAAAGCTCAAGGCTTGCATTATGCAGTGAGAGGCCCAGGAAGTGACCCAGTCAGACTGAGATGGCACCTATTTGTGGGTGGGCCACTCAAGGATTTTGGTAGGTAAATTAGTGTGTGATTTATCCAACTTGACTCAGCTAATTAAGGGCCAGCAAAAACAGAACCTATGACTCAGACAATAGTTGGCAGCACAAAATGCAAATTTCCCCATCCAACAGACCATTTCAAATTCCCTTTTGACAGAAATACTCATAATAACAATATCCTTGTTGTGGTATTTGCTCTACCCAAGCTTCTGTGCTTGCAGAGAGGGACAGCAGAAGGGCTGCAAACATCATCAATTTAAGATTTGTTTTTGAATTGTAACAAAATAATCATGAATATCTGTCTATCTCACTTTTGTGGTGCCCCAGCCACTTTAGAAACCATCAGTCATGGTCTTGGCACTGCTTGCAGCTGTGCCTGCCTGCACCTTCCCCCATGTCCCCTTCTCCACCATCACACATTTCCTCAAATCCAATACATCTGATGACCTTTCTGGCATACTCCCTGCCCAAACAGACCCAATCCCTGTCTCTTTTGCCTTTATCTAGCCATCAACATACTCCAGCAAAACAAACGGCGATACCCCCTCCCAAGTGGCGCCAACCACATTCCTGTGAGTGCAATAAATGCATTCCCAGAGCTGAATGCATCCCTCTCAAGTTCTGCAGCAATATTGTAACTCCATCCATTTCCACTGCTCCTCACAACTGTCTCACAAAGCCTTGCTCACGCAAGTAATCCCATTAAACCTGATGGGCTAGTTGCCTAAGCACCGATTTATGGGATCATGCTCTTAAAGTCTAAGCTGTTCTGTGAAGAGACCTGGGAGTTCCTAGTAAATTGCCCACAAAGCCCTACAGCCGCCACTGGCCTGCTGAAACCTGGTGTTATTTGCAGGAGATCAAAGTCCTGTCAGGTCAGGTTGACTTCTATTAATGGAAGCTGAGATGCTCAGCTGCACTTCTAGGTGTCAGGCCTGTAAGTGATGAACTCTTACAGACATGATTCACCTGGTGGGTCTTCCAGGGAGCTATCAATTGGCACCTAGCAGAACTCAAAAGAAAGTCTGATTTGCCCAACATCCTGGGGACATTAAGTTTTTCTGTTTTGCCCAGCTACAAGTGCAGTGTCAGCACAGGCTGAGTTCTCAGGACAAAGATCTTTTGGGTGCACTAGGGTAGGATAGGCACGTTGGAAGGGGCCTGGTTGGATATGCTGCTTCCTTCTCTTTAAAAAAAATTTTTGCCCTGGCAGAGGCCTATTTAGATGACAGAAAGACATGGGGAAATGGGAACAAAATGTGCACACTGTTCATATTGAAGAAGACTCAATATAACAGCATAATTAATAAACCTTTGCAGACCTCTATTAATAGCTCCTGGAACCTGAGCAAGGAACGCAGTGGTGGTTTTGCCGGGCTCATTCTGCAAGGGTGAAAATCTTTTGCTTACTGTTTTCACATTTGTCATTGCTATGCTCAATCAAGCTTAGCAGTAAAGGAAAACAGGGAACCAGGAGAGAAAGCAGACAGGGAAATCCTGGCCTGTGGCTGAGAGCATTTTGATGGCTTTACAAGCACACAGGCTGGATGAAGTCATGTTGCAAAATTACTTGTCCATTCATGCATAGGGCTGATGAGGAATCCTATACAACTAAATTAAATTTAAATTATCATGTGTCAAATTGACATTAATATTCAAGGCAAAGGATCTTTTTTTTCAGGCAGTGCATTGATTTAGTTTTAAATACTAATGAATTTCTCCTGCCTCAATGGACATTGATGGCATATCCCCCCTTAGCTCCTACCTTCTGTAGCACTAGCCTTGTGCCCAAAAGAGAGGGCTTGGCTTTGCAAGCCAAGAGTAAACATCTCAGAAAGGGCAGACAGAGCCTCAAAAACAACAGAGACTCCTCAGACAGAAGGCATATTGAGGTAAATGTATTTCTTCCTCTCCCCATTTTTTCCAGACATGTCTTCCTTAAACCTCACCTGCCTGCCAAGAGGGTCCCTGGTGACGCAGTGCAGTGACCCAGACCAGCAGCACATGGCTGTGCAGTGCCTGAGGAGGGTGGGCTGGGAACCTGGCACCAGACTCCTGGTCCTCTTGGTTCAGCCCCCGTCCCCAGCAATCCCCACAGGTTTCATTGCTGAATGCCTCAGCCCCTAGAGTACCATAGTAATTTGGCACTGATGCCCTAGTCACTTAATTATTCCTTTCAGAGGAGCCTTTGAAATTCTTTTTCCCAACTGTGCCTTCTTTCCTCTCCTTCCCTTTTCCCTCTACACATTTTGACTCAATAGTTTTCCTTGAAATTGTATAAACTTGCTGTTTATTTCTTGCCATCTAGCATGCTGTGATCCATCTCTCATTGTTTTGTTTTTTTCTCAGCAGCATCCCTGTTGCCTGTCTCTGAGTTCATTCTGTTCCCTCTTTCAGCAGCACTATATTTTTCTTCTCAGTATTTTTGCTTAGCTCTATTAACTTTTATTTATTTTTCTTTCACTCCTTCATCATGTTTCTTTTCTTAGTTGCTGTGCACCATCTGTATATCTGTTTCTGCCTCTCTCATGCTCCCACAACTAAATTACTCTCTGCCTCTGCCTTTGATTACCACAACCCCTTGTCTCCCCTCCCCACACACTCCAGTCGCTAATAAGAGCTATCTAAAACCAGCCATGCCCCTTCTTGGGTTCCCCCTCTGGTTCCCAGCTGTTGCCTATGTAAAATACCTGTATATGAGTGTTGATATCATGATCTCTGGCAAGCCAGAGCTCTCCTGAGTCAAGAAGACTCAAGGTGCAGTAAGAGAGGATGAGGTCAATGTATGATTTTTCCAAAGCATGCATATTTCTAATTCTGCATTTTCTGAGAGAGAGGGAAAAAAAGGAAAGAAAAAAAAAAATCCCTCCAGCTCTTGACATGTCTTATCTGCTTTTGAGCATCTCACTATGCAAACAAATCAGTTTCTCCTAATAAAGGTTAGAAAACAAAAAATAAACCTCAGAATGGAAATCCAAACTTAGCCGTAACTGAAGAATTATGATTTATGCCTTCAAAGTAAAGGAGATGCACCATTTGAAGAGCTGTGTGCACCAAGGAAGCATAAATGACCTCCCTGTTCCCCAGCACCTTGGCTGTCTCCCTACACCTCTGTACCTCCTGCAACTGGGAACAGCTCTAACAGAGTCCCCAGTTACTGTCTTTTCAAAGCACTAAAAATAGATGTCAGGAGAACATCCTGTGACTGCTGCTCCAGAGCTCTGGCCACCAGCTGCAGACTGTGTGTGAAGGACAGAGTGACACAGCTGCAGGGGATGTGGCTGGCGAGACCACTGTGGTGGGGGCTACAGGGAGTGAAAACGGGCAAGAACCTGGCTGCAGCAGGCTGCTTTATAAAAACAAGCATCTGCAACTGTGTGGGCAGGCTACCCTCTGTCTCCCTGTGGGAGCAGGTCTTTTCTGGGCCACTCTGGACATCACCATCCCTGCTGCCTCCCTCTCCTGAAGCTGTGCCTAGACTCACTATGGAAATAAAGGGGAGGGCTCAACCTGGCCTGAAGTATCTTTGGGCTTTGCTGCCCACTGAGTCCCTGCCATGCAGATGAAGCCTGTGGGGAGGAAGCAGGAGCTGCCCCAGGGCCCACAAAGAACCTGGTCCATGCACATCTTGGAGAAAAAGCTTACCAGCTGACAGAGTTGGTTACAGGCACCCACATTTATTCAGCCCACAAACGGAAAACGAAGCTGAAGAAAGCAATGAAGTTCATTTTCTTCTCCTTGCTTTTTCCAGAATCAGACTAAAACTCATCAGGGTCACAACTATATGGATTACAGCCAAGGAGAAAGGTTATTGATGTGCCTCTCAGAAATAAAAATAAAGTTGAGAAAAAAACAACGCAGCACATAGGCAGCAAAGCTGGAATTAAGAAGATATGCCATTCATGCATTCCAGGTTAACAGGAATGAACCAAAATCTTCTTCCAAGTGTCAGCAAGGTTCAAAACAACCCAGAGTGAAAACTGCATCTGAAACCCAGACACTCACTAATGCAATTCTGAATCACAATATCCTTAAATCTCACTGTGGGCAGGCAGAACAGTAGGTAAAACTGGCATGCCATTTTTGTTTCTGATCTCCCCTACTTTTTAGACTACCTTCAACACACTAGGAATGGTTTCTGAATTTTACACCAAGAAATTTGAAAATATATTTGTATCTACATGCATATGCATGTGTGTGCATGTATGTGGGCATGCTGATATACATGTGCATCTACATCTATACACACACATATATATTAAAAAGCCAGGAGTTCCCTTGCCAGATGTACACACTACAGTGCTGGGCTTCCCCTTGTCCCAGTGTGTTCATTTGTGCCATGCAGACTTCAGTGATTCTGCATCTCACAGTGCTCAGATATCCCATATTCTCATTATCCTCAGACTCACCAAGCCTGGCTGTCCCCCCTGGAGGCTGTTCAGCACAGAAATTTGTGCTTAGCTGAATTTTCACCACAGCTTTGCAATTCACCTTTACAAAAATAAACTCTCCTACGTGGAACTTTTGCAATCAGCACAGAGACCAGAACAAACAAACAGGAAAACAGTCCCGTCAGCAATTTTCCAGCCATCTAAACTGCTCACTCAGAGCTGGTGAAAAAATGGCCACCATCCCAACTGTGGGCCCTGCTCTGATGCTCCTCTCCTGCTCAGCCTGCGCTCCCCTGTTTATCCAATCTAATGCAATAAAATGCGTAATTAATTTCTAAACGCTTCCGTTGAACAGTGCAATTTGTCAAGTCGAGTTGTTAATAGAATTAAGCTTTTTATCAGCGATTAGCAAAGGAAGGTAAAAAAAAAATTAATTACGGAATTGTATGCCTCCCTGCTTCAAAGCCAGGTTTGGGATTAAATGTTTGATAAAGGTTCCCTGGCACGTTATAAAACATTTAGCAAAAGCTGCTTTCCCCACGGTGTTTTCTGCAAAACAGCCTTTGTGCAAGAGCGGGGAGGCAGAGGGAGGAGGGTGCAGGCAGTACAGTTGATCACATGGAGAAGAGGGGCTGGCTTCAAATCGTGCAGAACTTATTGTATGGGAACACACCTCCATATTGTATCCTGCTGGCACTACATCTGGCCTGCCTTGACCTCCCAAGTGTCTCTCTGTTGTTTGTACAGATAATCAACAGTGACATGGAAATACAGGCAATACTGGTTATTTCTGCCTGTATGTCAAGAGGTGGCCCAGGCCCTGGACTCAGTGGAAGGACTGTACAGGCCCATGAAATGAGGTAGCACAGACAGCTCACGCTGTTTATGTGGCAGCAAGTCTCCCTTACAGCCCTTCTCATTCTGGTCAATCCACAGCTTGTGGAGGGCAGACTATGAAGACATATAGAGTATGCCACAAGGTGAAGCCACCACTGCCCTCTGCAATGTAGCTAGCACTAGATCATCACTAAATCCCCGTGCCTTGACCGAAGCAAGGAAAGGCAAGCAGAGTTGAGCAAAGCTGGGGATGAAGAACAGAACAGAAGAGCACAGAAAGGAGATGCAGCCTCATCCTTTCCAGGGAGCCTGCCTGAACAGACAAGGGCTGAGGGCTGTACACCCAAGTGTACTGCAAGGAACACCAACTCCTCTGGGCCTCGTGCCACCTATTGCTGAGGACAGAAATACAGCAATCTCCCTCTTCCCTGCAATTATACTGTCTATTTACAGTATACATGTCTGACTTCCACAGACATGAGTGAAACCTGTGCCTGAGGGACCCTGTTTGGGAACACAGTCTAGTCCAGGTGTTTCCTTGCCAAGGTCCAGCTCTCTGGCACTTTTCCAAAGAAATATATTCAGTTGCTCCATGAATCCATCTTGCATTTACCAGTGACAAAGCAAGGGACCTTTCCAAGACACAGTATGCCATCCTTCTAGGGGCCGGCTGGGAAATACCATTGCGAGACATATGTTAAGCAAGAGAGGAGCAGAGAACCCAGAGGATGTGCTAGGGGCTTTTTTGGGGGAAGCTTACCTACACAGGGTAGGGGATGAAATGCAGCAGTGGTGGGGAGCAAGGGCATAGGCAGTGCTGTCAAGAGAAGCACTGGGTGAGGAGATCTGGGAGGCTCCAGGGCAGGAGGAGAGAGCTGCATCAACAGAGCTTTAAGGCACTACACAGAATTAAACCCTGACAACAGTTATGTTTCCCTACACACCAGCTTAATTAGCAACACGAAGCTTTCTGACACCTCCATTTCACACTGTCTTTAGAGTAAGTTTCTCAACATGCAGAATTTCTGGCAGCTCAGCACATGCTCTGTGCAATGGCCATGAAACTTGCAGGAAGCAAAAAGAGGAGGAGATGAAATCTTTAATCTGATTGCTGATCCTACTGTCAAATTAAAGGTACAAACTAATGGCACATTTAAGTACTTCAGATGCCCACAATGAGACAGGTGCTCTTGAACAGCCTCCTTACCCCACATCAGCAGCTCAGCTCCTGTTTTCTACTCCTCATAATCGTTTTCTACTCCTCAGAGAGGACGGAGTGCCCAGCACAGAATTCTCACTGTAACCCTTGCAAGTGTTAGCAGCTATGCTCTGAGGAGGAGCAATTATTGGCAGACGTAGCAAGGACTGGAGTACTGATGGACTACAGCCAAGACATAGGAGAATACTCAAGCAGAGGGCTCAGCTCACACCACACATGTGTATGTAAAAGGCAACTCAGTTTGGTGTCTATTATTTCTTTTTAGGTACCCATCAGCTATTTAGGATTTTGTTTTGGATTCTTCTTCTTCTTTTGCTATTTGACCAAAATTATTGCATGCTCAGTCACTGGTCACCCCTTGAACCAGACTTGTCAATTCCTCCCTTTTCTTTCTCTCTCCCAGCTTTGAATTCTTCA
Source organism: Sialia sialis (assembly GCA_009812075.1). NCBI lineage: Eukaryota > Metazoa > Chordata > Aves > Passeriformes > Turdidae > Sialia > Sialia sialis. Next base: position 1,958,340 of record VRYO01001681.1, on the reverse strand, counting down.
GAAGCTGGTAGATTGTTATCATTCATATCCTGTCTTAAGCTGCTACTTAGCCAACCTCAACATATTTAGTTCCTTTAATCTTCTTCCCTAATAAGTCAATCCTTCAGCTCTTTAATCATGCTAGCTGTGCTTCTGCAGATTCTCTCTGCTTTGCCTGCACCTTCCTGAAGTTGGAGTGCCTAGAAAGGACAGCAGGCTTGTGAGTTATGCTGAAGAAGCCATTTCCTGTGGGCATGAGGCCACAGCCCAAATTCTGTAGGGTTTGCTTCTTTTCTCTTACTGCTGTGCCTATTGCATCATTCCAAAGATCCTTGAGGAAAAGTCTCCTTGACATTGCTTCAGTTATGACAGGCTGTTAAAGTTGTTAAAGTTTTCCTTTCATCTGCTCCACACTGCTCTCAGTGGGTTGCAGTTGATTTGCCCTATTTACCATAAGAAAACCAGCCAGCAAGCCCTTTCTGGCCCTGCATCTTTTTCATTTGGAAGATATCCATCCAGGGCTGAAAAAGGGCTCTGCAAGGAAAAAGGCAAACCCATCATTCTCCCTTCTAAATTCTTGTACTGTCCTCTCATACGGCATGAGTGTCATGCTGTAATGTCATGAGTTTGGGGTCTTGATTAAGGAACTCATGAACACTGTGAAAAGAAGGAGTCAGAAAAAGGAGCTGGGAGCCTCCAGCTGGACATCAGTCTTTTGAGTCAGCTTGTGAAAATCCTTTCCTTTCTCTGCAGTTCTGTTCCATGGAAGTAGAGTGGCACTTACTTCCTTTCATTCAAATACTCAAAGAAATCAAGCATTGAGAAATGTATTCAGGTTTTTCTTAATAGCTACAAATACCAGAATAATTTGATTCACAGATTTATGCCAAATGTAGCCAGCATTTTGATTCAAAGCCTCTAAGTGGTATTATTTCATTTCTGCTTCCATCAAAAGAACCCCACAACCAAGTTCAAGTATACTCAACAATCCTGAGTTCCTTTACTTAAACTGACATTGTTCTCAAGAAGATATTCCAGACAATACCCTATTTTGCTTTCCTTTAAGCCTCTATGTAAATTCTTCCATAGCAGTAAACACATGTTGCAAGTGCTTCTCCATAAAAGCTTATTATTCTCATTAGCAAAAGAAAAAGTGCTTGCAGAGGCAATAGACAATTTGGGAAGTGAATGCAAGTGGGTTTCCCCAAGGCAAGTTTCATTGTCAGGCCCTTGAAGCCCTCTCTGCCAAGCAGTGGGATATACCAGCCTGTACACGTAACAAGGACAGAACTGTATTTTGGTGTTGATTTATACTGGAAAACATACAAGTGTGCGTCACATTGATTTAAAATAACTTATCAAAAAAGAATAAATAAATAAATAAATAAATGCTACTCGGATGGCTCTGTGTGGGAGGTCTCTGCCCACTGTCATTTAAACTTGCTAGTATTCTCACGTAGGTGCACAGCTTAGCAGAACGTGACTCACATTCACATCAGTTGGATGCTCTTCAGCCCGGAGCACTCTCCCTAGAGAGGAAAGGGTAAGACAGGAAATAGCAACCTGTGTGGGGTTCTGCTAATGACCTCCTCTGGGGGACAGGGCAATTCTCATTGGCCCGCTACAGTATGTCTGAAAGCCCAGTGGAGACACTCCCCAAGGAGGTGTTGCCATGGAAGGAACAAGTTGCTACATCATGTGTAGGCACCAGCATTGCCTCACGAGTACAGAATGATGCTTGAGCTATTGAGTGCTGTGTCTCAGCTCCTAAGTGGCTGTGTGATATCACCATGGGGCTTCCCAATGAGACACAAGAACAATCAGGTTCCAGCTCAGTGAAGAAACCAGCTGCCTTCTTTCCCAGGGATGCCAGGATGTGGGATACAATAATAACCCTCAACTTGCTCGAACGCCTGTGGCAGTAGCCAGATGAAAACTAAAATTTAAAAAAAATCCTCTTCTTCAGGAAATAATCTTGTGGCACTTCTGTCCTTTTATTTTGGGCAAGCAACTTTTATGCCTTGGCTATTGAACACTCAATCATTTTGCAAAGCAGTTCTAGTAGCCAGATTCAGGACCACGAAAAAAGATGTGGGTGTTCAATTCATGTCACTTCAAATATTTAGTACATGATTTCAGCTCAAATCACGTAAGGTTTGTTCACACAAAAGCCCTTTCCCTAGCAGCTGGGGAGGGCCAAGGGTAGCTGAAAGAAGCTCTAATCAAATGTTTCAAGAGAAGCTGGCTGATAGGCATTGTGGTACAATTTACAGCTAGCTCGATGCAGGTACTGTAGTTCTGCAATCATGCCAGCTATCAATCAAGCTTTATTCTATTGGTCTTTTATATCTTGCACTCCAAATTCCAAGCCAAGCTTCATCAATGAAAAACATATTCCGGTAATTGCAGATGATTTTCCCATTGGACACTTACCATATAACAGATTTAGTCAGGAGTGGTAGTTCTTGGGGTAAAATGAGTCTGGGATTGTAAAAGTGGGGCAGGAGTGAGGGGTACTGGCCCAACTGGGAAGCAGGTCTGGACATGCAGGAAGGGCACAAAGCACTGGTCTCACCCTCAGAGTTGCCCAGCAAGAGGACAGTGAGCTGCTCTCAAAGCAAAGCCTTCCCATTTCTCACCAACAGAAAATTCCCAACACTTTTCTCCAGTGCCATTACAACGCTCCATGCTCAACAAAATGTAACAGCTCTGCAGCTCTTTGTTCAACTCACCTGCCCATCTTTGGAGAGTTTCATAGACACTCATTGCCCTCTACCCTCTTGGACACAGTGACCACAAGTCAGTGACAAGAAAAAACCTGACCCTTCATTTTTGCAATAAATCTTTGTTAAACTGCCTCCTAGAAAGCCTCTCTCTGTGGCATGGAGATGAGCCCTATGGAGCAGCTGTTGGCCAAGCATAGACAGCTTTGCCCCATGGCAGCAAAGACACAGCAGTCAAAACAGTGTCACTTACCACAAACTCTCATTTTGAGCTGCCCTGGAGAAGACGTCTCCACTCCAGGAACAGATTGAAATTAAAATGAGAAGTTTAGCAGTGCTGTCCACTTTAAAGTTTCCTACAAGGAGAAAATGTACTTGTGCCTCAGCACTTCCTAAGCTTTACATTCTTTGAACATAAATCTCTCCCTCTCAGTTAAGGCAGGAGTGTCTGATGTGCCAAGGCAAGGAAGCAAAGTCACGTGCTGGACATCACCTTAGCAGATGAAAACTCTAGCTCATGGTTTGGCAGTGATCTCATAGGCCTACAAAAGATTTATATTGCCTTGATGGTTTGAGAACCACTGGATAATTGTGCAAAGGTTTTCCTGGAGCTTATTTAAAAGATGTATCCCAATCTTTGCTTCTGCCTAGCTTAAGAGTAGATGATCCTACCAGATTTTAGGGTTCGTTTTCGTTAGAGTTTTCTGTTGGGAAGTTGGGAGATGTTTAATGGAGATAATTCCAAATTGATTAAGGGATGTCATAGCTGCCAAGTTCATTATGAAATTGTATTTTATTTTATATCCCAACAAACTTGCATCTGCCTCTTACATGATGCAGTAACTCTTTGACTTTACATATGTGCCAGGATGTGCAGGGCTCACAGAATTGCCATCTGTTTCCCTATCATAAGCAGCCCACCAGCATGCATGCTGCTGAAACAACAGGCCGCTTTGGTAATAGGCTTTATTTTATTTCTTCCCCTACTTTGCATGGATCAGTTATACCTGTTCTGCCCTCCAGTAAGAGATTCCCAGCTGAGGAGGCCACACTTGCCCTGCTGCAGCTGGGCATGGGGCCTCACTGCTCCTGAGAGTAGGAAAGCTATTTTTCCTTACCGCACATCTGGGCTCCCCACACCCTGCTCTGCCATTTTACCATGAAATACTTTTCAATTATTGCACTTTTGCTCTGTGTACAGATCCCCACCTCTTGAAATGTCTATGATTCTTCCTATCCAGGGCTTTCTTATTCAGCTTCTTCCCTTCTTCCTAACAGCTGTCAATCTAGGCTAGAGGATAGCTATTTTCAGCCCACCAGGATCTGAAGGGGCATTCATTGACATGGAGAGGAGGATGCTCCAGAGGATGCGTTACTATCCACCAAGTGCTTTGCTGAAGGAAGGAGGGTAGGCCTGTGCCAGAGGGAATGGCAGGAGGGACAGGAGAGAGCCCAGCATGGGGCATCCACAGCTCTCCCAGGGAGAGTTTGCATTTTGCTTCTTCTTCTCCTTGGGGTTGCAATTACTTGCAACGTTAAAACAACCTCAACTCCCATCCCCAACAGACACCACCCCCCTCCCCTCTGCTCCACACAAGAGGAAAATTGTGGAGAAATACTACTTGATTATCACACCACGTAACTAATTAAAAGCTGAGTGTTTGTGTGTGGTATTCTAATAGGGCATTAGAGAGCCAGCCTGCTTTGGTAAAGACACATGAGCCCCCTCTTTCCCCCTTCACCTTACTGCAGGAGCTTCAGGCTTTCAGGCACCTGGGATGAGGTGGGAATTTATTATGCTGCCTTCAAGTTCACAGCTTTACAGAGGGCACCGAGGTCAAGCAACTTGATCAGTACAGAGGGAGAAATCACCTGTGCAGGCACCAGGAGCAAGCTACATGGTGTGGGTGGCTTGCTATGGAAATTAGGTACACAGTGATGCTTCACATGTATCCTAAAGCCTGTATTTTTTTTTTATTTATGGAGTTGGTGGGAAACAAGAGAGTCTCTGAAAGAAAATGTTTATTGCAGGGGGGTAAACTAGATGATGTTAAAAGATCCCTTCCAACCCAAACTATTCTACGATTCTAACGTGTATATTGAGTATAGACAAGCACACTCCAACTTCCCTTCTCCTACTATGTCATTACACCATCTGGTGCCAAGTGCCAACCCTCTCTTTTCAGATGCTGTACATGAAGTCCATGTTTCTTGTCCACTCACAGCCAGGACTGACCACTGAATATGTTAATTAATTAGAGAGCCTATTCAGATTTATTGAGTTTTTGTCATCACCGTGATAGTTGCACATATACCCAGAGATTTTTCCTGGCTCCCCTGCACTCTAGGAAGAGCCTGTGTGATCTGGAGGGGCCTGACAGCCATCCCACTATGGTTTTGGGACAGTGAAGGACTCTATAGGGTAGCTGTTCACCCAGTGGTTCACCCAATGGACTGTGAGGCTCATTCAGCCTTGGAGAACACTGAGACTGGGCTGAGATCTTTGCTGGGTCTGCTGGGAGTTTTTCCCTGGTACTCTGTGCCAGACACCTCCCACCTTCACCCACAGAAGGCAGGTATCCTGGAAGTATGTAGGATTTTCTATAGTCTGCTCTTCTTTGAAAGATATTGGATAGAGACAAAGAGAAAACTAGAGTCTCAGAAGAAAAAAAAAAAAAAATAGTATTGTCAGTGTCAGCAAAGAGAGGCAGAAATTTATTTTAGATTAAGGGGGTTGCTGTCTCCCTGTTACCACTGCCTGCTACACTGTGCATGTGCCTCTTGTGACATGTCCCATGAGTTGCAGACCCCATTGTGAGGGTCATGACTTCTTGAGGCACAGGCAGAACTGCCACAGTCCAGCATTCAGCCAGCACTGCCATAGGACCTGAGGCCCATCAGACGGCACAGTCCCACTGTAGAAAGGCTTTTATCCCATGTTTCCCACTTCCCAGAGCTGGAGGGGAATAGATGGGGCTGGCTGGAGAAGGCCAGCAAGGGATCATGCACTGCCTGTGAATCTCAGAGCTGACACTGTCTGTGTTTTGCTCCTGCAGGCTTTCTGTTGCCCACTTGTCCTTTGAGTGCCTGCCAGCCATGTTTGCCAAGTCCAGGGGTGCCCAGATGCTCCCCCTCACAACTCTTGGGATTTGTGTGATGAGCCAGGCTCCTTCACCAGATGCACCAGTCCACTGTTTACCACAACTCCTCTGAGCAATTACAAATCATCTCTTTCTAGCTATAATGTGATCTCAAACTCAGATTCTCATCCTTTCCTATCTCCATCTGTAAGAGGCTTCTAGAACTTTCTTTCTCAATCACTAGCTCAACACCCTGCCCCAGGGTGATGTAACACTGTATGAAGTGCCCACATCCCCGGCGTGGCAGCAGGGCGCTTCTGCCTTTTGTGTTGCTTCTGCTGCTGACACATCAACACGAAAGCCATGTGGATGCCCTGTCCCAGCACAGAGAGGGAAGAGCCAGTGGTGGTAAGGAAGGCAAGGACTCAGCCATGGTGCTCAAATGTGAAGGTGCTGAGGCTGAATACATCCCACCAAACTCATGCCAGAGAGTGACAAGGATGAAGAGGGCAACACCTCTTAAAGAAGATACTGTTCTTCATTGCTCTGAGATTCAAGTTCATGGCAAAGTACTTCTTGCTGCCCTGTGCTCTGAAGATGAGCAAAATATTCCTTGTGACTGGCCTGTCCATGCCCATTAGCTGCTCTCCAGCAAAGGATCTTCTCCTCCACTCTGGTCCCAGAGGCTCCTTTTGGCTAGCTGTCTCAACCACCTGTGCTCCCACTGAGCACAGCATGGAGTGATGTTCTCATTCCCTCACTGTTATTCTGTCATCTCAGTCATTTCAGAATTGATTAGGCACCATTCATGTTTGGTAGAGCATGTTCACAATATGTCTGAGCTGATGCTTGACCCTCTCTCCTACTTCCACCCAATTTGATCCCAAACCATCAGCCTTGCTTTATGGATCAACCCAAAGCCCCAGACTGTCAGAACAACTTCAATTACAGCAGCAATGGGCCCTGTGCCACCAGCAGCATCCGTGGCCTTCCAGCAGCTGACAAGGACTAATTAGGAAATGAAACATTAGTTAAGTCTCTCTCAATTAGGGTCAGGATAATGTTTTCCTGGCAACACTGGAGCGCTTTAACTGCTGGTCCCATGATGGCTGTGAGCACATCAGAGTTGCTGAAGGAGCTTTAATGTTGAACATATGTTGGAGGATTACAGAAACCCTCTCAGCTATGACATTTCGGTATGCTCCCTTCTTTTTCTTTCCCCTGTAGCAAACAGGGAACAGTGAATGCCAGCACGGGAAATCAAGAAAGGGGCTAAGAGCAATTAACAGCAAGACATATACATATGCACACATCTACATGTGTGCACAAATCAAATACGTGCCTCTGAATGTACACATTCCCCATTTTAATTAAACATCACCACACAGCATCCTTATTCTTCCCTGCCTCTAGAAACACACCAGAGATGACAGAATATTGCCCCATGTCAAAAGGCATGTTAGAAGCTCAAGGGATTCCTAGCTACAAAAAACCACAAACAAAACAAAACCAAACAAACAAAATCCCACAACACGCATGAGAAAAGAGAACCCAGTGAGGCCAGGAGAGAGGGAAGCTTGGACATTCTTCAAATGAAAGCCAAGTGCAGCTAAGTCTCGTATGAGAGCCTCAGAAGGCAATAAACAAAAATGTAATCTACCAAAACAAAAATGTAAACCTCAAATTAGAAAGGCTTAAGTTCCCTTGGAGGAAGGCATGGAAGGAGGAGGAGACTGTGAGAACATATTAAAGTAAGGAAAGTTTTATATTAAGAAAGGATGCAGTATATCTGCATATTTTGTGCATAGTCATTTTATGTGGTGCAGCAATCTATGGGGACCAGCTGCAGTATGAACAGCTTTGCTGGGATTAAGGAACAGGACTGGGCTGTCACATGCTGCTATCTCCTGGGGGGAGATGTAGGGTAGGGCAGAGAGTCTGGGAAGACAACTGCAACTGTAGATGAGTATGTGCCACAGCCTTTTGCATATGAGGAAGAATAGATCTGCATCTGCTTGAAAACTGTCTTTTGAAACAATTTTTAAAAAGAAATTTCAGTTTCTAAATGAATAAAGAATCTGTTTTGTTTTGAGGGGTTTTTTTGCCTCAAAAGAAAAGACTTTTCATATGGAAGAATTTCTTCTGGCTAAAAAGATGGAGAACCTTTTGACTTTTTGAAATCTTTTAAGAAAACTTTTGCAAGGTCATCACTTTGCCATTTGGGGAAAAATAATCTACTTTTCCAACTGGTTTAAATGTAGCCCTTTTGTGAGCACATCTCTTCAAAGCCTACTGGGAAACTGTCCATTGAATTTTCAGGCCCAGAGCTTTGCTGCCCAGCAAAAATACCAAGTCCAGAAACAGAATATCAGAATATCTCAGACCTCTTCTGGCCCATGTAACTGGGATCCTGGACTGCACCAAACCAAACTATCTGTTGAGACTTCTGCATCACTTTTTAATGAAATTCACCTTTGGCAGAACAGCTCTATCCAGAGCTCACCATAGGCTCCTAATGCATCATAATTTCAGCATGCACAGACACATGCAAAAAGAAGATGAGATGCCTCACAGGTAGAGAAGATGCCTGAGAAGAATTTAAACTGACCTGTGTCTAATTTGATTGCACCAAAACACTGATTGTGCACCATAATGAGGTATTACCAAGGTGCCACCACACATACCCTCCAAACCCATGCCTGTGTCAGCATGTGAGGCCCTTCCAGGAGAAGAGCACAGTGGTGCACTCAGAAGTGACCGTAGCTATTTTCACATCAGCTTTACACTAGTGATACTAAGACCATAACCTGGCTTTTTGGCTTACTTGAGGTCTTGGTTCTCCATGCTGTCATTTACAGCTTTGCTGAACAAAAGCTTCCAAGGAATCACAATTGCAGGGTTGCTGTTCATGTGCCCACACACGAGAGATGACACACACATTGCTCAGCCACACCGAATCTCATTCAGCAGGCAGGCTGTGGGAGTCCCTACCAGAAGGCAACTTACACCTTCCTCATCAGGCTCCTACCAGATTTTGTCTAATTTGGTTGTTGTATCTACTTCCATGATGTTTACACAAACCCTGCTTAGAAGACCCAGTACAATAAAAAGGAAAGTGCAGCAATGTGTCCTTTTTTGATCCTATAAAATCAAATTTGTGTTTTTAACAATACTCTCTTTTTTGAGGTGGTAATGCCTTAATGTAAACACACTTCCCACTGTGCTCCTGTTCTGGCTGAAACCCATGACCCTAGGGGGTGATTCTTACAGGAAAGTATAAAGATATGTACATGCAACTAGCTGACCTATATCCACAGAGGCTTTGAAGGCAGGTGGCTCGTTATTTCATGCAATACCTAAATCCTTCTAGTTTCACATACTCTCTTGACCATTATGTCAGCCAAAATGGTGGATACCTCTAGGAACCACCTTCTCATGCAACAGTACCATACAGTTGGAAATTCAATTAAAAAGTTTTGGGTTTTTTTCTTTGTAAGTGTGTTGGCACGTTCTGCAAAGTATTACTGAGGAGGAGTTAAGAACAGACTGATAGCAGGAATGCAGGAAGCAAAGGACACATCCAGCACATCTTGTAGAGTCTTTCTTGGTATCATGATAAAGGTCTTTCACATCAGTCAAATGTGAGGTTGTCATTTCAATACAGTCCTCCATGAGAATTTTCAGCAACTGCTGCAAGACTATTTCCAGCACAGAAAATTAAATAGGTGCTTAAGTGTCTGTAGGATTGAAGCTTGTGTGTCATTTGCTATGTGGAACTTGCCTTTCTTACAATGATGACAATCTCAACTATTAGTCTGCTTGAAAAATTATGGGAAAGCAATTCAGCAGTGTGACCCAAACTTTGCCCAGAGCCTGACATTGCCTTTGGCAAGTGTCCATCTAGTCATCCATCTATCTAAGCTCATTTGTGTTGACAAAGGTAAAAAAGCCAGAAAGATGTGAAAATTATAGTATTTGATACTCACATGCAGGAAGATTCAGCAGGTCTACCAGGCAGTTTTACTTGGAAACAAATTTAAGACCTCGAAGTTTTATCATGTGCAAATACTTAACTGAGTTTGTTCCATGATAAAATTTCTAGGGGACAACCTTGCCACCCATGCCAGCCAAGGAATACATTACCTGGTGGGGTTAACAGGGTTCCCTACTGCAGAAATAAATACATTAGGAGATGAGACATAAAAGGTTTCACAGCTCCTGATTTTCCTTTAATAATATTCCATTAAAAATGACTGAAAGGCAACTCTCCTCCTATAAATCAGATACCTCACTGATGCCTTTTAGTCCTGAGATGGGACTTCTTTGGTTTTAATAGCTTCACTTCCTTCCCCCTCTGTCTGTCTGTCTCCAGATATGGCTGATTTACCTGGATTAGCAGAGACACTGGCTCCACATTCTTCAAAAAGTGCTGATCAGGCTGAGCTGGCAAAAGATTAAAAGTCACACAAATTGCTTCTATCACTGAAGGAGTCTAATTGATACTGGGAAAAAGTCTAAATCATGTATTGCTCTCTGCTAGTTGGAGCCTATCTAGGGGCAGGGCACTGTTTTTTGATGGGCGGGAAGAAAAGCATCTCCCTGGAGTCCATAATTTCCTGGTCACTGCAGTGAGAGGCATCTCTCCTTTCCTTCTTATACTTCACTTTCTGTGTATACTGCTTGATGATCACTGTAAGGCAAGTGGGAGGACAAATTCTCCCTGATATAAATTCTCCCTCAGTTTCTCTACCTGAAAAGGGGGAAGGGGGCGGGGCCAGGAATTTACTGCTCATAGTTGTTTGGTAGGTTTAAGAGGGCATCACAAGGCAATAATGCAGCAATTTCCCTCCCTGGTCGCAAAGCAGGGAGAGAAAGAGGCTGAAAATGCTCTAGAAGGCAGGGTAGCAGAGTTATCCCTGACAGTAAAGGCTAATGCTTTTAGGATCAGAGAGCTCAGCTGGTGTAAGGAAAAAAAAAATAAGGGATGTGTTCCTACCTGAGGATTGATATTTGTAAAAGCACTTAGTAAAGTACCAACTAAGTGCTAGCTTGGATTTTGTCCTAGTAAGGAAATGACTAAACATTCCTCTAACACTTAGGGCAGATTTCAACCACAATCATGTATTCAAATACTTTAACTGTTTTTCAGGCCAAGCTTTCCTGATGGGAATTGTAAATGTGTGCTCCACAGTAGCCCCAAGCCCTGCCAGATGGGACACTGGGGAAGGAAGGGAACACACCCTCACAAAACTGTGTGTGTCGTATAGAGAAATCACAGCTGCAGTGGAAAACAAAGGGATGTATGTATTTGTGGCTCATGCACAGCATATTGCAGAGCTGACATCTAGGTAAGATGGCATTGTCAAGATTTCATGTGTACAGTTGATCCTTTCATCTCCCTACTCTGGTAAAGGAGTGAATTCTGTTGCAAGTTTCACATGAGGAAGAAAAAATCAAACAATTGTCTGTTTTTCCTGAAAAACAACACCACTATTTCCTAGTCTATACCCAAGTCATGAATTACAACACAGGATCTGGATGTGAATCAGCACTTGACAGAAGACATGCATACCAAGGAACTGCTCTGGACTGAGACCAGTACAGACAGGAAAGGCAAGGCATTGCTGCAGGCACAGGAGCAGTTTGAGTATGGATGGTAGAAGTCATTATCACCATCAGTTTGGGGGAGGAAGGATATTGGCACATAGAGGCTAGCAAAAATAGAGTGGGCAGGGGAAGACATCACATTTTTAAAGCATGTTTTAATAATGTCACGAAAGGGATATCCTGACTCATGAGCAGGGTCCTGAACGCTACAGATATGGCCGTATGACCTCAGGGTGGCAGGAGAAAGGGGAATTCGTGCCTGGGTGGAGGAGATGCAATTGCCTCTTCAAAGGGCCAGCCACATGTGAAATAGTGCAGGAACATCATGACACTACAGCCTACCGTACTGTCAGGGCTTCCCACTGAACAGGTATTAACAGCACACTTCATCTCAGCACATTCAAATGACTCACAAACAGGAGTGTCATTGATCAATCCTCAGAAGTCTCCTAAACCACAAGGCTGCACTGGTGCAGCCGATGTTCAGGTCAGTAAACTGCAGCAGAAGAGAGGATTTAAAACACCCAGAAAAGGGTCAGTGGTAGAATCAGAATTGGAAGGCAGCTGCCTTATTGCCAAACTGTTTGAATATCACAATTCAAAAAACAGATAGCATGACACTGACATCTTCCACATCCTATCTTTCAAAAGGCTTCTACTGAGAAAAGCTTTCAAAATGGCCCCATGTGCCAAAATGTAGTGCAAAGAAAGATTGCCTTTTACTCTCAAGACACTTGGTGATTTTTGTTACCCCAGAATGAGAAGATGCAAGATCCCTTGCATCCTCATATCTTAGCTTAATATCTCCTATGTCATATCTTCATGTCTTCCTTATTTCACCTGTAAATCACCTGTAAACCAGTACCCAAAGAGGAGTTGGGTTTGAATCTTATTGGGGTCTTACTAAGTTTCTGATTTTATCTGGTGGCAAGAAGTTCCATATGTTAATTAGGCACTTTGTGAAAGAGTAGTTCCTCTTCAGGGGTTTCAAGTAGTTTGATTTTTTTCCATGTAATTGCTTCCCCTGTTGTTCTTCTAATAAAATGAAAAGTAAATAGGAACAGCTGAGTGCACTTCTTTTTTGTGGTGACTATTTGTATACCTTTTCCATAATGCTTCTTATTTGTCTTTTCTCAAGAAAACAGTGTTGCTCTTTTTAATCACTGTTTATGAAGAAAATATTAAAAGACTGCAGATATTTTGGTTCCCTTTTTGTGGTCATTCTTCTATTTCTGTTATTTTCTTTTGAGAGACAGGGTGAGCAAAGTGAATAGAGTGTACAAGGAGAGCACGTACCATCAATTTATATAATGGTACTGTATTATTTTATCTATTATTCTCTACCCTTTTCTTAATGCACTCTCATCTTGCATGCTTTTATTTCACCATCACTACAGACTGAACAAATGTTTTCACTGAGTTGCTCAGCCATGCCTTTTTTTTCCTCATTCTTTTCTTTTGAGTAGTTACAATTATTTTAGAACCCAGAAACGAGCATGACTTATTCTAATGTGTTGTTTCCTGAGTACATCACCTTGCCTTTGCCATATTGCATTTCGTTTACTCTTACGACGCTTGCAAATTGCCTCTGCAAGCTCATTGTCAGACCTCCTCAGAGTCTTTTATAGGCTTGGGTAACCTCAACATTGCTTTATTATGTACACATTTTTCCTTCTATGTATTCTTTCAATTTTTGGGTTATTAATCCATATTGAACACCAGACATAATACTGCTCAGTGAAACATCTGCTGAGCTGTGGCATCTTTTCATGCCGAGAACCAGCTATATATTCCTGCTCTATTTATTCAGTAAATTTTGCTTTTCTTCTTACTTTATTTATGATACAGCTTTATCTCATATCCAATGACAAGCTTGTTCCTTAATAATCCATAAAAGAGACTGAGTAAAGAAACAAATCCAACAAGCATTTGAAAAAGTTTGCTTACATGAAATTTACTCCTTTCCTGTTATCTCATCTGTTTCAAACCAGAGTAATTTTAGCAGGGTGAAAAAAAAGCACCCAGCTTAAATGGAAGTCAGATTGGTTTGACTGTGTCAAATCACAGAAATTGCAGCAAGGTGGAACCAGAAAGCACCTCAAGAACATCATTCGGTCCAGCCCACTGCACCAAGACAGGATCAAATATTCCTTCAAATCCATTCCTGTAGAATATCTGCCTACACAGTTTGAAGAAGCTCTAATGAAAGAAGCTCCACATCCTCCCACCTATGCTAACCCCTTCCAGTACACTCCTGGTCCTACAGTTAGGAAGTCTTCTTAGTATTTAACCTATTACTTCTCATCTTGGGGATTTGCAGCACAACAGATCAATACCACTTTTAAAAGAACAATTTATAGGAACAAAGACTCTTAGGTTTCTCTTTGCCTTCCCTATTTAGAGGAAGTAAATTTTTATGGCTCCAGCTCTATTAACCTTCCTGTTCAGGTCCTGTTTGCTCAGCCTCTTGGAAAGCCTGCTGTTCCCCTCTGGGCTGTCTCCTGCTTGTTTATGTCTTCCTTGAAGCATGTTGCCCAAAACTGTAGGCTGCATGTCAGCAGATCCTGCACCTGGCACACAATACTTCTGTCCATGTTGCTCAGAATGATAGAGGGACTGTACTGTTCATCCTTACTTTGATGTTTTCAGAAGTATTGGTAGGTTATAAACCACTTACTCATCATATTTCATTCCATTTGCCCAATACAAAAAAGAAAATGGCCTTTCATTTCCAGAATATGACCTCGCATCTTTGTAATTTTACAAAACTCTTAAACTCAATTTGAATGATTGTCTACAAATATTTGTCATCCACTGATCAGCCCCTTCAAAACACATTGCACATACTGGTGACATACAGCAATCAAGGGGTACACCCAAGTATAAATCTGCTCAGTCTCACTGAAAATTATCAGACTTTTTTTTTCCCTTATCACTCAAAAAGGCACAGAAGGTGGAGAGCCATTTGCTCAGGCAGAGATAACCAGTAAGGAATGATTTAAATTAGTGCTTTTGTGACCTGTTTGTTCTAATATCTTTGCTCTTGACACTGCTTGAAAACTGTCAAAGAAGCTGGGACAGGTGAGGCACGCCCCAAACATCCAGTGTAGCAATGATAAATGGAGCAGAGTTGCTTAGCCTTCCTGCCATGCCCTTAACCTTCTGTCATCTATATCCATATTTATGATTAATCTGTGGAGCAAGGTAGATACAAGTTTGCAGTCAGAAGACAGAGATACATGGATATATTTAGAAAGAGAAGGGGAAAAAGAAAGGCAAGATTATCAATCTAGCATTTAGTTTATCAAATTAAGAGCGACAGTCTGATGTGCATTACATGGGCCAAAGCTGCTTAGTATGGGACATGGGATTCTTTGACCTGTCCTACGTACAAGATGACCCTATTGTATAAAATGATGCACTCCCCAAACATGAGTCCTAATTTACTGTACACAAACCTACACATCAAACAAAAGGTATGGAGAGCATGCTAAGGACTCTTCTTGCCACTTGCTCTGCATGTGTGCCCACATGCTATTATGAAAAGCTTCCAGGTCACAGCAGGGATGTTTATTTCTGTGTCTCTGTGTGGGTGTGCAAAGGATATCTGGCACCATCAGCCTGCTCACCTTAGTGCTATAACATTTTCCAAAGACAAAGAGAAAGAGAGCAAAAAGGAGATGTGTTTGAAATGAAGCAATACACAAATGATACTTTCAGACAGCAGCAGTACACAGAGAGCACTGGAGCTTTTAGAGAAAAGGGGCGTGTGTGTGTGTGTGGCTTCTCTTAATAGTTTCATCTTGAACAGAAGGCAAGCTCACAGCAAGAAGTCCTATCACCCTCACACTTCTGTGAAAATGAAAAGGCATTCCCAGGCTTTTTCTTTGTTATACTCTCATGTTATTCCAAAAGTGAGTTTCCACATGACTCATGGTTGTCATCCACATGCTGTCTGTGTTTTAAAAATACAGGAAAAAAAGCCTAGAAATGTTCTACTTTTTCTACCCAAAAGGAATTCCCTCCTTTCTCCAGCTAGGTTTGATTAATATCTTGGAGACAATAGGGTAGTTAAGGTCAAAGAAGAGTTTAACAGCAGCATATAATCTAAATTGAGGCTTACAGAAATTATGCTAAGCTCATTTGGTCCTTGCACCTCAAGTCTTTCACCTTGAGTTTAGCAAACACTTGTGACTGGTCCACTGTGTTTTCAACTCCAGCCCTTCCCAGCAGAGTCTCTGAAAGTGGCCTGATCTGTTGACAAAGGACACCTACAATAATTTCACACTCATAAGCCACACCTGGTTATAAGCCGCACTTCCGGCAGCCAAGAAGATCATGGAATCTGTCCATAAATAAGCTGCACCGGGTGATAAGCCGCACTTTTTTTTTCTTTTTAAAGCAAGGACCCATGTGCAACAAAGTAACGAGTTAGTAACAGAATTGCGCCATCGTGGGGTTTACTGTCAGGTGCTCAATTTGCAAACAGTTTTCACAGACCAGCGAAGCCTTTAAACGCAGCCCCAGGTGCCCTCCCCGTGCTGCAGGCCCTGGCACTCCCACACCCAGCGCTGGCTGCCGCGGCTCTCCGCCTGCTCGGCAGCGATGGCAGCTCCCCACACCTCTCAAAAGAAGTGGCTTGGGGGCTGGCCACGCGAAGGCGGCAAGCAGCTCGGCGTGTGAAGCGGCTCACCGCCCACCCAGCAGTGGATCCGCAGCAGCTCCCCACCCACCTCCCGCACAGCCGGCCACGGCTCCATGGCAGCTCTCTCCCTGGCCAGCTTGCACTTCCGGGTTGGCATTTCACTGGAATTTGTCTATACATAAGCCGCACCTGGTGATTAGCCGCACTTCTGGGATCGGCTCGATTCTTCATTGAAATAGGTGCAGCTTATCAGTGTGAAATTACTGTAATTCACAGCCTGTTGTTAAGGCTCTGCAAGTTAGGAGCAAGGCAAAGCACTGTCAACAGCAACAACAAAAAAAGGGTCCACAGTCCTCAGTGAGAGCAGAGATGTCTCCTGCCTCAACAAAACAGAGAGCAGGTCTCAGCATCCCAAACTTTCACAGCACCAGGGAGGAAAACAGCAGGAATAGTTTGTACAGGCTGAGAAAATATGAGGGTGAAAGTGTATTGCTCATGTGTAGTTCATCCTTTATGTCACTGGGGACTTTTTCAACAGCAAAAATACATCCCCATAATGTGTTTTAGAGGGACCAAGATAATCCATTAGAAGGATAAGAATGACACAAAAGACAGTACAAGATGCTGGTCAAGGAAACCAGTAAATAATATTTGGAATTATGTATTTAGCTCACTCAAGCCATGTCCCTTTCTGGGCATATTCCACTGAATATATTCACTGGCCAGAACATTTACAGAAACAGTTGGTGTTAAGGGAACAGTAGAGACTATTTGCTGAAAGCCTCTTCTAAACCTGGAAACTAGAATAGATGCCCTGGAAAACCACCTCTGAATTTGTAACTGTACATTAGGATGTCCCTGTGCTGCTCTGCTAGTATCCTAGATGAAAATTGCTTTGAAACAGGCAATGTACAGCAGGCTTTCCTCAAAGCAAATGTGCCTTTACATGCCCAGAGATTTGCAGGCCTACTTAGGAACAAAAACCAGAGATGTAGTCAGAGAGCCATTTAGCAGCAGTTTGCTTGAAAACAGCACAACCTATTGATCCTAGGTCACGAGAAAAAACAGATAGCCAAGACATTATACAGACTCTTGAGAACAGCTCTGGAAGCTGGGAAGGAGCTCCCAAACTGCTGAACACAGGGCAAGAGCAGTCAGCAAAAGACAACAAAACTCCAATTTAAGTTACAGTGTTCGCAGCCCCTGCTTACCCCTGATCGGAATGCCATTGAATCCAAAGGCCTCGTAAGATAGAAATATCCCATCAATTCTAGAACAAATATACAAAATAATACTTCAGGTGACAGTCCTAAAGCTTGAGATGAAAGGATACAGCACTGAGTCTGGACTTTTCAGCCTGCACCAGGACACTGCAGAGCCCACCATTGCCAGAAGGGTGGAAGGCAAGTAGATCACCATTTCCTTCAGGACTTTTTACACCAAGCAGCTCCATCTCTGCTATGTTCATTAACCCTACAAGGAGAGGTGACCCCAGAACACCGGCACACAACCAACATTTGTGGAAGGGACATGTCTGTTTGGAGGGCAAGCTGCAGAAGCTGTGCTAATCCCCAGTTCTTTTTGGGAAATGAAAGTCCTTGACTCAAGCATGAATGATACTGGCAAAGATCCCATTACTGTAAAGCTCTCTGCCAGCCAGCCACCTCTCCCCCTCCCACTTTTTATATCGCTAAGGTCACTAAACTGCAATTTAGTCATCATTCTTTACAGAGCATGAGCAGATATGAAACATCTGGAAACTGTTGTAGTCATAATTTGAGATACACATCCCGAAGGAATTTAACTGCATAGGAATGGCATGAAGTACTTTTGTACCTCGAGGTCACTGCAGCTGAAATGCATCCTTGGTACCGAGTTACTGGGTACTAACACCTCTTAGACAACTACCTGTGAAATAAGTTAGAAAGTATCAGTACAATTCCCAATGAGATGAAAACTTCCACTCAAAGATCACCTCAAAAAGTTCACTAAACATCCTCCTTTCTGGCAGTATCAGTGAGGAAAAGTGGGCCATAAAAATTTCACTTCTTGTTAATTCCAAATATGGTCCCTCTAGAGATGAACTGTGGCCGGCTGATAGGAAAGAAATTTGCCCTGCTGCTACTTGTGCTTTGTAAGTAGGTAACAGCAGTCCCCAAACACATAAAGAAATATTCCCAACCTGATATAAAAATACATTTATGTAAAAAAGAGAGCAGAAGATTTTTTTTAAACACTTGCAGAAGACAGCACCAATGTCAGTCAATTATAAGCGAAAGAATTTTCTTGCCTGACCCACGCTATAGAATGTTAATTTAAACTTTATCTTCATTAATCTCACTTCTTTTTATTTACTTCATTCAGAGGGTGGAGGGTTAAACACAAGGTATTTTTGAATAATTAAATGAAGAAGGAAGCACTGTGTTACTGACAAAGCTCCTAATCTTCCTTATTTATTAATAGTAGCTGCGTTAAGACTGCCTGTCCTTAATCCCGGCTCTCACCACGCAAATTCAGAGCATCAGAAATAGAAGAGGCTAATTGAGACCCTAATGCCAGTAAGAGAGACCATGTCAGTGTCAAAAGCTGAAAAGGGCCAGATCCAATCAGCGCCTGGATGTGGAACTGCCAAACAAAGACTTGCTGGCTTGGGAGGGAGGGAGACCATCAATTTGGGATCCAAGTCTTGCCCCAGGGAATTCAGACAAGCCCCATTCAGCTGTTTTGGTGCCTGAGATGCTGCAGTTGGCACCATACTCCAGTCAGTGGTAGGTGTTGCTCAGTTTTTAGGAGCTCCAGTTCACCCTTTAAAGCACTTGCTGCCAGATTCTGCAGCCGCTCTTTGGCACTGAATGACTTACCGCCCCTGCCAGGGGCAGGGATGGACTTCCCAGAAGTCCACATCCATTCCACATCCCACTGTGAGGGGGCCTGATCATCCTGGCAGCTTGTACACCTGCCAGCTTTGTCCACAGGCCCTGGCTGCCTGGTGAATTCAGCTGCAGGTAGAGTCAGAGACTGCTAGCACAGAGCCTAAGCTCTGTCTGCTTCCCTGACCCCGTCCCCAAAGGCCCAGCCGCCTAATCAAATTCTCTGGCTTAGCTTATGAGCTCTGACAAGATCACAGCCCAGGAAGGCTGAGTACAGACTCAGCAATCCTGACTACATCCAACCCAATTTAGCCGTGCTCTCGGAGCATCATGTGCACAGTAAAGACCTAATCTAAAGGTAATCATTAATTCGTTACTGCCACAAGGATACGGCAATCAGCAAGAGGATGCTGTTTGGAGGATCAAATAATGGATTTCATTCTTTTTTTAAACAATAACCATTCTTTCCAGTTGTAACCACTTTACAGACATACTGTAGAGCTAGCTCATGACAAAAGTGCTCACAAATTGTTTTTGTAACTTTTTCACCTTTATGTTAAGCAAACTTTTGGAAGCTATGGTTGTGTATTAAAAAAAAACCAAAAGGTAAAAAAAAAAAAAGAGTGAAAAAAGAGTAAAGCATTTATAGCAACAACAGAGGTCATCATCTATGTTTGATAAAGGACTATAAACCTTAATGCTGGCAGGTATTAGATGGTCATTAACCTCATTCAGTCAGAAAGAAAATGTCTCCTGTGAACAGGTAATTCTGCCACGGTGTAGTACAGCCTTTCTTGCACCTTTCTGAATTATTTGGCAATTACTGGGGCCCAGATATTTCATCTGTCTAAACCAGACTGACAACTCTGATGTTCCTGTGTGCAGCAAATCACAGAGAAATTGAACCAATAACTGAGCAGCGCCAAAGGCACCTGCCACTATCTCTACTGATTTTAGGCATATAGCCCTGCCCATACTCCCTCCCAATCAGTGCATATGCAGAGTCTGATATGATTTCTCTGAGTACAAATGGAGATAGGAGAAATAAATCTACAATAAACTGACCTTCTGCATTCTGTCCTGATTCACAGAAATGTAAACGGCAGAGTTTACTCTGAGGATTACCACAATTTAGCCTCTGCAGAATATGATCTCAGAAAACACAGCTATTGAAAATGTAGAGCAGGGAAGGTCAGGTACTGGTCCTTTCTCTTTACCTCTACCATATTAGAAAAGAAGAACAAACTGGTAACTCCTCTGTAAAAAACTTTGCTCTTTTCTCTCTCAGACTAGCATTTCACCTGGATCTGCATTTTCCCTCAAAAGTATCTCACCCAGCCTTTCTCCACTGTATGTAGCAGCCAGATACATCTAAGAGAAATGCCACCTCATTAAATAGAAATTGTATGTGAGAAATTTTACCCCAGCTGCAACACCCTTTTTGGCTACCCCTCACATATTGTCAGCTCATGTGGGGAGTCAGTATAACACAAAACAGGAATCCCCAGACTATTCACTCCATTGCTCAGCTCCTTTAAGGCAGGATTTGGTCACCACAATACAAGAAGGATTTAAAGCTATTAGAGAACATCCAAAGGAGGGCCATGAGGATGGGGAAGGGGAAGCTGCGTGAGGAGGGGCTGAGGTCACTTGCTCTGTTTCGCCTGGAGAAGAGGAGGCTCAGGAGGGATATCACTGCAGTTACAGCTTCCTCATGAGGGGAAGAGGAGGGGGAAGCACTGACCTCTTCTCTGTGGTGAGCGGTGACAGGACCCATGGGAATGGCCTGAAGTTGTATCAGAGGAGGTTTAGGCTGGGTATTAGAAGAAGGTTCTTTCCCCAGAAGGTGGTTGGGCAGTGGAACAAGCTCCCCAGGGAAGTGGGCACAGCATCAAGCCTGACAGAGTTCAGGAAGTGTTTGGACAGCACTCTCAGGCACATGGTGTGGCTCTTGGGGATGGTTCTGTGCAGGGCCAGGAGTAGGATTCCATGATCCTTTTGGGTCTTTTCCAATTCAGCACTTTAAGTGACAGAGTTTTACCCAGCTCCTCCCCAGGGCTAACCGGTTAAACCCAGTAATTCCCTCTGGTAGCTGATCTACATACCAGGGATGGGCAGCCATCACAAGCATCATTGGTTGCATTTTGGAAAAGTGCTGAAAATAATTGAGGGCTATCTCTAACTTCAACTCTGACGACACTGATCTGTAAATTCTTAGGAGATTTTGTTTCCTTCTGGGCTGGAAATATCCTCAGAGAAGATGATTCTTTCAGATGATCCATCAACACAGTTATGATGGGGAGGATGGGCAGGGCAGACACATGTGATGTTCCCCTCCTTTAGTCAAATACAACAGAGAGAAGCAGGTATCTGCAGAACCAAAGCCATCAGCAGTGAGGCTTTAAAGCAGAGCCAGGACTTCCCATGGAAGTGGCTCAGGCACAATGCAGGATCAACGAGACCCATTTGCCACTATGCTCTCTAAATCATTTGCAGATGAGAGGGACAGCAGCCCGAGCTCACACCTCACTGTCTCTCCAGGTTGAAGAGAGAGATGGAAATGAAAGGTGGGCAGAAGGGAGAATCTTGGGAGCAGGATCAGCTACATTACCTCCCTACTGACCTCCAACTACTGCTCGCTGGCAGGGTAGGGTAAGATAGCAATTTGGATCTCAGTATTTTTTCTAGGCAGGGGTCCCTGAGGGCTGTTATGGATATGGTCTCTCCCAGTCCCCCCTGAGCCCTGTGCCACCTCATCCACTAGTCAAATACAACAGTGAGAAGCCAGCAGGCTGCTGCAGTCACAGCCTCCTCTCTCCAGTGAGAGCTGGGGCCTGACAGCCCAGCAAAATGACCCACTTCTTGCCAACTCAGACAAAAAAGCTCCACTTAGGCCCCAGGAAAGTGTCTCTAATAAGGCCATCCATTAGCTGTGTCGCCCGGACCCCCCTCAGCTATCCGTCATCCCTGCCCTCCCTCCCTGCACCCGCCATTAATGCAGTCAGCATGCAGGAGAATGAAGCCGTCGGGCTCAGTAAATATTACTGAGCTCCACACAGGGAGCACAAGGCCATTATTTAGACTCCCAGGTCCTGGGTATATTTTGATCACACCAATTTAGCAAAGAGAGGTAAAAGAAAACAACTGGCTAGTGGCTCTCTGCCACACCAATTCGTGTCCAGGTTTGTGAAATCCCAAACCATTGCATGCCTGGGAGTGCTGATGGCAAACCCAGGCATGAGTGGCCCAGTGGGAGACGGCATTAGATCAGTCCCCACTTAGGGTTTGAGCAAGTCAAAACTCACCCCTGCTCGGCCAAAGAAGGCAGTTGCTCCTAAGATTTTGTGTCTTGGCACTGAGGGGAGGAAACAACTTTTCTTCCTCGTAAACATTCCCTCACATTTTTCTGTATGGGTCTACTTATGTCTCTCCCTATCAGAAATCATACACTGCTGCTCTGCAGCTCAAGCTGTTCCAAAAACTCCTAGTCCTTAACAACGTGTACTTCTCAAAAACACCCATCCCCTGATTTTAAATTTTCCCTTTATTTCCAGATGAGTTCCCTGCCATCTTCTGTTGTCATTGCCTCACACCAAGCTTCTCTTTCTCTCTCTATGGAATGATATGTCTTTGCCTAGGACTCCTCAGCTCCTACTGTATACAACAGCTCTGCTCAGCCATATCTACAGCTTCCTGACTCAGCTCAGACCTTAACCTCTCCCTAGCTCCAGGCTGTTCATGCCCCCCCTCACCATTGTTTTGTGTTTGTCCCTTTGACTGAAGGCTCTAATATACTCATTTACCCACTGTGGTGAATTGTTTTGCTCTGTAAGCACATGAGGTACAGTTTGTGGGGAAAAAAAAATCCTTAAGAAAATAAAGTTGTGCTGCATGTTATTTTGAAGGAAAAAGAGGCAAGCAGGTCTCAGGAGAACTGGGTATGAACTTACCTTGCACATTCCCACAGGCACAGGCACAGGCACAGAAAAGTACAGGCTTATAAATCCCTTTTATTACCGGCACTGGTACCTGACGGCAGGAGGATTTTTTTAAAGTCTGGTCACTCCCCAAAATGTCAGGTCCAAGGGTGACATCTGAAATTCCATGGTGGCAGAGTAAGACAGAGAGACAAGGGTGACCATGTGTCATCAGCCCAGAATATGTGCCAAAGCCAGAGAGACAACACATCAAAATTGTTCATGTATCTCCTGATACAATTAAAGAGTCAGTTACATCTCATGGAGTACTCAGGGGAAAAAAAAAAAAAAGGAAAGGAAAAAAACCTGTTCGGCATAAACCAATGGCAAGAATGCTGAGGCAGCAGCATGAAAGCTTATTTCCTTCCACACCAAGCAAAGCTCTGCATCCTCAAAATGCATCTCTGCTCAGAAAAGTGACTATGCAAGAAAGCTATGTTTTCTGCACATTCAGTCTCTCTTGGACTGCTCCAGGAGATGACTCTTCACTTGCTTAACTAAAATAAACATAGGATGCTTTTTTCTCCTGAAGAAGCCAGGACAGGTCTAGCAGTGAGACTGTTTTTCCAGCAGGAAATCTCCACCCAACTACAGCTAAGGTAGGCTGTAGCATCATTGTATGGAGCCCAGCCTGCCTCAGATTAATTACTTCCCCATGTGGCTTTGGTTGGGAGAAAGACCGGAAGGAGGCAGAACCCAAAACCAGGCACTTCTCTCAGAGGGGTCTCCTAGAGATGAGGTAAAACCATGCTAAGGTGCTTACTTTGAATACAGACCATCGCATGAGCTACTGTCACTGTTCTTTGACTGGTGATCTTTCAACCCAACCTCAGCACCCTCCCCACGACTCATTCTTCTCACTAATATGTTGCTCCCACAAGGCACTGAGAAGAATTTGAA
This sequence comes from Sialia sialis, assembly GCA_009812075.1. NCBI lineage: Eukaryota > Metazoa > Chordata > Aves > Passeriformes > Turdidae > Sialia > Sialia sialis. The sequence goes on along the minus strand of VRYO01001681.1, from coordinate 1,934,559 downwards.
TCTTTTCAAAGCAGTTTTCCCCCCAAGGCCCAGGAAAGGGAGTGATGATACAGTGACTGAACAGCATACCTTAGCCCGACTCCTGAGTTATGCTATTGGGCTGTGCTCTTGTGCCATGGAGAAAGGGTTGGGACACAGCCCCTCTCCTCCTCACTAGGGCAAGCAGCACCTTCTTTTCTATTGCCCTAATGTCTATCCCACTGCTATCCCACTGCCTGTCTCCTTGATTGAGAACACAGATCTATCTTTTATCAGCCAGTTGACCTGAGGAAAAAGGGCAGCTGGGAAAGAGCATTTAACTTAACTCTCTGATAAGGGAAAAGAAAATCCTTGGTCCATCTAGAAGTAGCTGATCTTTCCTCAGATGCACTGGTAACAACATCTGAAGGTCAAACTGTAAATCATGTAAAACATCTTTATCTCTTCAAACTGGTCTTTCTCCATGTTTCTTTTCCCCTTTCATTTTTAGAAGCCAGTATATCTGAGGACATTCAACGCGTGCATTGCAAGTTTCCTACCTTAATGGGGAGATGCTTACCTTAGCCAGGTGAAACACTCAGTATCCCCACACTACAGAAAGGGCAGCAGGCTTGATACTTGCAGCAGCATGCAAGTGTTCCAGCCTATCTGAGACTCAAGGCCTGCAGGTCCTCTTTCCAGGGAGGTGATTTGATTGTCAGAGCAGCACTGGATGACTTGTGTAAAATATGTATGGTGTGAAAATGGAGGACTAAGGAAATCATTTATGCCAACATATCACAACTTTGTTTTATAAAACTAATTCCCAGTCTGACTCAGCTTTGCAACCCTTTGTCGCACCATCAGCCAGATGCTTTCCTACCTTAACTGAATGTCTGAAGCAGCCCCTGAGTTCCAGCAGTGGAAAGCCTTGCAATATTTCTGTAGTCTCAGTAACTCTGGAATCCAGTATCTGCACCAAAAACAGTGCTCACCATGCACCATCCTGTCTTTGCAGTAAGCTGCTAGGGAAAAACAGTAGGAATTGCTTCTAAAGAAGCAAAACTGAAGACTGTTATTCAGCTGATTTAAACTGCAGTAGTCAAAACATATGAGATTGGAGAAACCCTGTGCTCAAAAGGACTCAGGAGTGCATACACACATCATGTTGGCATAGCAATGTATGCCTATGCTCTGCTATCCTCCAACAGGTAGGAAAAATCCCCCAAAACACTCCTGATGTCACACCCAGACAAGACCTAGCAGGATTTTGCCTGAAGTGGCCTAGTTTTCTTTGCTGTTGTTAGCTGGCATTTGAGGTAGCAGGATGAGAAACTGTCAATAGACTCTGTTGATGACCTGCAGAAGCCTCTCTGCTGCTCTCATCTGACATGGTATAATTTTTAATGCAGCAAAGCAGTGACAAGGACAGAGGCTGCCAAGGCCAGTCAGCAGCGCAAATTGGGCAGGACAGGCTGAATTGATCTACAAGGAGGAAATGAAGACACAGCAGAAACTTTGGGCTGTAGGTAGCAATGGGGCAGCTTGTGGAGGGGGAAGAGAGAAAAGCATGGTGAGGGAATTGCATAGATAGAAACAGAGCAAGGACAGGGCCACAGGAGGGAAATCATTGGCGTTTGGACAGCCATAGGAGCTTAGTACTTCTAGCCCAAGAAAACCGTCGGTATGGTACATGGACCATATGGATCTCATTGCTGGCGTGGAACATCTATCATCCCTGTGCCAGAAGCTGCAGCACAGTAACACAGGAGGCTGCCCAAAGATAGCACTGCACTATAGGCACTCCACAGAGACTAGTAGGGTATGATCGACCCCAAGCTCTGGCTTTTTTAGCCACAGGAAGAAATGTCACCTCCCATTCAACTCCCCAGCAAAACTTATCCTTCCGAAGCCAAACCTGAGAAATAAAGGCACAGCTATGTTACTCACTCTAAACTACAAATAAAACCACAATGGTTAACAAGATTAATTAGAGAGGTTTACTATCACTGTTGGCATTTGTATTTATTATCTTATCACTAGGCTAAACGCTTAAATTGAGAGGAAATTACAAAAGTGGCCCCAGCCTAAGTGAATGCCCTGCTCACACACATAGGCCACACTAAGAGCATGCTTGCCCCAGTGACAAAAGCAGATTTTCCACAGTGACAGTACATATCTTATAAAAAAAGCCTCATGAACAAGCACAAAAAAATGCTCAAACACCTAACACAACCACTTGGGCCAGCTGTTGAGAACACTTAATGAGTATGCTGTCTGACATTTTAATTATTCCACTAGCAGTACACTACTTAATTGGCATTTTTCAGTGGTAGCTGTAAATATAGTCCTTTCTGTCAGACAGACAGGAAACCTCAATGATGCTCTACTAAGTGTTGAAGCATTTCAAAATTTGCCAAATCATTTCCAGCAAATCACTCTTGAGAATACTGAAAGTTTCCAAAACTGCAAAAATAAAATATTTAAATATGGATACTTTGCCAAGTTTGATTCTCATTTTGACCAGTCCTTTCTAGCATCAAGGATTGTCAGAACTTTGTTACTGCCATGTTTAATGCTTGCAGAAAAATAAAAAAAAGGGCAAAACCAAGCATAAGTTGACTGTATTTAGTCATATGTCTGTCACTGGGCAAAAACTCTGCTCAGATTCTTTAGGTGGCTTTCACAAATTTTGAGTGAATCTGATCCCCAGTTAGAAGCAGAATGGTTTCAATAATACCCCTATGTTGTGACTTGACGAAAATGCTTGTACATTATCTGAGAATCAGAATATAATCATGTAATAAGCAGAATGAAATTCCTGAAAATAAATACTTTCAAGAAAAATTAAAGCCATACTATTTAGAAACAACAAAACAGTATTAGTAATATAGTAGTAAGGCTGAAATAGTTAGGAAAAAAAAAAAAAAAAGCTCTTGAAATGCCCTTCTTTCTGTGTTTTGTGATAATAAACAATAGTGCTCTGAAGGCAAGGCAGTAGAATCCATGGTATTCTCCATGCCCAGAACTGAATTGAGGCAGCAATTCTGGTACTCTATGCTATAAGAAATAATTCATTTTGCTGTGTGTGCTGCTCTTCACAAAGAGAAGAAACTTCCATTTGGAAAGTTAAGCATGAACTCTTATTGAGCATTAGCAATATCAAAGCTCACAGTCACCACAATAAATAAGCCCTCTCATCTGTACAGATATACCACAAGACCATAATTATAAAGCACCTTGCTATGTTTGAGCTCCAGATTTTCTTGCTTCCCTTGCAGCATTCAAATATCCATACAAGCAGTGCATACATCCAGATTTGAGATGCGACTACAATTTATCTGACATGGCCATAAGATATTAAAGTAGCTGGGGTCACTGACAACAGCAGCACTAAAGCACAGTGACACAGCCTTCAAAGAAAATTAGCCATTTTGGACATTCCACAGTCTCATTCACAGCCCATGCCAACAACTCCTGTACTGACATCTCACTTCTATTAGTAGTTCTGAAGTTCAAATTAGGTCAGGTAGGACTACCCAGGCTTCAGCCACATGTGTGATTCCACTATAGACAAAACCTCCTCAACCATTTAGATGCTTTTGACAATTCCATTCCACCCACCACATGTAATAGACCTGATGTAGTTGGCTTTTGATATGCAAAACTAGTATGGAAGAAAACTTTGCAGGGGTGGAAACAAATGGGTAGAAGCGTCAGCAAAACATGAGCAACATCAGCAGAATTTGCCCTCGCTATAATGGAAACAAGAACACAGTTTAGTCACCAGATAATACAAACTTCACTTGTAGTCTAGAAGAAACTGCAAGCCTTAGATTACTCGTAGGAGGCCTTGCTTACTGTTCCCTCATAACAGGAAATACATGGAACACCACAAATACACTGAGTGTAACAAAGCAGAGCATAAAGGCCCTAATTTCGTGTTTGGTTACTCCAGCTGGTGAAGTTATATAAAATGGATGTAGTGGCAGCTGAGCTACATGGAAAGGGAACCCATCTCCCAGTTCCTGCCCAGTTCTGCTGGCCTCCACAAATTCCAGTGCTGTGATGTGTGGGGATGTCATCTGTGAGGCAACAGCCCTTTCCACGTCCACTCCCTCAGGAGCTGAGGCCTTTCTGAGCAACAGGGTCTTGCATTAAGTTTTGTTCCTGGAAGAGCTGTTTAAATATGTTCATTAGAGGCAGAGTATTTTTGGATGATAAAGATAATTAAGTGCTGAAAGCATAGCAATCCATTTGACACCGAGAATAAGAGATATGAAGTATTTCTAATAAAAACAGAACACCCGGTGGGATTTGAACTCACTCTGTGCCATTACAATTTGAGGCAACTGCTGCATCCATGATGAGACTAACACAGTCTCTTTGCTGGGTCTGCAATTTACTGGTCTTATAATGCCTTCATTGGGTCTCCCCTGTTGTTCTCCAAATGCAAAAATTATATACTACTGATCACTGCATGCAAACTGAAATTGATTTGCTTAAATGAACACCAGAGTTATAAATTTTGGGAAAACCTGTTTCCTAGCTGATGCCAACATTGATAACCTGTTTCTGCATTCATAATCCCAGCTCTCAATTTCCTGTGTGTTTTGTTTCATTGAGGGTTTAAAAAAACATTGTTAAACAATCACAATAGTGTTGGTGGTGAAGAAAGCAGCTCCTGCTCTTTAGATGTCTGCTCCCCCTTACGTAATGTCAGAATGATTAGAGTGTCTCATGTGATGAGAGTGATTAGATCTGTGCAAATACACACAGAGGAGGGAAGAGGTTGGCTTTGACAAAGCACTTAATTACCCAGGTTCTCCCACTATGTCTGGTCCTCTCACAATAGAAACAAAACTCCCTCTGTTCTCCTGGGAGGGAATCACTGCTGTGCCTTTCCACACCACCACTGTAAATCATGCCATATAGTTCTCTGCCACCCAGCTATAATTTGATAAATACCAGAATGATTCAAGGCAATAAATCTGTTGAGTTTTAATTATAAGTGTGCTCTTCTAAGTGTGGGGCTGGGGCTGGGCTGTTTTTCAGCTTCTGCCAATAGAAATAATGTACATCTGCTCCTTCGGCCCCGCCAGCATTATTCTTTCTTGGGAAATCCTCCATTACTGCCTTACTACCCTCGCACATTGATAGCTGTCTCAGGAGCACAAATATTCAGTGAAAAGGGAAAGACTGTTTCCTTCTTCCTACTGCGGGGTCAGGAAGCCCTGCCCTGAGCAGCATTAAAAAATACAATGTCAGTGTTGTCACCTCTCCTGTAATCTTGATTTCCACTGACATTGCCTAGTCAGCAATTCTATCAGTGCTCTGTGATTACATGTGTAGGGCATTTCCCAAAAGTCCCAGCTTCTAAAGTTGGATGATCAAGCAGAAGCCTTCTAAGCTTTTCTTTCAAACACCAACATTAAGTTTTTAGCTGTTTTCAAATGAAAGACTAACTCACAAAGCAAGAATCAAAAAGAAAGAACTCAGATGTATTCTGCCTTTCAGTATCTTAAACAACACTTTTGCAGATCCTGTTCTTTCTTCTGAATAGCTGAGCACAACCCTATGGATGGAATTAAGAGAATACTTACTGTAAGAAATACTGAGGAGGAGGTTTGCGCACATGACATGGTAGAAAGAAAAAATAGTGCAACAGGCATTTAGGCATCTTCATAGGGGATCATCCAGGAGAAACTACAAGTGAGAGCTTACAACAACACAAGCATGTATAATGCACCTTTGCATGCTCATGTATCAGCAAAAGGAGCAGACTACAGACAGACAGACACCAAGGGAATCTCTGTGTGAACACGCCTGCACTCCCAAAGGTCAGCCTGCTCTCCTCAGATTTAATTCCCTCACTGCTACTGCTCAGAAGTAAATGTTCACTTTTTATTAAAAATCAAAAGCAGAAGGGCTCATAATCCTCCTGACTCTAGTTCTTCTCATATAAATGAAAAGTTTAGCTTAGAGCAATAGGAGGTAAAATCAGACTGAAAGCAGAAGCTAATTCTCAGGATATATGGAAAAGCATTTGAGAATAGTTTTGTTTGCAGGACTACATTTCTCGTTAGCTAAATTCTTATTATTATTCATTTTTAAATGAAGAATTCAGTAAATCCTCACACATTGCAGCACATTTTTGGAAATAATTTTCCAGTGATATGATAAACCAGGTCTATTCTCCCCTTGCAAAACTAATTCTGTTCTAATCACTGCAAAGAGATGGCACTACACTCATTTCACAGATCTCACTTATTTAATATGTTCCCTCCTTACTTGAATCCCCATATAGCCTTCTTCCCTCCTCACTCTCACTGCTAATACTGAAAATCTTCCCTGTGAAGCGCTACCGTGGTTTTAATGATATTTCCCTTATTTAGTGTAACCTTCAGAGCGAGGACCATGTTAAAAATGTTATCAGCAATGCTGCCACCTTAAACTACCAAAAATATAATTGCAGAAGGTGGGAAGAAGGAGGAGAAAGAAACAAAGGTTTCTAAGAATTTCAGTTATTTTGGGAGATACTTCCAAGTTTCCTTCTGCAAGCACAGGCAATAGAAAATTAAAGATGGAGATTCCTTTCTAAGAACATACTCGCCATGCTCAGGCTTCAATTAAAACACCATATAAACTCCAGTATAATACTGACACTGAACTGCTCTCCCTTATTCCTTTTCACCTTTTCCTTCCCTACCCATGTGAGCTACAGCAGACTAAGACCTGCCCCAAATTTCCACACCAGCCAAACCACAAATGCAAGCTGGATGATATCAAGGAAGAAAGCTCAACCTGTCTTGAAGTTTCAGTTTTTCTAACTCCAAAGTTTAGAGTGCTCCAACTTTGAGATCAAAGCACACAGGAAGAAGCATGTAAAAGAGTGTACACCCAAAGTTATGAGAGATCCAGATGTGAGAGTGCCCACCCCTCTATCACAGATCTCTTGTTCCTGGTAGCCAAGTTCTCTGCCATGGTTCTCTGTTCCCCTTGAGATGTCCTTTTATTCCTGCTGTACTCAAGTCCCTTTTTCTTGCTTGTCTATGGTTGGTTGTGAATAAGCCCTGAAAGATAAGCTGAACTGAACTCATTCACTTTGCAGCTGCCTTGTACTCTCCACAAGCCCTCTTGTGAACAGTAACAGGCCTAGAGATTATCTCTACAATTTAGAATTTTACACTCAATTAAATCCCTTCTCAACAACTTCTTCTTCATCATCTTCTTCACAGTCTATAAAGACTTCACTTTTATTTTTAGCCAGTTCTATTAGCTCAGACTCTCACATCAAATTTTCTGCCTTCTTCTCTACACCTTTTTGAGTTCTCTGATGTTGAGGGAACCAAGGAGATAAGAGTGGATAGAATGGTAATCAGGTGTAGAAGCTTTGCTGTAGTATCCCTGTCACTGATCTGCCTCAACTGTCAACCATTAAAATTACAAACTGCCTCACCACTTTTCCCAGAGCCTCGTAAACTGTGAACCTACTCTTGCTACCTGCTGACTTACCCATCTGAGCATAGTCAGTCCCTGGACATGATCTCTTCTGAAGGAGCTCTGCAGTAGTAACTGCATTATGTATCTGGGAGAGGATGCCACAGAGGTGTTAATGAAGGAAATGGGATGAGTTACATGAACAGGAATACTGTTGTATCAACCTGGAAAATGCTGGCTGTCTCTGTGACTAAATAGTCAGGAAAATAAATCTGCTCTCTTCTGGAACAACTATAGTTTTCAAAAAAGAAAAAAATAAAAAAGGATAAAGAAATAAGTGATTGCTAACAACCTCCTTTTCATATTATAGCTCAACAGCTGAGAAGCTTATCAAGGAGGTAGGTCTAATTCTGTTAGCTGTCTGAGAAAGTTCAGTTCATCCTTTTCCACTTCCCAGAGGAATGCCCATAATCATCATGAGTGTTCACAAGACACTAGACTCTTCTTGTTGAGGCTACCATGCACTAATAAAAAATTAACTGAGCCACAGAAAGGAAGGACTATGCATAGCCTCTTGGTCAACACACTCCCACCTCTGCCCCCCAGACTCTGCTCTAACACTGAATGGTTCAGTCACTCAGTTTTAGTAGAACTGGGATTCTTCTGGGCTTGCACAGAAATACAACTGCAAGTACATGGTTATAAATGCTAGTAAACACTAGAAATGTATATATATTTCTCTACATAGAAATGGGTGTCAATGAAGAAGTAGACTTGGATTTAAGGGCCTGGAGTAGCAGTTGGGCAAGGCTTTGGTACCTATTATCCTTCTGAGGGTTTAACCATCAATTTCCCTGTTCCCCATCTGTGAAATAGAGTAATTTTACTTCCTTGCACGCCTGAGGTGCTCTGACAATGCATTAAAAAGATTGAGAGGTACTCATATACTAGGGCAATGAAGGCCACACATCTGCTTAAGACAGCTCACTGACTAACAACTATCAGAAAAGAGATTCCTACAACCAATGTATGAGAGCACCAGCCTAACATCAACTTCCTTTCTAAGTACAGATGGGGCAAAGGTCCTTTGGAGGTTCCCCACCATGTAATATGACTTCCTCCTCTAAGCATAGATTCATCTGACACTAATTCAAGATGAAAATCACTCTGCCAAAGAGATTTTATCAAGCTAAGGTGCTGGCTTTTCTACTCAACACAGTGCAGCTGTTGGAAGACAGCTGGTAATACCATCCCAAGTTTTTTGCTTTGGAGAAACAAATGAAGAGATCTTCAAGACAAAAGTGCAGAAATGCTAGCCTACTGATGAGTGGCTAATATTCTACCAGCAAGATGCCAACATCCACGGTCAGGGTAACCAAGAACTAACTGGCATTTATATCAAGTCACTCTCCACTGACAAACATACACACAAACCATAAATAACTGAGGTTAAGACTTTAGAATCTTCCAGAAGAAGTAAATAATGCAATAATGAACTCACACTTATGGACAGAGGCATCACCTCACTTCTAGCATTCAACACCAGGACCATTTCCCCATCAAGTCTTTTCAGAGCTAGATCCCCAAGAGAGGTCACCACAAACTATGAGAATATCACTAATTTTCTGTATGTGAATAGGCAGTGCTCGGCAGTCTGCTAGCCAGAGAGATGGCAAGAATTGAATCTTATTCACTTGTTCTTAACAAGAGTCAACCTACTGCATGCTACAAGAGGATTCAGTCATTGGCCTTTCTAACAAAAGCCCATCAGCTCATTCTTACAGCTCTCAGCAGCCATAATGGCAATGTTCACCAGCCCCAGCCACCTACAACCACCAACCAGCCTACCTTTACTGATGTTTATGACAAATATCAGGTTTTGCCTATCTGCCACTGCATATGGAAACCTGATGGATTGAAGCAAGGACTAGATCTAATAAGATCGATGTGCTGTCCAGCAGGTGCAGAAACACAACAGTCAGTTTTATGGATGAATGCTAAGCACAAGAGCCTGACCATTTCTTGTCATTTAAAGGTCCTGCAAGAATTTTGCAAGAGACAACGCCTCAGAGCTGCTTGAACTCAGCAGCCTCCTGCAGTATAACTGTGCTTTGCTGTCACAAGCTCACTCCTGCAGTGTTACAGGGAAGTAGTCGTGCAAATGTTTCTCCATTGTAAAGTAATTGTCAGTTGTGGAACAGATGTCTCTTTCTGCTCCAGCTGTAAGTCTGGACATTTTGTCAATCCTTACATTCTCTTTAAAAAGTGGGGTTTAGTACACATTTATCAGGCAATCAGTGATACACAATTTCTTATAAGAAGAAGGATTCTGTCCACCCACTCCACCAGCTAAATTAGTTTAGCTCCAGCTTAATAGCATTTGTGCAGTATATTTCCTGTATGTGTAAGCAAGAAAGGTGTCACTTAAGGGTGCTGAGGGATTCAATTATATATAACAAGACAGCTTTCTCTCAGTTTCACTCACTGTTACTCAGAGGCTTGTCTTTGTGGCTTCCTTTGTAAGGTCTTCCTACAGACAGGATCTGTGTTTCTCCATTATGCCAAGAGCTTTCCACATAGATATCAACACTTGATTTGAAGGGACAGCTACTGAAAGGAGAGAAGTGTGTGCCTGTGTATATGCCTGTATGCATACATCCATGTGAGCATGTGTTTAAATGAGACTAGGCAGAGGAGGAGGAGGGCAAAACTGAGGAATGAGAAAAGGGAGAAGGTTTTTCATCTTATTCTGGAATCTCTTCTCCAGGAAGATGTATTTCCAGGTGTCTACCTAGACTGCAGTGCACGGACTGCACAAAAATGACGGGGGTGGAATACAGCACAAGAGAGATGCAAGCCAGAAGGCTTCCTCATTCCACATCCCCAAATATTCCCTTGTCTCCATGTGTTCTAGTTCTAACTGAAGTACAGTATCTGGCTACCTCCTGCTAAGAGCTGCTACTCAGGCTTATGCATGACTTTGGAAAATACATTCTGTTCTTCTGGAGCCCTCAAGGACAATAATAAATAGAATGAAAACAAAACCATCCCGACAGTGCTTTAGCGGGTGTCCTTCACAGGCGTACCAGTGTCAGCTGCCCTGGGATTTCACCTTCACCTGAAGGGAGGCTTGTTTAATCATGCAACACTAAAGGAGAAGAAATAAAAAAATGTTTCTTGAAGGAACAAAGCAAGGCAAACTTGCTCCCATGCTCATAGTTTTGCCAAGCTTGATCACAAATAACATGCAGCTTGAAATCTGCTGTATACTAAAACATCACTGTGACAACAAGCCTTGAGGTCTGGCATTACTGTAAAACAGGAACTGATAATAATTCTCCTTGTCCTTTGCTGCAGAGATGCTCATTATTATGGTCCTTTCCTGGCAACTGGAAATTCAGTGGGTCAGCTGGAGTATGTGAGGCTCAGCTAAAGGCATTGCAGAAGATCTGCCAGAGTTGTCCTGTTTTGGTTTTGCAGTCTTTGCCACAGGGGTTGTTGGAGGTATTTACGCTCCAACTGAGTCCCATCTTTAACATTTCTGCACACAACTGGTTTATTTTCATTCTTTTCTGTATGTTTTTCATTTCTAAGGTATATCCTCCAGCAAAAGATGGGCACATATGGATATTTTTATAAATTGCTTTTTAAGAAGTATTTGGCCAAGTATTTAATAACAAAACTTGTTACAAAATCGAAGGAGTCCTGGGTTGGAAATGTAAAGTCTTCCCACAGAGAACAAGTCTCTACAAGGGAAAAAGCAGAAATGGGAGAATAATGGATCTTCTCTTAATAGGGAGAAAACTGTCAAGGGGTTTGCTGTGACCTGCATAAGCAGTACATCAGCGAATGCACTGAGAAGGAGAATGAAATTGTGAGAGACCAGCAGCCACGGATTATACAAAATTATCAGATCTGGACTGTGAGGGTCAGAGGATTCTTAAGTTCTAAGGCAATACACAGCAGCCCAACAGACCACAGAAAGAGAGCAGCCTTGACACAGTCAATATGTATTGGGAAAAATAAACTATAGTCCTCAGGTATCTTACTGGCTCATAAAATTAAGTACGGTCAGACAAGAAGAAACATATACTTACTGTAGGCAGATCAATAGCAACTTTTCTCTGAGATACCTCAATAGCAGGCCAAAAAGTAAATGGAACATTAAGATGTAAAAATAATACTTGGTGAAAAAATCACTTCTGTGTAGAGGCTCAGTGAGAGGCCAAAGCTGCAGAAAAATCACATCTAAGCCAACAAAATACAGCTTGCGTTGGATTTAAGTGATGCCTAGATCTTGTGTGAGTCATTTCTCTCAGGGGTGGGTGAATCTCACCCACTGAGAAAAGTATTAATGCCACTGCATACATCAAGTCATACTTTCAGCTGGAACACTCTGGCTGGTCAGCTCTGGAGCTTTTCTTAAAATTAAGAACAAGAAAAGCACACACAGACAATGCAAATGTTTAGAGGTGGGAAAGATTTTAGAAAACAGAAACTGCTTAAAGAAGGAACGGGTTACAAAGCACTTGGAAAACACTAATGAGTGGAAACAATATACCTTGGCTTTCTATGTATGTGCATGTTGAAAAGGGGCACTGTGTGTATACTCTGATGGCTAATAAAGCATTGCATTAAAAGATATGAATCAGATGTGTCATTCGTAGAAGAATTTCGGACATTAGTTGATAGTATAATTCTTATTTTACAGGCTGGAAACTCACTTGTAAACAAGGCAATGAATTGGACAAGGCCAAGCAGCATCCTAGTACTGAGCCTGAACTCCAGAACTTATGCCTTGCTCACAAAACACATCCATTTAATCAGCTTGGGGAAACCAGGTGTGACAACAGAGGAGAGAATGAGCCCTGCTCTCTCCAACCTGATGACCCAGCCAGCAGTACCCTAACGCTTATCTCCGAGGGCAACAGAAGCAAATGTGCTATCACAGTCCTGTCTTCCAGCAAGATTTAGAAGACCTTGAGAATCTGGTTCTGGCAGCTATGGCCCCTGAGCAGTTCTACACTGTAACCCGCATCTGTAAAAAGTAACTCCAGTTCATGCTGAGCCTGTTACTCATTCTTGCACTGTGGTTACTCAGTGAAACCTTCTCCAGAACATTCACAATTCTATTACTGCCCATTATAGCTCTCCTTTTACTGTCTCTTTGCAAAGGCAGGGAGTTTAGCCTATGCCAACTCTTCATGTTAGGAGGCACACAAGAAAAGGAAGCAGCACATCAAACTTGTACACACACATAGATACAAGCAAGTAAATTATGAGAGGGGATGAGTAGCAGGGAGAAGTGACTTTACAATCCAAATGAGCGTCTGCATGGCCTATAATTGAAAACTCATTTCTGAGGTGAAAGCGGAGCTGATCCTCATGCTGGCCAGTATGTCTGAATGGGTACAGAAGGGAGCACAAGATGGGGAAATAGGAGACAGATCAGTAAAGACGTGAGACATACAGATATGACCCCTGGCTTATGCATTTCAGTATGAAATCTAAGCAGTCTAAACTTGTACCGGAATATTTTTCTGTTTGTTGTGCTTTCTTTTCTCATTGTTATTTGAGATGCACACACAGTAGAAATATAGGTACTTGTTTTCCTTCACTCTGGAAACATGGAAGGGAACACAGCTCAGTAAGCAAACAAGCTCTAAAAGGGTTAGAACAAAACACAGAGGGATTCAGAGTGGTGAAACAAAAACAGTATCTCCATCTTTTGTGATGACTCTTTCCTGGAAAAAAAAATGGACAAAATGTGTCCCTGGGCCAGATTCACAAACTTGAGCTGAGTGATCCCAAAATAAATGTGAGTTACCTCTGGGTCACTTACAGGAGGAATTCCTCTTAGACATGCTGACTATTGTCATGGTACATTCAGGCAGGATTTATCCAAATCTCAGTAGATTTACATTCTGCATTTGCTTCCGAAGTACAAAAGCATCTACATTTTATGAAAGTGATATAGCAAGTAAACATGAAGAAGGCTAAAGATCAGATCAAGTCATTCTCAAGAGCCAGGATAGGTCAGACGAGAGGGAAACAAGTCACAGATGCTAATGTTAAGCCCTAGTGGCACCTTCTCCAAATCTCTAGGGGATAGCAATGTTGTTGTGGGAGCAAATGGCAATAACTGGTGATGCCATCACCCAGAACATGACCTGTGGTGCTAGGAACTGTCCTATGCCCTCATTAGAAGCAGGCAATGGCTTTGGGTTTTCATGAAGAAGATGAGAGCTGACTGTGTGTAACCTTTTAAGAGAGTGTACAGTTGGGGGAGGTAGTGTTTTTCAGGCTGGACGTAGACAAGGCCCCTGCTCAATCTTTAAGACATCCCGTAGCATTGGCAATGCTTGTCTAAGTTTGGTATTGGCTGCAGCCTTAGCTTGCTGAGCTGAGGTCCAGAGTGCCCTGCTACAGAAAGGAATTTCAAACCCCATACTAAACATTCATTGTATAGGAATTCCACTACAAGAATGGTGACTTTGTTCCACCTTGGAATTGGCCGTGTTTCAGCAGTGAGCTAAGTGGTTTGGGATCCTCCTGGATGACACTAAGGAGTGCTACAGAAATGTCAGCTATGAGTGAAAGGCTTCTCTATAACTGTACTGCCATTCTATAGCCATATGGTTCTCCTGAGAGTTGCCAGTGACTGGGTTTCCTCTTTTGAAAAGCCATGTAAGCACATGCAAAACCAAGCTTTTACATAATACAATGGGGCGGATCATTCATTAATGTGCAAATAGGTCGCTCTCCACTTGCCCTCCCACTCGCTTCCTTTCTAGCTAGCTGCAAGCTTATGTAGAAAGAGCTTAAATGTAAGTCACCAATATTCCTGATTTAGCACAGCAGGGAAAAGACATGACTTTCAAAGCCAAGAGGGATGAGCAGAGCACACCATGTTCTTTCTTCTAAGTTTCATCCCATTATGTTAAGGAAAAACACAGCCTAAACTCAACAACCCATAGGCAAGTAAAACAGGATCAACGGTCCAACATCACCCATTAACTTCAGGGTATTTTGAGACCAATGTACATCCACATGATTTACAGGAACCTTGGCAAAGGCTCAATGCTGTCTGCAGCACGTTAGGCCTGAATTACACACCAAGAAGTTCAAATTAATGCAGAGTGGATTTACATGCACCAAGCAGTGGTAGTTTGCAACGGGATATCAGACCAAAGTCAGGGACAGAGGAAAGGATGTGCCAAGGCGTTGTATGAAGGAGATAAAGAAAATGGGGGGTGGTTGCATTGTGGCTTCTCAACTGTGACCTCACTAGTGTTCTTTGACATCACAGAACACAACTGGTCCTCAGACATATCAGAAAAGCAAGAAAAAAAAAGATAGATGCAAGAGAAGAGTAACAAAGAGGAGAGAATTAGCACTTTGCATGTTCAAAGTGTTGTACCAACATCAGCTAATCAATCAACTAATTGCCTAATTAAAAAAGTGACCAGAAAAGGGAGATAGCAGCAGAAAAGCAGCAGAGTGCTGGGACATGGGAAGCAATACATGCTTCTGTTCACCCAGGTCACATTATCCAGGGCAAACTTGTGCCAAATTGCCATGACAATAATTAGCCAGAGTTCCCTGACAGATGATTATGAGAACATTAACAGGGCATTAGCAAGAATTACCCATTTTTCACACATTGATTAGGTGCCATTGCTGGTTCATTAGAGTATTGGCTTTTAATAGCCCCTCTCCAACTAGTGGCAGCCCTTCCTTTCCTCCCCTGATCACTCAGCAGAGATCCAAACCTCTTTAACTCCAGCTAGGCAGCTGACCTGGTCCTGTGCTGAATCTCACAGTACATGGCCATATGCTGCATAGAGAGAGCACTTCATTAATCTGTCCAAGTTAGGGAGAGGAAAGCAGTGGCTCTGCACCATAGCCAGTCTTTAATCTTCCTCCAGAATCTATACTGCTAATGGAGGCTGGCACAGAGAATAGGCCACTCTCTGACTAGAAACATCATTCCCTGATACCAAAAGGATCTCTTCCTCTCCTCTAGGTCCTCCTCAAGCCCCACACTGGGAGGAATGTTTCTATGTCTGTCACTCCCAACACCCTTCTGTCACACCTGCTGACAGCTCTCTTTCATCCCTGCTTCCCCAACTGCTACCTCTCACCCCACATTTTGATCACTTTTACTGATAAACAAGGATGTATAACAGGGAAAGTGCTGCAAAAATGCTCGAGGAGCCACAGAGGAAGGTCACATCAAGAGGATTGTTTTTGCTGCAGCAGGCAGGTTCTGTGCTGTGTTTCCGGCAACAAGAACATGACCAAACTGAAAAAAAAAATAAAAAATAGAAAATAAAGGAGACATGATAGAGGAATCTATCTCATCCTTTTCCTTTAAGGTCACATCACCTGTCCACCTACATCCAAAATAACACTTCAGTTGAGTCATGCTTGGGAAGATACAGCAATCCTCTTAGTGCTGTTACACAACTAATTTAGTCTCCCTAATCCATCCATATCCAACATGGATACCCCACCTAGACCTGGGGCACTCCTCCCACACAGATCCCCCACCTTTCTGAGGCTACTTGTCAAAATAAAGCACGTTGCAGTGTGCAAGATGGGCTCCTGAGATGACAAGAGCTAAAATTTCTGCTGGGATGGTTGGATTATAGGACAGATGAGTGGGTGTATAAGTCACCAAGTCCAGCCCTGCAAAGCTGAGGACAAAGCTAGTACACTTCAGTGCCAAAAGAAATGGATGAGGTAAGGCACAGAGCAAAGAAGACAGGAAGGTTCACTCATTTGACACTGAGAAAGCAAAGGAGAAAGAAAAAACTTTAGAGAGTTAGAAAAGAAAGAGACAATACAGAAAAAGATCATCCTCAGAAAGGAGTTGTGTTGCTAGAAGTATCTGAAAAATACATGGGAGACAAATGGGACAATGCAGTTTACAGGAAGGTAGAGAATCAGAGAGCATGTGAAAGCTGGATTAGACACATCATGTTTAAAGTCATGAAGGCAAGGACAAGGAAATTCAAAGGGAATCTGACAAAGCAATATGAATAGAAAGGCAATGTGTTCTGTATGGCAGAGGAAAAGGGGCAGTTTTAGTATGCCACAGGAAGCAAGTTGGTGTTAAAGCAAGGGAGACAGAAGAGGTTACAACAATCAAGACCAAGGTAGGCTAAGGCATGAGCAAAGGGTCTCAGTGTTGAGAAAAAGAAGAAGAGATGGATTTTCTATATGTGGTAGATGTTGGGGAGAATACACGGGATAAAATAACTAGCTCCATATTTCCCAAGGACATGACTGGCAGGATTTTTTTATCATTTAGAGTTATAGAAAGACTGAAGTGAAGAGAATTCAAAGGAAAAGACAACCAGATTTTTAACACTATTCAGTCTGAGTTGTGAGAATTTGTTGATGGATAATTGCAGAGACAATGTGAGACAGGTGAGAGTACAGTACATCTAGAAGCTGCTTTAGGTGGTTGAACTTGGATATGGCAGTGTGATCATCTACAAAGCAGACAACAAGGACAAAGCCCTTTGAGATCCACTGTACTCATAAGGATGGGGTGCTGGCAGACAGAACACTGTGTGTGATATAAAGCTGGAAGTAGAAAGCCAAGTAAGAAAGCCAAGTAAGGGACTGTGCTACAAAAAAAAGGGAGCACCAGTAGAGTCCTGCCATTTTCTACAAAGAAGCTGACTGAGGCACTGCACTGCCCATAAAACACAGAGGGCACATTAAAGAGGGTTTGAGTTAGAACAAGAGAAGAGAAGAATAAAACAGCAAATGACTACAGAATCAGCAAAAGAAGGAGAAAATCGATGCACCAGTGCCTATTTAGTCTCAAGCACAGCCTCATGGTTCATGTGAAATCTATGCTGGCAAACTTGGGGAGTCAGAACACTGAGTTTGGGGGAAAGCGGTAGCATCCTAAACATGTAGTCCATGACTGGGGAGTCCTACATTCTCAATGGGACCGCTATATAGTCTGAGTTAGTCACAGAGTCACTGAGCAAGGGACTGCAAGTTGTCATGAGGCAAACCTGCCAGCTGCTCTGTTTCTCTCCTCTGATGAATATTAATCAGGAATTCACCTGTTATTCATGAGAATCCTGTGGATACTGCTGGACTCTGGTGGAAAAAACCCACTGCCTTCATTTTTTCATATGGGATATGTCTGTGCTTGTGGAAAACAGCAGAGCATTATCATTGCAATCCTTCTTCTCTGCCACTGCCACTTAGGCAAAATGTATGATGAAGGAATTGACACGCTAACTTCCAGCACATCCTCATCGTCCCTTGCAGTGAGTTAACCCCAGAATATTTGGTGGAGCAGGATCCAAGGGTCCTTCAGAGGTCCCCAAAGCAATATGGGAAGAAGGGCACTGTGGAGCAGGGCTGATGAATGCGGAGGCTGGTATGCTGAGAGGTCTGAGCAGTGTTGCTGAAGGCAAAGCAAGGCTGAGCCAGTACTTTTACCTTTCCCTGGCCTTTAAACTGAGCCAAATGGAGGCCACACAGGAGGAAAAAGGACAAGAGGATGGGTGGGAGCGAGAGGATGAGCATGGTGTAGGAGGAAAGAGGCTGACCATCCCTCCATCATAGCAGGTGGGAGTTCCAGGGAATGCAGCAGGCAGGCAGTGAGCTCTGTGTTGAGTGTAAAGTCACGGGAGGCAGGCAGGGCACCAGGGCTGTGATCCTGACCTTGGGCCAAGGCAATCTGCTTTTTAACTGGCGCAACTGTAATCCAGTCCGTGAACAGATGGTATGGAGAGGAAAATACACAGGATACAAACGTAGGCTTCACAGTATCTGCTCCAAACGCAGCCAACCTTCATCGGGAAGGTGATTAAAGAGCAAAAAAGTAAGGAAAATCCTCTGTTCGGCATGACTGGTGAAGTTGGATGCCAGAGACCTGGTCCCAAAGAGCTCAATATGGCTTGGTGTTCTTTGGCTAAAATTTAGAAGCCATCTCTCACCCAGCTATTGTTTTGAAGGGATAATGAAAAGGAGGGTTTGTTTGTTATTCTGGCCAATTCTTTATCTGCTATCTTATACTTTCACTCACACTGCTATTTCCTGTCCTAGGGCACTGTCAAGGGTCTTTTTCTCTACGAGATCCACACATAAAGACATCAAATAGCAGGGAAGTGACGTGAACCCTCAGTGTGCACAACAAAATTTGCAAGGTACCATCATACTCTAAGCAGCAACAGACCTGAGAAATTCTGAATTCAAACACTCAGAAATATGCTAGAAAAGTTCAGACCTGGCACTGAATTTTGCTGTGAACTCACTAGGGGGTGAATTCGCACAAATCTTCTCAGCATAAATCTCTGCTGTCCAGGGTCAATACAGCTGATATCTATGCTTACTGGCCTGGGTCATGGATCCACTGGTCATTAGATTGAGACAAAATTGCTGCAACTCAAACTGTTTCATGGTTTCATGGGTTTGGATCAGATTTCAGTCCTGGAATCCTTAGTTTCAACAGTCCGAAGTGTATTTCAGAAGCAGATAATCAAGTAATAAAAGATGCATGTGAACTATTCTAGTTGCTGGTATTAAAACACTGACTCTGGCACACATTTGGAGAGCATTATCAAGTACCAAAAGAAGTACTCAGCAGGAAATTTATAAAATGCACCTACTAAAACCAGTTTGCACATCATCAGTACCCAGCAGCAGTATAATAAGTGAAACCTAAAAACCACAATTCTTTAAAACACTGAACATGCTTCTAATGAGTTTATCTGGTGTCCTTCCACATCCATTGCAGAGAGTCATCCTTGATGAAATGCCCAGATGTTCTGCAAGTTTATTCTGACAGGCTGTGGACTCTTAAGTAAGCAGGTTTCTTTGGTAACTTTCTGAATTTTTGATGCATTCCATTACTTAGAAGAGGCTTGGTTTTCAGTCATAACAATGCACTCCCTGCCCTCATCGCTAATCATACCTCCACTGGAAGTAGCGTTGCTTAAAGTAAAGAGATATGTTTGAAAAAAATAATACTTTGCTTTTCTGTTTTTCTTTTGTTACAGTGATCCTCACTGACATGCATGCCAATGAATGAAACACAGAAACCCTGCTGCCTACATACTACTGTGGGGGAAACTCAAGCAGGGAGGAAACACATGGCCATATAACTGGGAACTTGGAGGACAGCACTGAGAGTTCATTGCTGCCCAGCAAAGGTGTGGAGGCCCCATCCCTGGAAGTGCTCAGTGCCAGACCGGATGGTGCTTTGAGCAACCTGGCCTAGTGGAAGGTGTCTCCACCCATGACAGGGGCATTGGAACTAGATGATCTTTAATATCCCCTCCAACTGAACTGATTTTATGATGGTGCTATAAGTCCTCTGAACTCAGAAATGAATGTAAACCCTGGCAGGAACAAAAGCAGACCTGTCTTTCCTCAGAGGGACCTGTCTCCAAACTGCATTCTAGACATGGCAGAGTGAGTGCTACCATCTCAGACTGGGAAACAAAGCAGAATTTGCATCTCCCCTAAAGGAAAAATGCAAGGGGATATGAATGCTTAAGAACAACAATGACACAAGAGAGGGAAGGGATGATTGTGGTGTGCTTGGACATAATCCTGACAGTGCAGCTCTCCTACCTGCAGCACCCTCTCTGTCCTAGTCCTAAGTTTTCCAAACCCAGTTCTGCCAAAACCCCTTGTTCCTGTCCTGTGGATCCTGGACATGTCAATCTTGCATTGCCACCAGAAAGCTCTGCCAGCACAACACTGGGCAGTGCTCCGACAGTGTTCCCTCATGAAAAATGACATTTCCAAAACAAATGCTTCAGCTTAATGGATGTTAGGCTGCTGTAATTTTAAGTCATTAAACTTGCAACTCTGACAAACACTCTCAGTCTGCTCTTTCCAATTACCAGGACCAAGCAGGTTTAGACAGGGGAAATACAGCAGGCTCTCACATTTCTTTATTATAGCCTGAACTTCTTGTTATTTTCTCTTTCCTCACTTCAGTCTCACCCTTGCTCTGCTTATTTATTGGACTAGTGGTGCTGCTATGCCTTGCAAATCCTTTTGCAGAGCAACATCCCCTCTCAGCCAGAGTTTTCACAGATAAATTCTTCCCCCATTCCTAATTGTTTCCCTGCTCATTAGCTTTACTAAGCCCTTTTGGCTGTGAATGTACAGCAGTATTTATGCTGACTGACACTGACTGAGCAAGAGGACATTGACATTACTGCCTCTCAACTTTTTGGAATCTGCTGTTATCCAGTGGTCTGTCTGTCTTAATTCCCTTTGACTTCATTGCAGCCTTTTTTTGATTTCAGTCTCTCCTCCTTATCTGTGTTTCTTTCCACTATTATTTTCTTCTTTCTATCCCTCACTGCTCTTAAACCTCATCCTACAAACTCTCTGAAAATACCTCCTTGAAGAAATTGTTGTTTGACAACTGGCTCTGCTGGTGAGTTGGTGGAAAAGTATATGCACTGGAAGATTTTTGGTACAAAGACCATCACTCATCCTCTCTACAGAGTGCCCACCTCCATCTGATCACATGAGACTCCTTCACAAAACACAGGAGTGGACAGACCACTGATATCAATGCATTCAGATGTATGTGATAACAAGCAACAGTATGGCAACATTCAGAGTAGAACAGTTCCCAAGAAGGAAAGATGTACAATTAACTATTAGGCTGTTATGCTTTTCTGCCCCACTTACTGCTCATTTTCTCTCATTTCCAATGTGCTTTTTTATTTTAATATCTTTCTTCTCTTTTTTCTTTTCTTCATCCTTTTTCTTCTCCTCTTACTTTGTTCTCTTGCTCTTGGAATCTACCTTCCTCCCCCTTGGCTACATTGACTATCACTGTCAAAAAATAAAATAAAGACCTCAAGGGTTATGAATTATCTGTCCTATTTTAATAATTAAAGATGAATACACAGGGCCAAGGCAGCTTAGGCATTTCTCTGAACAATCACATTATATCAGAAATGTCTTGCATTGCCCCTAGTGAAATACATCAAAGAAACTCCCATCCCTGTATATACAGCAGTTGTCCTAGTCCTGCCTTGAGACCATTTGGCAGCCAGGCAGCCTGGGTTTGATTGGTGATTATATATTTAGTTTCAATGGATAGGATTTGATGGGTTTTGATAATTTGCAACTTCCAGCTAAAAAAACCCAGCTTATTATTAAATGCAAATAAAATGAAGTCTAGCTGTCTGGATGCAGATAGCAATTGCAAAAAGTTCATGAGGCCCTCTGGATATCTTAACATGTCCAAAGAACATGGTCAGAGACGAAAACCCATGATTCAGATGAGCTGCAGTCAGCAGTATCTCAAAAAGAGTGACACAGGTGATTTAAGAAAGCCCGGGCAAAAAGGAAGAGAAGACTTGGAGAACTGAGAGATAGAGAGAAAGGAATGGCAAAAGGTTTGTAACATGAATAAAAGGGCTGTCTAGTTTTTAAGAGCACTCCAACTTCATTTGACAGCAAGCATCATGCTCTGCTCCACGGAACAGCTGGGTTAAATCAGAGAAGGAGAAGAGTTCAGGACTTGCCGCTTCCAACTTCTCAAAGTGTGAGTGTAATAGAAAGAAAAGAAGGAAGGAAGGAAAAGAACTGTTATGAACTTTCACTCCCCTAGGGAAGAGAGAGAAGCAGTGACTACATGCCCTGGCAGGAGCAGAAGTTGTTTCAGGAGAAAAAGAAATACAAAAGGAAGAAGAAATACTTCTAACCTCTCAATTACACATGGACCAGCCAGAATCTACTTTTACCCACAGAGAGGCCCACAGGAGGCCTTCAAAACTCTGCTCTTTGGCTGGAGATAAGTGTTACATGTCCCAGTGGTGTCACACAATGTTGTATCTAATAACTTGACAGTAAGGGCTACAGGCTGCAACCTATGGTGAAATGAACTGAGTCTAAAGCAAAGGAAGTGGTGTGCTCCTTTTTCCTAATTCTTGTGTCCAGAAAGGCATTCATTCATTTGCCTCCTGCTAACCCAGCAGCAGAGCCTGTGACACAGATGATAGTCCGAGCCTTATGGACTGCTTGGGGAAGCATGAGGGGATGCAAGTCATGCTCAGCTCCCCCCTTGCTACCTGTGTCTCCCTCTCTGACATTGGATCAGAAGCCACTTCACAGCCTCTGCATCTTTTTATTATGTGACATGTAACGAGAAGAGGAATGGTTATATTTCACTAGCATTGCCAGAGGTGAGAATACTTTGGATGTGAAATTCAGTTCACGCTGAGCAAGGGAGACTTTCATTTTGCCCTAACTCCAACAGCTTTGTTACCAAGACCTGATCCTGTATTTATGCTAGCTTTTCTTGTGTCATTATTTTTTAGAGGAGAAGCAGCAGATCAGGCATCTGACTTGTTTCATTTAATTCATCCAAATACCTTAAATGTGTGCAATGGTCTGGGTCATTTCCTTCTCACTCCAAACAAGTTTTATCCATTTTTTTCCTTCTGATTACACAAACCAAAAGCAGGATTGAAACTGCCCTGATGCTCAAAGCCCCAAATCCAAACCTGCTTCACAAGTTGTTCCCTCAACTCCATGCAGAGGAGGAGTTCAAGGAAACAAGCCCCTGCACCTTCTTCTGTTTTTCTGTCGCTCTCAGCAAGAGGCAGTCAAAAAGCAGGGCATGGACCAGTCCGACCCCAGGGGAGTGGGTGAGGTTGTCAGTGCTCAGCAGCAACTTCCCCAATATCAGCTCCTCCACCTGTGTGGCTGTGGTGGGTCTCACCCCCCTCCTGAAAGACTTGGTGGTGACAGATTCCTGATAGCAATGTTTCCCACCCACTGCACCTTCCCATCCAAGTAGGCCTGCTGGGGTAATGGAGTGTTTGTGCATCCCTCTGGTTCAGCCCTCACAGACCCCGACCCTAGGACTGATGAAGGGGGAAAAAAAAGTTTTCATGGGGCGACATAAAACAAATGAATTTTTCTTCAATAAATCATTTCAGAGAGACTATTGACTCTAGGACCTTTGAATGCATCGACCCATTCATAAAAATCTCATCTTCTCTTGGTACGTTGTACACTTTCCTTCCTTTCTCCTGTCACAGCCACTACACTTTATTTTCTTTTCCTTTCTTTTGCTGTTTTTTTCTTTCCTTTTTTCTATTTTGACCCTGTAATCCTATCTTAACCTTCTAATCCTCTCTGCAGTTCCTTCTTCTTCCCTGATCTCAGCTCCATATCATTCACAGTCTGCCACAATGACAGGAGAGAAAGAACAGCAGATATTTACTGAAGTATTACCATAAAGATTAAAGCTAGCAAATGCCACGACTCAATCCTTCCCTCCAGCCCTTGGCCTAATGAAAGCACTCTGCACTCTTTCCGTTTTCTTGGAAACAAAATGACAAAACCCTATAATCTCCAAGGTGAGAGAAAAAAGAAGGCCCAAAAGTGATTAAAAGGATAGAAAAGCTAGCAGAAAGGGAAATAGAAGTGGGAATAATAATATTTAGCACGTCTATAGGACCTGGCTGATGATATTATGTCGACCTGCAGCATTTTGTGCTTTCCACGAGTTCCCTTTCTGTCTGTATTCACCTCTTATCCCCAATGCTTGGGACATAAGCCCCTTGGAGGAAGATTCTCCTTTTTCTTCTCTGTGTGCTCATGACCCAGCAAAAAGGAATACAGACACACAGCCCTGGTTAGCATGGCCACAGCAGGAATAAGCAGAGCTCAAGGCACCTCTTAAAGGACATAGCTGTTACTAAACCCAGGCTGCCAGGAGCACAACAAAAGCCCAGCAAGATGGGGTGAATCATGCATGATGAGGGAAGGGGCACTACCTGGAGGAAAACTTGGACAACCTGAGTGATGTCTGTCCTTCAGACTTGCTGCATCCAGGACATCAATGCAAGAGAATGAGGGGAGACCACCAGAATGAGAGAGGGAAAGTAAATGAGGATATTGGATAAATGAGATGAGAGAAACTAAAAATTAATGAGAAAGGAGAGGTTTGAAAAAAAATAAGGCCAAAAAAATTGAGGATGAAAGGAAAAAGAAATAGAGAAGCAAAAAGTAGAAAAGAAAGAGCTGAGCTACATAGAGCCAGTGAGTGAGGAAGAACTTCTCCAGAATACAGAAACAGCTTGGAGCAGGAGGAAAGATATTCGTGACAGCAAGAATGCAATGCCTTGTCCTCTTTGAGCTTAAGCCTTTTCAAAATATAACTGTAATACCTGGCAAAATAAACCAGGTAAATATGTCAAGGCAGGACAGACATATGCATGAAGATCAGCCCTCTCCCTCACTTTGACATGTTCACCTTCCTCTTGTTTCTTCATGCATCCAGTGCAGAGACAAGGGGTACCATGCTGTGGTACCAGGAGGTACCATGCATGAAGTACCATGCAATAAACCATGCACAAGATGTACTGGCATCTTGACTCCTGCTATGCACAGAGCTTTATTACAGAGGTAAAACTATAAGAACTGGGCAGAAGATAAACCTGCACAAAGAAGCTCAGCTCTGGCCAACTCACGGCAACTGATCCTGACCAGTTTGTAAAGTCTTTTCTGTGCAACAACACAGAAGTGAACTCCACTTAAAAAAATCCCAACAAAACAAACAAAAAAACCCCCAAAAAACCCAAACAAACAAGAAAACCCAACCAATCAGCAGTGAACAAAAGCAAAATCCGAAACCTATCCTGCCTAGGGTTGCCTAGATCTTGCCAACTCAAACAATTAGAAAGAGGAGCTTGACATAACTTTGTCTTTCTTCACATGTAAAGTTCACAATAGTGCTACAACTGCTGGACTCCCCTGTCCAAGGAAAGGGGCAGACAAAGCTGATGAGCAAACAGGTGCATGTCACCCTCTCACTATGCAGTGAGAACCATGCACTTAGCTGAACAGCTTCCATCAAAAGATCCCAAAGCAGTTGATGAATAGTCCATTAAAGCCTGGCAGCACCTTAGGGAGATGAAGAAGGAACAATGAACGATCACTTCAGTCATCACAGAAGGGCATCTCCCTTTAGACATGAAAAGCAGAGCTTGTTAGCAGCAGACAGATGCCTTGTAAGACAGTTTAAGGAAACAAGAATACCTCTCCCGTTAAAAATACAGGGGCAATTAAGTAGCTAACCTAAAGAGAAATTTGGCCAGAAGACGATAAAGTGATCCTGCTTTTACCAAGCATTACTTAATACCTCTCATTAACAGAGGTCAAAGCAGTTTGAGAAGGTGTTAGGTATTTTTATCCCTATCATATAATATATAAAAGGAAAGGAAAAGAAGGAAGGGAAAATGGCGTGCTGTGGATGATACAATTCCTCCAAAGTCATCTTCCCCTGGCCCCTGGAACTTACTATAATAGATAAGGTCTCCTAGATACCAAGGCTGAGCCAAATTCCTTAAGAATTTGGTCACTCTCCTAACATCTTGGAAGACAATTGGTTAGAAATTAGTTTGTGTAATTAGTCAGTTCACCTTTAGAACTTTTGACTTAGATTGGATGCTGGTTTTTTGTATAACTTTTTATTGGCTGTAGTTTGAATTCTCCTTGAACTTATAAATATGACTGTCTGCCCTTTGTCTCCAAGAATCCCTGCTTGAACACCCTTCGCATGGAATAAAGATTCTTGTCGAACGCGTCAAGTAAGGCCTCCGGTCTTTGGGTCTTTGTCTGCTGGCTATGTGTAAGCTGCTGAGAGGTCGCTGATCGATATCAGCGCTCTCAGGTCCTGGTAAAACACTCACCAGAGACAAAAACAAATCTTACAGTGTGCCAGTCCACACACAATAAGAAGCAGAGTAGAGAATAAACCCTGGGTTTTCCAGGCTATCCTATCTGGTGTGCCACCTCCTACATTATCTCTGTGCTTACTGCATCTGGACACATCTGCATTTAAACCTTTTACTGATGAGGTGAGACTCTATGTATCCAGCTAGCCAATAACCATTCCAAGTTAAAAGTCCACAGACCAAGCTTTCAGTGTGTTCTCACTGCAAACCACAGATTCCTCCAGCAATCATCACCTTCCTCCGTGTCACAACGCACAATATATACTTAACAAAAGTCTGTGACCACCACACCAGCACTTCCACCTACAAACATGTTAGTTGAAGACTATTGTAAGAAGCAGAACCTGACCCAAGCACCATTCAGGCTTTGCTGTGCAGGATACTCCAACACAAACTGCTTTAGTGTTCAGAGGTAGCAGCACAAACCAAATTCCTCAGCTTATAAGGCGCAGCTTCCTGGGAACAGGTTGGGAGCACTGCTAGGAGGACCTGTAATCCTCCTAGGGATACACTGTTTTCCCAGAGACGAAGAGGATCCCAACTGTTTTTGTGTTTCAATGGTAGTGGCAGAGAGGGGATCCTGCCATAGAAGTCTCTTTTGGACAATGTTGGAGTGTACTTGGGAGTCATCAAAATTTGTTGACCCATTATGTCCATGCCAGATAGTGAGATAAAAAGGGACTGTCTGATAGGGCCGCACTTTGTGTCAGACAGACTTGTTTGGGCAGGCTCCAAGGTGCTTCTCCTCCCTACTGTTTAATTACTGTGAACAGTGGTTTTAAGAGAGAGAGATGCTATTTGAGACAAGGCTGGTTAGAGAGATAGCCAGGTCCTTGGAGTTAGTAATTAATTACCATGAATTCTCAGTCTTACGACATTAACTGCTTACCCTTTTAAATAGTAGTAAATTGGAGATACGTGTCTAATTACAGTTGTAAAATGCTTTAGAAGATTGAACAGAGAGAACAAACTTACAGAGATGGAGTGGGAGGCAAAAAGCGCTCTGGGAGGAAAGATGTGGGAAGGAGATGATATCAAAGGCTGTTTTAGTTAGTAATGTACCAAAGCCTTGGTTATCTGAAGGGACTTCCAGCTCTGCCAGGCTCCACAGGTGAATGCTCCCAGAAGAGAGGGAAGCAGGTACAGTACTGGATGTGCAGAGGGTTGATTTTTTTCCTAGAAGGTCTCAAATAGACCTTGAACTCTGCCACTACTATCAATCTAGCAGTTACTGTAGTTCACATCCAAAGTGCAGGCATATCCCCATCCCCATCCACTCCAAAGATTTCAGGAAGTACATACCAATAGGCTGTATTAAACACAAACTAGGTTGATATTAGTTTAAGGAGATTAAAAACTCTAGGGGCTTTCACTAAAGAGATGGGTCTGGATTTACTGTTCCTCAGAATTACACACTTAGAATATCAACTTCCTCCACCTGCCCCTTAATTTAAATAGGGGGAAAATAACAGAAAGTAAGCTATTCAATGATGGATTTCTGTAGAGTATCATGTGATCTACCAGCAACTTATTTTAAATCAAAACCACACCAAACAGTATATTTTGTGTCAATGCTTTTCACTCGCACATTTGTACTCTCCAGGGGGCTCTCCTGTGAACTGAGGTCACATGGTTTAAAAAGTTTGTTACAAAGCAGAAGTACTTCTTGTTTCATAGGAAATTACATAGCTCAAATAAAGTACAGTTGAAATAATCATAGTGGTCTAGTATGTAGCCAAGTAACAAGCAGGTCCAAAAGAGTTTGCTCTAAGGCAGCATGTATTAAACATTCCTCCTTTTCTAGCTCTGATTTTTAAAGTTACATCTCCATTCACCAGCATTCATGCCCATTTCTTCCCACCTGAATTCTTTACCCCTTCCTTCCTCACATGCAAAAAATAATCTAATGACCTTTGAAAGATGCTGAAGAGAGTTTTATTCCAATGGTGTGCAGAGTGGCAGAGTTCTGGGAATGTTTCGTGCTTTGGTGCAGCCAGAGGATTGGTTTCACAATGGTTTTCCCAGATAGCTTTGAGTTGCCTCTACTCAGATACACTACTTAGTATCTTCTATCTTCATGGGATTAAGTATTGGAGACATCATATTCCTTGGGCAGAATCTTTTGTATGATAAGATTATAAACAAAAAGATGAGTTATAATCAAAGCTTGACACTTTTCAAAGGCACTGAGTGCAACGATTGTCTGAATGTCTGAATTCCGATTAGTTTAATTACAATCTGCCCTCCAAAACAGTCTCTGCAGTTCAAACTGGATCCTTTCTTCTTTTTTTCTTGTCTTGAACCTGCTGTCATTTTCTGTTTAAGTACTTACAGGGTTCCCCCTCAGAAGTAACTGTGCTTGACTGATGAGCAGAGCAACCTCTCCACAGGAGCATTCTTACACCATTACCAGAGGTGACACTTCACCTCAAAGATTCTAGGGAAGGCAATAAGACTGCTTAAAGAAACAGCCAATTTTAACAAAGGGGGAAAAAAAAAAAAAAGAAAAAAGAAAGAAAAAAAATGAAATGAGCAGTGCCTTGACTTAATTTACAAACAGAGGAGAAAAAGCATTCTGCTGGGCTATACCTTGTCTTAAGCAGAAGCACTGGCCAAACACACAATGCCAGGTGATACACATTCTGGAAGCAACTATTTGAGTTACCTTGTTGGCTTCTAAATTAACTACAGTCAGTCAGAAATTCAGATTAATGCATTGGAAATTCATAAAAATCCTCTGTTCAGAATGGACAAGAACTCAAACATAATGATAGGATACACTGAGACAAAGAGAAAAAACGAGGCTAAGTGCAGTACTGTACTGCAATACCATGTCCCATATCAGGTTATCCTATTTCCAAAAGATGCAACAGAAATAAAAAGGGTTCAGGGACAAGTGACAGCAATGAGTTAGAGACCTCACAAAATATCTGTAAAAGAGGAGATTGAAAACACTGGGGCATTTTGCTTCAAAGAGGAAACAAATCAGGATGGATAGTGAAGGATATATAAAATAATGAAGAACACAGCAAAGGCAAACATGGTGATAAAGGTAGGGAGTATCCCATACAGCAAACATTACCCATAAGGAAAGGCTGGATAGGATTTGCTGCTTTCCTACTAAGTGCAATGTGTGTAATTCACTGCCACAAGGTAACACCCAGGCCTAACGCTATCCCAAAAAGCAGCACATTACAGGATACCAATGGTCACTTTATACATGATGGACAAATCCCTGCTCATGACCCCTTATCCCCAACACCAGTGATATCAATCCTCTTGCTTCAGAATACAAGCAGGAAACAATCTGTCCAGGATGCAGAAATTTCTCCTATCAGCAGGTTATTTCTATGATTCTGCATATTTGCCCACTTAGAAGGTTTTTGTATTTCCTTATATAATGTAAATTTAAAAATGCAAGATACTGATGTAAAAGGGTTCTGCTATCATCTGCTATTTCTTAAATTCTTCAGTTTGGGAGTATATTCATATATGCTAAACAAGAGTCTGTTTGAAAGGCACTCTCTCTTAAGGACTTGTAAGTGTTCAAGCAAGAGAGGAAAATGATCATCCTCTGTTTTAATGAGTTCATGGAGGACCTGAAAAGAAACTTCCCTTTCAGATGGCTTGTGTCCCAACAGATGAAAATTCCCCCCTGTATCAAATCACCACTGTGATACTGTGATCTCCATAAAATGCTGCATCTGGCATTCCCTGACCAATCAAGGAGTACACTTTCTCAGTAAACTTCAAGGGAAAAGACAGCTTGTTTCAATAATTTATAGTATCAGCCCCTGAAAGGACCTGCCACCCATGCAGTTCCAAGATTTACAGGCCTGTCATTTCCTATGACCCCATCTAGATCTTCCTGCAGAGCTGTATGAGCTGTTACACACTTTGTAACCACCTTTTCAGATATCCTGCTTTACTCCTTTCCAAAAAAAGTGAGTAAGCACATCAAAACCCAGCAAAACACTTTGCACTGCTATGTGTAGGTGTCTCTTCTCAATTTCTTCCCTTTCTTTACAGAAATGCATGAAGGTAGCTTCCTTCTTTACAAAGATGCTCATTCTCGGGACCAAAATCTCCATTTCACTGAGAACACTCAGATGGCAAACACCAGTCATAGATTTCTTTAGGAACTCAAAAGAAGTAGAGTGTTCCCTCCCACAGCTTCATTTCCACTAAACTGGAACTGCCAAGATCTGGCCTTTCTGACCACAATTGGAGAAAGATGATCTCCTGCTTTTGCATTACATAAGGAGACATTAATGTGATATTCTAGCCAAGCAGCCAGTAAGGTAGCACAGTTCTGAACAGGACCTAAAAAGTGGGGCTCCAGTAAGCAAAGATTTTCGTCACCTATGTCTGGCCACTAATTTGCTGAGACAAATCTCCTTTTCAAGCCTCTATTTCCCACACTACAGAATGGGGACAAATAGTGGCTTCTCTCATAGGAGAAATCAGTTAAAATACTTTGAGATTCAGAAATGGCAGGGGCTACTAAGCTAAATAATCTCAAGGTACTCATATGCCCTGGCATATATCTGACAACAACTTTCCTATGCATGTTTTTAATAGAGGTTAACATTTTCATTTTCTCTGAGCTTATCTTAGCCTCTATCACATAAAAGCAAGGTCTGTGTAAGGCACCAACAAGCAGAATGCATAATCATTAATTTCTGCAAAGCAGCCTTGGCGTCTGTGAAAACACTCCAGGTAACTCAATAAATTAGAATAATAAACACAAAGGAAACCCGAGAACGAGCAAGGACAGAGCAGAAATCACAGAGACAGACAGCATAATATATGGTACACCAGTGGTCCAAGCTGGGCCTCCATGTGGCATTGCGGAGCTCTATGAGGCACACGTGAGGTGGAGGCTATCCCAGTCTTGGTACTGTTCCTTATTACTCCCTGAATCTCATAATTTTAATTTCAATATCAGTGTGCACATGCCTCCAGGGCCTCTCCCCACAATGCAAGCAGGGAGATCTCCAGCTGGCAGGTGCAGCACAGCCCCTGTAGCCACAAACCCCCAGCGAAGGAACTTTAGCTGATGCAAACATGAGCCTCAGCAGCAGCAAGCAGTGCCTAAGGCTGAAATGATGCTGCAGCAGGGGGTGTCCAGCTGCTGTCAGGAGCACAGAGCCTGGTGTCAGCTTAGGACATGGAAAGGGCTTCAGCTGCCCAGAGGTGTTAAGCAATACCCTCTGCCTGAGGGCAGAGAGCGGAGGAGAGGGAGGAACAACCATGCTTCTAAACAGGTTACTTTTCGCTCCTTATTCAATCTGCACTCCTACAGAAGCAAATCAACCCCTCAGGGAAGTAGAGAGAATCTTTAGTGCTGAAAAAGTATGTTACTTTCCTGCAGGAAAGTTTTCTTGCTCTTAGCACCCCTTTCTGATATTGTGGTATTGGCAGTACCCCCAGCAAAATTGTCCTAAACTGGGGAACCCTACACCAGCTCTGTCCCTATATCCCTTATGCTGCTCCAGACCTATTTCTTTCCTCAACACACCAAGTTTATGCATCTTAAGTGCTCACTTCTGCAGCTACTCCTATTTCAGTCCCAAGTCTCTGCTAAACAGAAACTGCTGTTCACATAAAAATGACAGGGACAGGCAGAAAGAATTAGATTGTTAGGAAAGATTCAGCAAACCTGTTCCATTTTGTGGCTGGATCAAGCCCTGAACCCACAGGAAGCCTCCAGAGGTATTCTCTGCTGCAAGCGTTCTGTGACATTTAAGAGACCTCCCGGGATTTCTGGGAGCAGAGCAGTGGACTTCTAGGGGAAAGTTCTGTCTTTGCTACACAAGGAACTGATGCTATTTATAACAATTCCTGTTGTCCCCAACGGGGCATGAAGACAATCAGCATCTGTCCACACCCTGGGGGAAACTGCAGAATCAGAGATGTAGTATATGTATCTGTGCAGTGCCTGGTGCTCCAGCCTGGAAGCGGTAGGGTGGGCAGAGAGGGACTGTGAAGGGCTCAGCCAGGGCTGGGGAAAGGGGCTGAGGGAAGGGGATGGTACCAAAGGGGATGGGTTTTGCATGTGGGTGCCTGTTACTCGAGATCATACAGATGGTTTCTCTTTAGCTGTGGTTTTGAAAAACCCCCTGCCTACTCTGCTGGAGGCCCTTTCCTGCCAAAGCCAAACCTGGAGCTCAAAGGGCTCTAGAAACAGAGAGTGCATTATGCTGGGGAGCTGGGAACTGGAACTCTATACAGGTAGTCTTGGATGCTTTGTTTGCTTGTTCTGACAGGGCAAAGCCCAGGAGCAGCACTCTGACCCGACCCTCCTGCCTGGCAACTGGTTTCCCCACAGCCTGCCTCCACCAGCCCCCTCTACCTGCCTGTCCCCCCACCCCCTTCCTCCCACCTTCTCCTGCACAGATATCTGCTGACTGTAATTCCTCTGGCTTGAAGAGGGGCCCTGCCTGTTTACCCCCATCCCTGCTGCTCACACGGATGCTTCCTCGTCCTTACTTTCCTCTCTGACACATCCAAATTTCCTGCAAGGAAAAACCCCCATGTTGCAAGGCCTTTCTGGAGCATGGGTCCCCTGTTCCCCTCCCCTATGCCAGCAGTAGCACACACATTTGTTTCCTTGCTCCATTAAGCCAGTAAATGAGGCTGGCTTAGCTCAGAACCGTGAGCTGGTGCTCTGAGCCCAGGATGTGTCTTAGCACAAGAAATAACACTGATGAGTGCAAAGGAGGGGTTTGTGAGTTTGGCAGCACACTGTTCTACCCGCTGACATTGAGGAGAGCAGCTTCTGGAGACCAAATCAAGCAAGGTAATGTAGCCTGCAAGTGTTTTGGGGGTTGGCCAGGTGACCATGCTGCCTTCTTTGAGGCCATCCACCCTGCTCCAGGAGAAGATAAATCAATGCAAGGCAACATCTGCCAAGATATTGACTTTGGCTCTGCTCACGGACTGCCTGCACTTCAGAGATGGGTAATATTCAGCTTGATTATCTCTCACCACCAAGAGGAAGTTTCTCTCTATGCTTAAAATCACTGGGATGAGCCAAGGAGGAATCGATCTGTGGAAGAGAAATGCTGACAAGAAAACACCAGTCAGAGACAGGATGAGAGTGGACGATGGGTGAGCAATGGAGACAGCCTCTGGCAGCTTGCCTGGCCAGGTTAGCAACATCCTGGGTCACCACAGCCAGAGAAAGATTAACACCAAGCACATTACTCCAAACTTTACAGCAGGCCCCTTTATGCTCTTCCCCTCCTTCCCTGAATAGCTTTTCCTCTCTTAAATTGCTCCTCAACCTCTTAAAACATCCTTTCTCCACTCACCCCTACATCCTCACTGCACTGGAGATTCCTCTTTGCTTCACATGCACCCAGTTCAATGCTAACAGCATGAGTTCAGTAGCCTCAAGGCTTGCCACCTGCTCCACTTTGGCCCTTATGTCACATGCTACCTCTCTAGTGGTGAAAAGCCCCAGGAGTACTCACAAATTGCACTACATCCACTCCTCAGGTAGACTCAAATCCTCATGGGCTCATATACCAATGCACAAAGTGATTTCATACCGATAAAAGGTGACCTTTCATTAATTAACAGAAAGTCCTGACAAAGCCTCATGAAGTGAGCATTCAGCAACATCCTCTAACTTTCCCAGGACAAAATACTAAGCCTTCAGCTTGTTTTTCCCTACCACACGGTAAAACATCCTCTAGATCCTGTGGCCCTTCAAGGACAGCAGATGAGAAAGAAAGTCTGAGTCCCAACAGAAGAAAATAAGTTTTAGGGATAGTTTTGACACTGATTCTTACTTTTGCTCGCGAGATAGGTTAAGTGCTACATGCTTGGACTGGAGTGGCACTGATGACAGTCTCCTTGGAGCACATCATGCTGCTGAGATGAAAGGGAGAAGGTCAGCCACAGCCAAAGAAATGAGTAAGGACCTCCCGGCCAGACTCACTCAGCATCTCATTGAAGCACTTCCCTGAACCTTTCAGCCGTGTTTCTGCCTATGCTCCTGCTGTTCTCTGAGCCTGAAGGCAGCACAGAATCAAGCAGCAGAGGTAGAAGAGACCCAAAGGAACCATCTAGTCTGTTCTACTCTGTGAAAGATGGATCAGTTTTACTTTGTCATTTGTGGCATCTGTCACTCCTCATACATGTCTAGTCCGTCCTTAAAGCCCTCCAGTGATGGAGTCACAAGGAAATTTGATTCAATGTTTTGCTATCTTTACTGTTGCAGAGCTTACCTAAAACCTTGCTACAATCTTAAACTTCTCCCCATCTTCTTCTGCAGAAGACATAATTCCTATCTTTTGTACCCTATCTACCTACATGCTCTTGTGCATATCTCATGTTTAGTCCTCTCTTCTTTAGTCCTAACAGCCCCATTTCCATCCATCTCTCCCCATGAGTATGTTGTCTAGACTTATCATCATTCCCACTTCCCTCTTCTGGAGTCCATCCAACTGGACCACATCTCCTTAGAAACATAAAGCACTCCAAAGAGACAAAGGGCCCTACTGCAGTGATCAGCAAGCAGCCAGCACTTCCACTGAAACAGGGACACAGCTACAGCACAACACAATGATGCTGTAAAATCTAATGTATGCTCTTCCTTCTCTCTGCTCTGAGAGCTGAATGCTGCACCCACTTTGAGCTTCCTGTGGAGGGAACAAAAAAAAAAAAAAAAGGCATTTAAAAGGCTAACTGATCTGACCATGTCCAATGTCCTTGACCCACCTGGCCTGCATTTAAGCACTACTTCCTGAGTCAGGGAAGAAAAAAGCTGCACATGTTCCTCCACCTTGGGACACACTTTTCAAATTGATAGACCTGCATGCCTCTGACTCATTGCCAGTACTGGAGACTAGCCAGGAGAATAGGAAGGAAAGAAATGCCACTCTAAAGGCCAGTGAATACGCATGAAGCATGTTACGCAAGAACCCCCGTGGACCCCCTTACTCAGGTAAAAGTCCTACAGATGGCCCATCCCTAACCACAGTTGATGCAGTGGGGAGGATATGTGGGTGGACAGATAATTTGATATTTAACTGAAAAAAACTAAAATGGGTTTAATGCAGTGCAAGGAAGACAGATTGCCTGCAGCACCTTCTGCTCCTGATTATGGATGCCAATCTCAGGTTTCCCTTAAGCAGCCAAGATGTGTGGGTTTTCACCAAAGCTTCAGGGACACAATCCTACAAAAAGAAGTGCCACAGGAGGTGAGTAAAGAGTGCCTAGCACAGAGGAACATCCCTGTTACAGCACCAGCAGCTGGCTTTAGTCCTCTGTAGCATTTCATGGTTTCATGCCAAATGGGGGAGGGGCAAATGTGAGGCTGTCTCCAAAGTTTCTACAGCTTCTGCAATGGACAAATCTGCCTGAAATGATCATAATCACCAGCTAAAGTCCTGATGCTTCAAGGTTAGAGAGGTCTGTCAATTTGTACACTGAGAACTTTCCCTAATATTGCATCACCATTGTCTTTTCAATGCATCTGCCTTCTTTGCCACTTGCACAAAACAATCTCATATTCGCATCCCAGTGCTGATGTGAGCATCATACAAAAGTGTCAAGCTTCCCACCGATGAAAAAGCTACAACAGAGGGAGCAAAAGCCCTCAGTTGCCTCTTTCCGAGTTCCAGGAGTAGAATCACAGCACACCCAAGAATGGACTGCAGTGTGTTGCTCTGCTGACAGCACCAAGGTTTTTTCACAGCAGCCTGCAGCCTAAGCTCTTGCCTGTCAATCACATCATAAATGAATGGGATCTCCTACCATTCCATTTCCAACTTGGATCACAACTGAAAGCACAAGAAACACATCACAGGGATGCAAAAGACATCAAATTATATTTCTGCTAGGGAGAGGAAGAGCTTTACTGGGTGGTACAGCCCCACTTCTTATTAGCCCTCTAACACACACCCTTTCTATGAGCTCACAGAACATATATGCACCAGGCACTTTATGTGGGGCCAGTCTGAAGAGCTGGAGACAAGGGACAGAACCTGCCTGAGAAATATCAGGGGGTTGTGGAAGGACCACCCCTATTTAACCAGCATACCAAAGGCTAAGGGGGCAGCAAATCTGAAAAGGGGGGAGGGAAGGCTGCAGCAGCCCCTCTTCATCTTCTTCTACTAGCTTAGAACCTCGCCTGTCCTTTGACTCGAGAGGACTGCTAATAAACCTGCCTGCACTGAAGGGACAAACATTACCCACTAAATCACAGCCTACACATGTCTCTGCTCATAGGAGGAGGGAGGCTCCAATGCTCCTTACACTGTGAAGCCCCAATAAACAACTGCCTCAGCTGGTGCAGGCTCCCTGCTCTATTGCTGCAGGGATAGAGACTACGGATCATGTTACATCATATTTGGCAGAGAGGAGACAATCATTTTTCAAGAAGTAATCACTCCTGGAATCTCACTTTTCTCCAAGCTCAGAGGACACCCTGAAGCAGATGGGGGTTTCCTAGCACACCTGCAGCACTCAAGAATTGCTACCTTACAGTGGTAACATTTTCCTCCCCTCTCAAGCATTTTCCAATTCCAACATGGTTATTTGTGCCTGGTCCTCTCTGTCACATGCTTTACTTTCTATTCTCTGACCAGATGAGCACTGGGCCTGACCATGGACAAATTCATGCTGACTCCAGTTGGGAATCTGGGCTGGGGGTGGGAATGAAACTCACTACAAAGGAGTTGGTGTGGAGGAGTCAGCTAGGCTTTGTCACTGTGGTTCCTCTCCTGCAAAGGAAAAGGAAGAGATAATGATGTTGGAACATTTTAACCTTTCTTTTTCTGAGCTTGATAGGCTTGGCCTGAGGCACCTTTTCGAGCAAAAACAGGCTGCTGCAAGATTGATTGGTCGGGTGCAGAGTTTAAAGGTAATTTTCTCTTGTCACATGCACATAAATTATTGTAGCTCAAGCTGTGATCAGTTCTACATCATATTTGTTCAACTGCTTTTATCCTGGGGTCCTATGAGGGGTTGCAAGAACCATGTCCAGTGCTCCCTAAGCAGCATCCAGCATAAATATACATCAGGAGCACACAGGCATATACAGAAAATTAGTGTCTTGGTTTAAGGTGAGGAAGGGACACATGCCTGCAAATCTGTACTGACAGGGCTTCCAGCTGCAGAAATTATTGCTAGAGCCTTGTTTTGCTCATCTATGGACCTTTTAAAAACATTCTGTCCATGAACGCCAGGGCAAGGAAAACTCATCCACTCAGATTATTCACAAGGGGGAAAGAAAAGAAGATGCACATGCACACACACAAAGGCAGCACAGCTGCAGCCAAAGTGAATTCATTTTTACCATTCATGAAAATATTCACAGAACACTTCAGTGATATTTGCCTAAATTTTGCTGTTTGGAGTAAACACTTGAGCCAGCGCAGGCTGTATGTTCTAGGCGCAGTACTGCATTGGGGATTAGAGGTGGCTCCTGGATCCAAGTCACAGATTCACAACACGTCCCCAAGTACATGTGACTCGCTCACTTTATGGCACAGACTCACTATCTTTCACCACATTGTTCCTGACTTTTGATCCTTGCAAAAGGACTTTGCAAGTACCCACAGCCACCGCATTCCCCATCCATTGCAACCTTACGCAACAAAGGCATGTGCGCTCTGCCAAATTTAAACACAAAAGCAGTGCCAAGCAATGACAGCTCTGGCATGCCTTTGGTCTGGGGGAGCAGACCTCTTTCCCCACCTCTACTCCCCCATCCCTCTTGTCAACTAAACCCCACAACTGGTTTCTTTCCCTGTGTATTCTAAGCAGCTCAGACAAGGGGAAATGCTACAGCACACAAGGGAAACTCAGTTGAAGCCCTGAAGACAAGAGCTGGGTGCGTTGTCTCTTCCTCCTTCATAAATACAGCTGAGATGACGACTGGATAATTGGCTAAGTGCCTGTCAGCTTAATAACAGAGAGAGAGAGAGAGAGAGAGGCAAAAGAAGAGATTTGTATTTACTATTCAAAGTCATGGATGCTCCCTGCCAGTGGATTTCAACATGGGTTTTATTTGCAGAGGAGGGCATGAAGGGTGACTTGATGTGCAGCTCTGAATCATGGTCTCAACAACCAGCTTGGGATGGAGGGAGGAAGCAGAGCACTGAGGTAGCTGCC
This sequence comes from Sialia sialis, assembly GCA_009812075.1. Classification (NCBI taxonomy): domain Eukaryota; kingdom Metazoa; phylum Chordata; class Aves; order Passeriformes; family Turdidae; genus Sialia; species Sialia sialis. The sequence continues at coordinate 1,896,271 of VRYO01001681.1, read as the reverse complement.
ATACAGGCACTATTGTGTTCCTGGTTAATTATCTCTGGTTTCCTACACTGGAAAAGCATCACCACCACCACCCCTGGTAGGGCACTGCTCACTGATGCACTAAGTCGTACCATGTTAGGGACAGTGACAGCAGTGCGTCTCCAACATGGTTATCTGGCTGATCTAGGGAGGAGGGGATGCAGTGGTACAATGAGTCACAGCTGTACAGCAGTGTGACCATTCCTCTTTTATTTGCAAGTGCACAGCACAGAGGTTAGCATGGGAGGAGCTGGAGCCCTCTCGGCCTTTCCCTCATAATCTGGTGCTCTTCTAGGAACCCATCCAAGAAGAGCACCTGTGATGAGAAACCATTCAGACAGGAGAGAAGGAGAGTGTGTGCAGGAGAGAAGCCTCCCTACTCTTTCCAAGTTTTCACTACTTCCCTCTGCCACTGAAATGCAAATTGGTGAGAGTGGTTCAGATTGCTACTGGAAGGGGACAGTATTGGTGAGATCTACAGTGGTGTTAATCACTGAGCTTCAGAACAGGAAAATGCTATTATATTCAGTTGCTATATACTTGCTGCTTTTTTTGTTTAACAGCTGTAGCAACTGAAACACAAGGACACTTCCAGCATTAGTGAGGATTACTGAGGATTTTCCAGGATTTCTTATTCCTGATTTTCCAGGAGTTGGAAAAAGCCTCAGAGACCTCCAAGTAAGCAAATCCTTATCCTCTCCATCTGGTAGTGCTGCCTCTCAGTTGCAAGTGTGGCAACTTTACAAAGGATATGAACATTTGTCCAACTACACACAAGAAAACACTTTGCACTTTAAAATGGCAGCAAACATATGGAAACATACCCTTGCACACAGTCACAATACAAGCACACACCTCCCAAATTTCATACAGATGTGCTCTTGCAAAGTATCTGCTGAATGCCAGCCCAGTGTGAGTGGGCTCATTTCCATCAAGTTATCTGGGACCAAGGAAGCCCAACCCCAGTGAAATCAATAGAACTGTGGCAGTGCTATTTCTCCTCTCTTTGCACAGAGCTGAGCACAGTGGGGGAACTCTAGGATCACAGCCAGCCTCTCCCACACAACCAAGTTGCTCCTAATAAAAATCTGCAGAAATATATGAGCACAGAGGAGACTGGTGGTTCAGATTATTTTGAAATACCTGTTTTCTAGGCAGAGGTGAAACTCATCATTATTAGTTCCCATTACTTACCATAAAATCAGGCACGTTAGATGTGCTCAATGCCTGAAGCAAATGCTTTGGTGTCACATTCAGCTGAAAATCACATTCATTTATTCTTCAGCAAGAGAACAGTAAAAGAAAACTCAGTAAATTCCTGACTTCACCTTTGTGCCCTCCATTGCACTTACTCCAGCAGAGCATGAGTTCACACAAACCAGAGTGGATTTTGATGGACAACAAAACTAGGTGACTTCAATGAAAATGGCTATATTCAGTCTCACAGTGAGCCTGTTGAAGCCCTGCTTCTGCATCAGCAGCAAGCTGTGGCTCTGCAGATCTCTCAAAATCAGATGCCTGTGGGTCTGGACATAAAGGGCAGGTATGTATAACATATATTTTGAAAACATATAGTTATGAGATGGCAAATTCCAGTAACTATGAGCTATTTTAAGAACAGGTCTTTCCTCATGACCTGCTGAGGAGGGGAGTGGAAGAGGCATCGACTCTGAGACACTTCAGGTAACATGTAGTACTATATAAATTATAATGCCAACTAAGTAGGAAAACATATGGTACTTAGTTGCAAACTGAAGTGTGTGTGCAGACTCAGGGGAGGAGGTTAAAGCCATACAGTTCAATACTGTCTCTCCATCTTTCTGAATGCAAAATATACATACAGTGTTACTAAACATACATCATTTTACCAAAGAAAGCCTATTCTTTTCTAATTTCTATTCCACTATTCCTTGTGAGGGGTTAGTCCCATGTTGCAGAAAGCACATTATCACAAAGGGCGCCCTTACCTTGGGCACACCATGTAAAATAGTGCATGTATATAAGGAGAGATGATGATTGCCAGCCTTTGACCATACATATGTTGCACCTTCCTTTATCACATGTATGCACACACACTCACATATCTATGGATGCATGTGTGCCTTCATATAATGGCACCATCTGCTGCCAGAGCTGGAAGTTTTGCAATATTATCTGTTATTACATTGATACATTTTCATTTTTCATTTGAAGGAAAGAATCAGCAGAATTTGCACAGATCCTAATTTACTCTGTCTCAACAAGTGGACATTAGAATTGATAATGAAAGCTTTGTACAGACTTGAGAGGAAAGCACTTGGGACTTTTAGTCAACACCAGTGTTGATGAGCACATACTAGGGAATCCTCATTTGTCACATTTTCTGGGTTGTTGTGTGGCTGAGCAAAATGCAACCCAAGCTAATGGATAGGTCACTAGGCTGGGTGTGCCTGAGCCCTTTGAGCAACCCAGGGTGAGTCCCCTCACCTCCTGCCCACCCCTAGCCTGGGGCCATCCCAGCTAATAGTCTGCCTGCTCTGCAGAGGAGGGGATCTCTCACTCTGCCCACATGGCACTTAATACAAAGGGTGCCTCAACTTAGAGGTGGTGGTGGCCTCAAAGTGCCACAACAATACCGCTAATAATCAAGGTTACAGTTTTACTGCCAAGACTGTATTATTATGTGGCATTATATGTTTCAACATGCCTAGTCTCATTTCTAGCAAAAGACTCAGCTCATATAAATCATATAAAAATCATATGCTAATTATAAGTGTAATCTGAACAGCTTTTACTTTTCTTTTAAAATGACAGTATAGGGCATAAACTTTGCTATGATGTTGTATTGCTATTTTGCCTGAGGTGCCTTTGTCCTCTAGCACAGCTCCATGTGTAACGTATCAGCAAAATACTGGGAGGCCAAGAACAGAGTTTGCATAAATTGCTTATATTGCAAGATTACACCAACAGCACTGACATTACTGCTGGTAATTTGATTGTAGCCCATCCTTTGACACATGCAACTCGAAGAAACTAAGTACCCATTAGGATGGATGTTCCTAAACGCGCTATCAGCCTGAAACTTTACATTATTTTAAAATACCTAGTAGAAAAGAAAAATGCACACTCAGTCAAAAATTAGTTTTCATCTGTATGTCAGCATCAAATTGTTTTAATTCTTGATGAAAAGTTGATGCTTGGAAAAACTCAGGAGCAATGAGCCAAATTCTGTCCTTGGTGAGATCCCAGTTCTCCAAAGGCTGAACATCATCTGAGCAGTGCTCAGAACCTTATGCCCTGTATGAGTCACTTATACCTCTTTATTTGCCGTCCCTGGGAATCTGCCCCAAAGACAAATGTAATATTTCTGGCTCTGCCCTTGGGCTTTAGTGGATTTGTACTGGTATAACGGAACAGATTGGAATGGAGATGTGACCCATTTTGGTTCCAGATGGTGATGAGTTCCTTTCAGGAGTTTTTAAAAGTTAAATCTGCACTTGTGCCAGGACTTCTAAAATCCCTGGGCAACCTCCAAGTCCTGCTCAACACCCTCAGATGAGCTCTTTGAAGGCACTCTGAGGTGAGCTGCTGTGGTGATTCCTGATGCACCTGATCTTTACCCAACATGCTGTACAGGTACCTGATCCCACAGCAAGGACTCCCCACTGCCATTTGGCTTTAAACCCTCCAGAGGGCTAAACACAAAGAGAAACACAGTTCCCTTCCTTCCCAGTTTGCAGCAGCTGCCCTTCATTTCTGCACACATCCCAGGTTAGCCAACATCCTCATATTCTTCATCGACTCCCAAAGCTGAAAGTGTATTACAGAGCACAGGGTGCACCTGCCTTTGCTCACCCAACATGTTCAGAGGTGGGAAGGGATGCTGAAGGCAGGTAAACAGCAAGAAGATTTGGGGTTGGGGACTGTTTTCCTTTTCCTATTTTAATTCATTTGGAGGATATGTTGTGCATTCCTTGTTTGGATATTCTTTTCTTCTTTTCCTAACACCAAGCAGGAAAGTTTCATACAAAATTTAGAAACCTCATTATTGTAATCTTGAAAGCAAGACATCAGCAGGAACTGTAGCCAAAGTTCCCTCTCAATACTCAAAATAAGGTTCAGTGTCATTCTTCACTTGCAGAAGGCAGAGGTAAAAAAAAATGAAACCTTAGTAAATCTGACAGGCTCACCAATATTCAGTGTCATCTTTAAAACATCCTACTCTCTCTTCTTGGTTGAAGCTGGACAAACAGCAGCAACTCTGCTCAGCCCTTCTCACCTGTTGCAGCTCTCAGACTCCTCCTCTCTTTTCTGCCTTGCTCTAAGGAGCAGATCATTACACTTTTTCCTGCAGACAGTCTATCATGAGCTATATTTAGTCTCTCTGCAATTCCCTAACTTCTCCATGCCAAATACTTGCTAAGAGTCATCAGCCTTCATCAAGGCCGACAAATGAATCAAAACTGCTGCCAGTCATTTAGGAGATCAGACAGTTTAGTGTTAGGGATATTTTTTAATAGTCCCATACTGATGGAATATTTTAAATGCTATAGCTTTAAAAAGTCATATCCAAACTTTTCAGACTAATTCTATTCTGAGTAACAAGCTGCAGATGAAGCTTCCGAGGACTGGCTTTCTTTACATTAGGGCTTATAATCAACTATTTTTCTCCACTTCATAGATCAGTCCACCCACCCATTCTTCCACCTACAAGTGTAACCCTATATACAAATGTATAAGGCCCCGAAGAGGAAGACTCATTTAGAATATCCTGCCCTTGATGATTTGCTGAATGATTTGCATCACAATTTACAGGAACAAAATGTTTTTAGTTGTTTTATCACTATGTATACTGCTTTTATTTCTCTCCAACTGAGTATCATTTTTTCTCCCTCCCACATTTTCATTTCCCTTCAAGCTAAGAAGCTACTGGGCACTGGTAAACTGATGCTGCACAATCCCTCTAAAGTAGATGTTTAGCAAAGATAGGTGATATGATCCACGTATAGAAAACTCTTACCTATCTCTCTGTGGACATAAAGCTCTTTGAACACGGTTAGTATAGGTCATCTAATGGAGTTTGTTGGGTTTTTTCCTATCTAGCTCTTTTCCTTCTGTTGTCATAGTGGATCTATAGACAGGAAGAGCAAGGCACTGGGAATTTTTCAAAACAAGGCTGTCTTAAAGTGAGTTATGTTTTGGAGGGTTGACAAAACAGCAAGGGGGAAGCTAGCAAACAAACCTTTCCTTTAAAACTGAGGACATTAAATTCTATCCTGCAGGACCTAAAGGCCTGGGACATGGGGAAATCTCAAACCTTCCAGCTTCATGTGGCAGTCTGTCTCCCAGTACAGCCTGGTTTCTGCTTCTTGTCTAAAGGAGGAACTGAAATATCCCAGGAACCTGGGTCTGGTCCCATGGAAAGGGAGAGGAGACAGCTGCCCTTCCTAGGAAACATGAAAAGCATATAGCTGACCAGATCTGCTTGAAGAGCTTTGGAAGGCAGCTGAAGAAAAAAGGTACAGCCAGTGCACTGGCCAGAGTCACTTCTGACAGAAATGCAGTTTGCCAAGAACACAGTATTGCCTGGGGCAAGCATTTACATGGCCGGATGGTGTACTGCTCCTGCAGACTGTGTCACTTGGCACACATCTGGGTGACACAGCTGGATCACTTCACTCAGGTGTTTTATTTTAGTGCCTGACATAACACTGGCAAGCCACACGCAATCACTGAAACCACTCTCCCATGCAGCCCTGTGGAGCTTGCTGATGAAGGAATGCTTTACACGCAGCACTTGCAGGCACCATCTCCACCATCCGCTCAGCCCTCTCGGCTACAAATGCAGCTTTAGCACACAGCATCTAGATAAACTGAAAAGCTCCAAGGTTAAGTGGGAAATAGAAATCTAGTGACCCCTGTCTGGGCAAGTGAGCTTAATGACTTGTCTGCTGCTGCATGTACCAAACATATGCTGGTAAGCATCTGTCTGAGCAGCCCCTCCAAAATAAATGATTGATGGAAGCGATTTGCCTTTAAAAAGGGGATAAGTCAGCTAGGAGTCCTTCTAGGAAAGGGTTAATGGGATATATGAATTGGTAGTGAGTGGGAGAGAGAGTAGAAAAGCTGGAGTCAGAGGCAACACCCCTTGTTAGGTGTTTACCATGTCGAATCTAAACCGCTTTCACTGCATATGCAAGGCAGATGAATTACTCTGTAAATCCTATTACTCTATGTGGATAAATCTTACATTCAAGTTAACAAGTCTGGAGAGCTGGGGAATGGGAGCTGCTGAATGGATATTCCAGGATCAAAACAACCGAGGACATGGGAGGCAACCAAAGCGATATGTGTACGCGCGCGCGCGCGTACAGACACACACACACACAAACACACATCCCTCTTCCAGCCTCCTTCTTCCCTCTGTCATTAAATGGGAGGGATGCAGGACACAGGGGATCATGTAGAAGACCATTTGGTGACATCCAGCAGGATTTATTTCACAGAAAGAGAAAGAAAACTTTGCTACTGCTGTTAGCTTTACTAGGGGATTGCTCCCTTGATGCTTCAGGGTTTGTGCACTATCAGCTTCTCATACAGATCACAGACTTACTTTAAATTACATACAGTAGTTTTACAGCCATAGCACACAGTGTGCACACTCGCATATGCAGAATTTTCCTTCAGTAGGATAGTTACTGCACTAAGTTGAGCAAGGCAGAATTTGAGAAAGGAAACCTATAGGGAAAAGACTACTGCAGTTCAGCTATTTGGGACACTCCTAACTGAAAGCCCAAGTAGTATCAGAAGCACCTTTGGAAAACCTGCACAATGAAACCAGAAATATAACATTCAATAGTGTCAGTAAGCAAGGTTTTATGTGCAAAGACATCCTCATCACTGCCAGACACACAGGCACAGCATGTACACATTTATTTAGCCCTGCAAAAAACCCAACTCTAATACACAATCTTTGTAAATGTCAGAGCTACTACACCATTTTTTCACAAGACTTTTCACCTACTGTATCCATCTTCCCCTGCCCACAGGGCAGAAAAAAAAAATAAACAAAATTAAAAGACAAGAGTTTCCCAAAAGAACTTGCCTGGGAGTTCTGGCAGCACCAGGGCTAAAGTTTTTGCATATGTACAAAAAAAAAAGCATGGGAAAATCAATTGAACATCTGGCAAGCACAGCTGGATCCCTTTTCGATTCCTCTATTGATACTGCAGGGCTGGAAAGTGTACGTCCACAAGAGCTGGCTAACAGAAGCAGATCTTTCCTCACTGAAATTCTTTCGATCCACAGCATTACACAGAGGATAGTGTAGCAAGAAGTGTTACAAAGCTTTGCAATTTCTTCATATTAAAGCACAAACACACATGCAGAGCCTGTTTGTAGCAGCTGCTGCTACTGCAGTTTGAGAGGTAAAATAACACACACTCTCAAAAGAGGCACATACACACAAATTTGTATCACGTCACATGTACACGTTGCATACATGGCAATTTAGATGCAGACATAGAAGAGGAAAAGTTGGCAAAATGCCCTACCTGAGGATGGCTGTGTCCCCTTGCCTCACGGTGATGTTATCGGTACCTCGGCTAAAATCCACGCTGCGGACTGGCAGCCCTGTAGGGAGAAGGCAAAGCAATCTCAGTAGGACCAGCGGTAATTGTTTCCGATCAGGCTGAGCCCTTGCTACCATGGCTGGTTTCGTCGAGTTTCACTGTCAGTACTAGTCCCTTTCTCTGCCTCTGTGTGTGGACAGACAGACGTAGAAAGAAAATAATAATAATAATGTACAACTCTCGCTTTGATCGACAGCCCGAGAAAGGGGAGATGATTTCACAGTCCTTCTCAGCTGCCACTTTCTCTTGCTCTTCTCAGTCTCTTGCTGGCTTTTTTCCCTTCCTTGCCTTTTTGGGGTGTTTTTTAAGGCTTTACGGAAAAAAAAAAAAAAAAAAAAAAAAAAAAAAAAAAAAAAAAAACAAAAAAAAAAAGTCTTAGCGGAGCCTTCAAATAAAAAAGGAAAAAGAAAAAGCAAGACGAAAAAGCCAGGTACCAAAATAACTACTAAATAATAATTAAATCGACCCGTATAGAGTGATGAAGAGCGGTAGGGAAAAAAAAAAATAAATAAAAAAAGGAACAAGAGGAATCCTGTGCCACCGGGATGCAGGAGGGGATAGTCCTGTGGCTGTGCAGCCTCCAGCCCCGCGCTCCCTCCTAACCCACTTTCCCAGGCGGAGCGAGGGAGGGAGGAGGAGGAGAGAGGGAGAGAGGGAGGAGGGAGTCTTACTCGTGAGACGGCAGCTCGGCTCCACAGCGGTGGCGGCGGGCGCGGTGGGAGCCGCGGGCCGCGCTCCCCATCCGCTCCCGGGGGCCCGCGCCGGGGGCCGGGGCTGCCCGGGGAACACGGAACGGCGGCCGCGGAGGAGAGGAGGGGGCTTGGAAAGGCATGGGGGCTGCAAGACAGAGGGGGGGAGTCCCGAAGGAGAAGGGAGGAGGGAGAGGCTGAGAGGGAAGGGGATGGGAGAGGAAGAGGGGGCTGGAGAAAGGAGAAGGGGAGCGGGGAACTGGAGCGGGAAGAGAGAGAAGGCAGGAGCAGGCAGGAGCTGCTTAGCGGGAGGGAGGCACGGGGAGTAGGGCACAGAGGACAGAGGAAGGTATGGCAAATATTCTGAGGATGAAATAGTGAAGAAAAAAAGGTCTGTGGCCAAAAGTGCAAACAACTTGGCTTAACGGCCTGAAGCCACACGCTAGCTGATTTACAGAGCAGCATCCTTGGCAACGGCCTCTGCAGCCTCAAACCTTGCTTCTTCGCCTCTCAGACTTTCCTCTCGCCAGATAACCAGTTGTACATCCCTCCCTCCTACCTCTCTCCACTCAGCCCTTCCCGCCCCCATCTCCTTTCCCAGCCTCGGAGCGACGGACCGAGACAATGCCGGCATTGAGCTGCCCGCGGTGTGAATGCTCGGCCTGTGCTGCCGGCTGCCAGAGCCCGCAGCTGAGCCCCGCGCCCGCCGGCAGCAGCGCTGCCCACCCGGGAACGCTCCCGCAGCCCGCAGCCCACCGCCACCGCAAAGAGAAGGGAAATTAAATTGACGGAAAGGAATAAGCCGTATGTTTTATTGCTGATGCCTGCCTGCCATTCCACCAGCCCGATCTCTGCCTGCGGGAGGGATCAGAACTGCTCCTAGGGATGCTTCGCTAATGCAAACCTTCTGCGACCGAAGCATGGTGGGGCTGGGACGGGGAAGCAAAGAGGGAAGGAGAGATTTAAGTAGAGTCCGGAGAATCAGGTGCAAGAAAAGCCATGCTGAGTGTTACTCGGCTGAGTCCTGTGTGGTCACAGCGCTGGTACGTGTGTGGGCAGAAAGGGAAAAAACAGGTCTTGTACCTTGCCTGCTACCTCTGCTCTTGCAGCCTTGTGGGATACAGTGCGCTCAAACTGAAGAGACATAGGGAATGTCATTGTCACAGAAATGGCCATGTGGGACCAGATCAAAGGACCCTCTAACCCTTCCTCCTGTCTCCAAGCAGCCTAAAGTCAATGCTTGGTGAAGTTCTCAAGCACAAGGCAAGCATGCAGTGGTACTGCCCCAGGGCACTTTTCTTTTTCATGATTTATGGCTAAGGCATGTCCCCAGCCAGTGGCACTGTAGTTAATGGTACTTCAATGATTTTCTTCTTCCAGGGATACATTCAGTTGCCTTCTGAACTCCTAGAAATTGGCCCCTGCAGCCTTGGTATGGAAAGGCCACACTGTCTGAGCACTTAAACAATCCTTGCAAGTGTTAAAGGCCCACAAATTAGGGAATAAGGTCATGATACTGCTCCTCCAGTGCCAAGCATGCAGCAGCAAGAAGAGATGACTGCTTTGTATTCAGACTAAGGAGTGAGGCAAGTCAGACATTTCCTCTGCAGTAGACTTGGCAAGGATAGCACCAGAGGGGGAGAGGAATGAGGAGCTAAAGGGGTTAATCCACTCACTAGATGTACCCAAGCTACAGCAGAGAGAGATGCCACTCCACAAGGGTATTGCTCTGGAGAAGACCATGCTGCTGACACCTGATGGCTGACTAGTAACCACCACTCTAGGATGGACAGTGCAAGGCACAGAGATGCATCAGGCTGCTGGCATGCCAGAAGAGGGGCATCACCAAGGGGAAACTTCTGCGCTTCCCATGACAGACTTGGAGTACAGCAAAAAGACCTGGTCTCCTATGAAGTTATCAATGAAAGAAATGCTCCCCTCTCACAAGCCAGTGTTGCATGGATTCTTTTTACAAGGGTCTCCCAAATATGTTTCATCTACATTTAATAAGAGTTATTGTATGTTAATTAAATGCCTGTGAGTAAGGAAAACATATTTGTCAAAGATTAACTATTATGCAATGCAAGAAGCATCTGCCACCCAACTGCTAGAGCTCACTAAATATTTCCTTATCTCAGAGTATTTACTTAGGAGGCAATAACTATCCAGCTAAATCTAAATTTAATGCTTAGTTAAATATAGTTCCTAGAAAGGGGCACCAATATGTTTTATACAGACAATGACAGAGGGGGTTTCAGGGAGGGAGAGGGAAGGAATTCTGTCTCTAGGCTCCAGTAAGATCCTGATTCAAGGTGGAACTGCATGTGGCCATGCCTCTGTACCAAGAGAGGTGCATCACAGAGGACTCAGAGGCCCCTCTCTGTTGAGGTAGCAGTACACATTTATACACATTTACTCATTAGAACTATTATAGCGTAACTATTTAATAACAATAATAATAATAATAATAATAATAATAATAAACAGATGAAGAAGAAATTTCCTTGAGTGTCATGTGAGCCTTGTGAAAAATAAAACAAAAGCAAAACCTAAAGCTGAGAGATCTTATTTGCTTTTAGAAGTGTACAGAAGTAAAAGCAAAGGGATGCATAGTTGTAAAAGGCCAAACAAGCAGGAATCACACAAATCCTAGGAGAGCACCTCTTGAGTAAAATAATGTTATTTTTGTATGTGTTCCCAGAAGAAATAACTTTCTGGACCCATCTCCCCCTGCTGGAAGCAGATAATGAAACAGCAGGTCTGGCTCCTAACTTTCCTACCTTCTGAAAACCTGAGGAAAAATGCAGGTAAACTGTCAGAGCATGGACACCACTAATCCATACCACAGCCTTTTAATGCCATTTATCAGTACTTCTGGTAGGTGCAGGACTGGCAAGATGAGCCTGACTAACCAGATTTTGTCACTATGCATTCAGGAATGGATGGAGCAGCATGAGCCCAGTCCTACAGGTACCACATCCCTCATCTCCAATGCAAAACACTAAAAGCCTGTTTAAAGGGAACAGGGCCCAGACCAACACACTTTGAGGAGCACAGACTGTAAGGCACAGCCAGAGACATGATAGAAATGTTTGGATGGCAGGTTCAGGAAAGTATCTCTGTTTCCACACTATGGATGTGGTATTCATTTGTGTACCAAGCTGGAAGGAAAACAGCAGCATGAGCTGAGGCAGCCTGACTATCCCTACTTTCCCTGTCTTTGAGGGGAATGGGCTGAAGATATCACAGTGTGAACACCTAGGCTAGCTAACACTGGTCCTGGATGGGCAGGAGATATGTTGAAATGTGCCATGCTGAGCTGCCCTAGGAGAGGCATTCAGGTCACCTCTGCCTGCCTGTGTTGCAGCTCAGTTTTTCAGATACTCAGGGACTGACATTGAGAAAGCCTGAAGTGCCATCTGCTTTTCATGGAGAGCCAAGAGACAATGAAAGCATGGATTCTGTCCACAAATAGGAGTGGGTTGTTGTTGGGGTTTTTTTTGCATTTGAGGTGGCTAAATGCAAAGAGCAATCCTTGCACTTCACTCAGTGCCAACTGCAACAGCCGTCTGTATGGTGTGGGTGGCTGCCCTCTAGGACTGAAGTGAGGCTTGTCAGCTCACACCACGAACAGCCACACAAAATTGAACTATTCTCACTTGACTTTCATTCACTACCAGCCACACCAAAAATGGTGACTTGATCCCAAATATTGCTGGAATCAGGGAAAAGGGATTTCTGAACAGTACCAAAAAAGCAAACTGCTCACAGAAGTCTCCAGACCATATCATGACTGATACAATAGTTTTAGGGAGTGCAATGGCTCTGACAGCAGAGTGCAGGCACATAGGGACTTTATCTGGGATATCTGCAACAGTGAGCAGAAATGTATGATGTTTTGTGAGCTATACACATTTAGTCCAGATATACTGCTGCACAATGCAGCAGAGCCAGCTCAAAGCTTCTCAGCCATAAAGAGAAAATGCATTTTTGTCTCATTGGCAGAGGAGTTATGGAAAGGAATGAGGAAGAGCCAAAGGGTTTCACAACATGGTGAGGAAGATTAAGGGACCATGGAAGGAGAGCTGTGATCTCTCTGTCCTCTCTTCATTCCCAGATCTGCAGCTCCTACATGCACACATTTCTGGTCTGGTATGCAAGGGTGGCATCCCACTGCAATTAAGCAGTTACATTCCATTCTCCTTTGGTCCCTAGGATACAGTGAGCCATAGGAGTAGAAGGAGAAAAAGCAGGGCTAGAAGAGAGATACGAAATCAAACTTATGAAGCACTTATTTTACGGAAAAATTCTGGAGTTTGAGGAAAATACATATATATGGTTTCTATGAATACTTCACAAGTCTAAAAATTAAACTGGCTTTTGATGCTGAAAAAAGAGCAAGTTTAGAACCAAGGCTAACATCCAGATGTGTCATGCAACAAAACTAAGCTTCCTTTGAAGTAAAGACCTCATTATGTAGAAGAATTTACTGCATAGAAAGTACTCAGGCCATAACTGTGGACGATAACATGCATGTACAACGTCTCTCTGTAAGTGTGGTCACTGACCCGTAACAGAAGTCCCTCCTGTATAAGAACAAGAGTTGATTCTCACCAATTTGTAACCTTGCTGCTATGCAAATCATCTGGTTTCACAATTGATCTCCCTGGTGTGGACTATTTAGAGGTCAAGGGCCAGTTTCTCAATTGCTGTAAGCTGATGTACCACCACCACCACCACCACTGGTGGTCAGAAGAGCTATGCTGATCTACACCAGCTAAAAACAAGTTGCAACATTAATTTTCTTCTGTGCTGCATGGGCAGAGAATTGTGGAGTCACTTTTGAAAGAAAAAAAAATTTGTTTGACTGGATGAAGAGATTTTGTGCTCAGACTTTTTAGAAAGTTTCACCTTTACTTAAAGACCAAACCTGAAGGCTGGACAGGAGGAAAATAGTAGCCTAAATATGCTTTCTTTTTTCATCAGTGTGACCAAGCAGAATTAAAGAGTTAGTACTACAGATGGTATGTAGCCTTAATTATTGGTTGTTATCACAGCAAGTGCTTGTAGTACTACAGGCTCATTTGTAGAAGGATCCTTCCTGCTTGAGAGGGTCAAGACAAAGAGAGTGTTTCTTTTTCTCCTTAAGACAAAGGTTGTCCTTCCATTCTTATATAAATACAACAATACAAGAATAAAAGTCATCAGTAGTGGCAAGAGCATCACACTGCCTTTGCTGTGAAAGATCAAATACCATTTGTGACTTCCTGGACTCTGCAGGTGCTTCTTGCCAAGGGTGTCAAATCATTTCGAAACCACTGTAAGCCAGGCTGCTCAGCCAGTGCTGCTGTGTGGCAGGGAGCCAAGCTGTCTGCCATCTCCCAGCTCAGGCAGCAGTCCCAGTGGGAAACTGTGGGACCTGTCCCCACAAGAAAGGCTGGCTCATGGCTTCAGCAGCAGGGTAATAGCTGATCCCAGTTTTGACATTCCTCGTGGGAACAAGGTAGTATGTTGACCTGTGTTTTTAAAATGTGACTATATGCAAATCTAGACAAGCAGTCCATACCTCCTCCTGAGGACAGCTTCAAAGTCTCTTTATATTTGGCAGTGAATGGTTGCTTTACTAATGTCACATAACAGTTGATGAGTCAGGCAGAGCCAGAGTTTAAACCTACAGGTCCTTAAATAAGTTACTTCCCCATAGGAAGGCAGTAGCTCTATCTGCTTACTCCTAGTATCTCCCAAAAATTTTCCTCCAGTGCTGGTGAATATTTACTGCTCTTAACAAAAGTAACTAGGATTGCCTTCACAAGTCACTACAGTGGTTCACAGTCCCTCTGAAGTCAGAAGCAGAGAGATGACCCAAAGGTCAGGAAGTTCTAGGAGGACAGTCCAAATTCTCAGTGAATTTGGGTAAATTACTTAATTAAGCTGTCACAGAGGCATAAGAAGTGAATTTCCCTTGACTTCCTCTGTCCTCAGAGAAGTAATCTTGTCTTGAGGGCACCCAGAGCAGATGTCTAATTTAACCATTTGAAATTGTCCTGTCTCTCAGGGCATGTCAAAATTTACAGCTCCATTGCAGAGATCCTCACACAGGTTTCCAATCATACACACAGACCCTGGAGGCTGCAGGGTGATCTGGCATGATCTGACATTACTCTACAGAAAGCCCCTGCAAAACTCAATCTACAGAACATGCCAGGAGTGACCTATTTCCAACATACTCCTTAACAGGCCCCAAAACAACTGCCCGGCAGTTGCAAGGGACATAGATCGCTGCAGAAGGAATTCTATACAGCTAAGAGGTGGTCAAACCCATCCTGTGGAGGCCTGATGCATATTCAATGACCTGCTCTGGCATGGAGTTCTCCACACAGTGCTAATGGATGAGCATAATCACTCTGACAGCAATGATTCTGAAGAGAGCTCCAGAGTCTTGCTGAAATGATACATTCTACATGTCCATCATTACAGGAGAATTAATTTTATTGTGAAGAATAGAGAGCAGCAGGCTGTTGTGCCATGCATTTTCTTATCCAACAACTCCAGCATTGCTTTTATGAAACTTAAACTGAGGCCTTCAGCAAGACAAGAAAAATTCTCAAGTTGTGTGGACAGAAGGCAGTGTCAGAAAGCCTCGCATGCAAAAGAAATGTGTATGCAAAAATTTGGAGAAAGTTTCCTTTGAAACTATGACCTGCCTGAATTAAAGCTTCTGAAAACACTTCCATTCATTTCACTGTGTTCAGGTCTGAAAATAAGGAAAACATATCCAAATGTTCAAGATGAAAAGCCAGAACTGTCCCACAGACACAGGCTCTGTTAATACCATCCTTACAGGCTTCAGGTGAGGGATGTCTCTGCATCAGCAGAGTTAGTGCATGCATAGTCTTTCAACATAAATTTTCTTTTATTTCAGCTTTTCTTCTCATCTTTCTGCTACTTTCCTCTAAACTTCTCACCCTGACATTTTCAAGTTTCTCTCCCTTTCCTGTGTTGCTCCCATGCCCCATTTCTGTCAGGCCATGTCATATTCATACATTTTAAATCTGGAAGGGACTTTTCAGATCATCCCATCCAGCTGCCCGTCTCAAGCCACATAAACTCCCCTACTTCTTGGGTTCAATGATTAATTACCACATCAGATAAGGATTTTTTCTTGTTTTAAACACAAACATTATTTCCTTTATCATCCAGCCACTGAACTGAATCATGCTTTTTTGTGCTTAAATGGTTTACTGTTATTAAATACTGTCTCCTTGAAATACTATATTCTACCTGTTTAAATCTTACATTGTAGCACTTTTGTTCCTAGTTCAATGCTTTGCCACAAATGCCAAACACTTGGAGCCAGTGAGGAAAACAGGGTGTTTTCAGCAGCCTTTAAGAGAGCTGGCAGATGCAAGATTAATATCACTGTCCTTGATATCGGCAAGGTAGCAAAAAAGTAGGGCCAGGAGGAGCAGGGGTGGAACAACAGAGGACCTGCCCACCAAAAGGCGCAGAAATTAGGTAACTTCTCAGACAGAGGCAATTCCAGCAGCTCATTCTATCAGACAGGATGAAGGAACCTCCTGTTCTGTGCTCAGATGCAGTGGCCATGCAGCTGTATGGCCTGTGGGCTTCATCACTTGCAGGAGCAGCACTTCCTCATCTCAGAACCACCCTGATTCCATTTCATCCCAATTCATGTTTAAATCAGTGTGGATAAGCAAAACAACCCCAAATGTGGACAAACTTGCAAACTGCTCAGATGAAGCAATATCTCTCAGAAAAAGCAATACCTTTCTGTGGACAGAAATTCTTCCTTGAACCATTGCTTATGACTCTGCTAAGACTGGGCTGGATGAGGGATGCACACATCCTGAAACAGCTTTCTATAACAGAGGTCTGGGGAGCCGTTTATAAAAGCCTTTCAGCAAGAGTGAGAATAAGCAGGTGTTCTCTTGAAGGGGTATAAAATCTATGTGGGGACTTGACCTGGTTCAGGCTCTGAAGTGTCAGCAAATGCTCACACACACACACACAAACACACATAATTTACTTAGCTCCAGCAACCTTTTGTGATCCAGCAGCCAGTAGGGGCTTTGCGAAACAAAGAACCCACAACCTACACAGGAGCGGAAGCATTGCTTTCTGTGAAACCCCTGGGGGTTGTGCACAGTCCTGGCCTTCAGTGACATTTTATTACTTTCTTAATTTATACAACACACCGTATTTTTTTTTTTAATTATGCAATGAGCCTGCTAGCTTCTTCCAGCAGGCAGAGATCATGGAAGGACAAAGAGCAGGTTGGTCAGAGCACCACAGCAGCTGCTGAACAAAGGCAAGTGATGTGAAAAAAAAAATAAAAAAATCACTGAAGTTGGATCAGACTGGAGCAAGATAATAAGAAAAGGCCCAAAGAAAAGCTCTGATGAAGAGATGAAGCTCTGAATAGGGCACTTACATGTTTCATTACTTGCCCTCTGATAGAGGAATGGACTGGAAGATGAACTCCAAACACCTATCACATGTGTGGGTGAGGCTACCTCAAGTATCCTCTATGGAAGTCTATTTTTTTAGCCGAAGTCATTGTCCCTTTTTATCTTATTCTACCAGTCTGCAAGGAATCATCCTGTGTTTGCCAGATATCAGTGGGAATCAAGGGGAGGCCTGAATTTGTGAAACAGAGGGCTCCAAGTCACTCAAATATCTGCTTCTGAGCTTTTGGTAAGACAACCACTTTCACATACAGTTTTGAGAAAGAATAGTAAACGTGTTTTACCAGAGTTACTTTTGATCTGGTGAGAGTACAGCACAAAGGAGCTGGCAGTAAAACTTTCAACAGGCTAGGGGTGATAAAACCTTACTGCCAGATGCAAGGGGTTACCTACTGATGTGCTGAAGATTCTGTGGAAGAAGGCACCTAATTTGTCTATCAGTCTGAGATGTCAAAGACAACCCTGACAGCTGGCAGCCCCTTGAATGAATCGGGGGGATATAATCAAGTGGATGTCTGCCACTGATTTCTGTGGGGCTATCATTTCCTTCCTTGAAGTCTGCCTCTCACTCTCATTCCCTGTAAACTGCTGTTGGCTGGAGAATAAGTGCAACACAAAGAGCAAAGCAAACACAGAATGAAGGCACACCTTCAGATTCATGTCAATTTAACTTAATTGCAACCATTTTCCAGTAAGCTTATTGCTCATCAAAGGGATGAACAAACAGTGAATCTGGATGGCTTCAGACAGACAGCATAAGCAAATTAAGTGCAAATTTCTCCTGCACCCAGTTCATTCAGGACACCCCTGTTCTATCCATCAACATGCCCCAGTATTCCTGCCCACTCTCACCATCTGCTGATGTAGCTAAGTCCTGAAAAGGAGAAGCTGCTATTGCCCATGAATTTTTAATACAGCAAGGAAAAGGCTGCTGGAAGAAGAATATTTGGTGGCATTTACTCTCTGTGATCAAAGCCATTTCATGTCTCTTGTGTGATATTATTAGAACACAATATGAAGTGAAAGCAGCATTCAGACTGTGGTCCCTATTCAAGAAACGTTTTCTGCAGAGGAGAATTCAAGAACCAATGCCAGCAGGATGCCCATGTTCTTACAACCTCTCTCTGCCCAAATGTATCTGCATCACATGACAGAAAGAGCCAAGCAAGTACCTTAACTGCATTTCCCTCTACCACATGCATGATGTTCAATGGGACACCTCCACCTCCACCTGTGAAAGCTTTCCAAGAGCCAAAAGCACTTGCATGGTCAGCAGTAAGAGACCCCAGTCTAAAGAGATAACATGCCACAAAAAGAGCTGTGTTTTAGGTCTCTGCTGTCACTGGCATTTGTTAAATAAAGTACTGACTCTGTGCTTGTACACACCAAGCAACCACCCAAGAGGACATAATGCCATAGAGCTGATGTGTCCTGGCTCTGTCCTCCATAGCCAAGAGACACATGAAGACCATAGAGGAAAATCTGTTATGCACTCAGTGGGCAGAAAGGGAATTTTTAGCTATTGAGAAAGGGGTACAGGGGTTCAGATAGATTTGGCTCTCAAGATTAATTTCAGACCTTTCCTTTCCTCTACTAAAGGACATAACAGAACACATACTGTAGTAGGTTTTTCGAAAAGTTTCTTCCTCTGACCTCAGACAGACATGGAAGCACAAGAATATTCCCCTGGGAAATATCTGGACTAGCTGAATATGCTGTAATTACAAATTGCCTGTGTTATTGCCATTGTTCAATTGACAATAAAACTCAGGCACTGAGAGGCCACACTGATCAAACTGCTAGCCACAAGCAATGTATCCCATACAGATCACATTCTGTTGAGACTTTCTAAAGCAAATCTGTCCACTGCTGGTAAGTGACGAGTGCTTCATGAAAAGCCAATGCCTTGTTCACAATATACCTCTGATGGCACTGAGGATGCATTGTTCACACCAGCTGAAATTTTCAGCCTCTATTCCACAGCTTAAAGGTATCTGTAAGCATCATTCAATGCTCAAAAATCAGCAGGGATACCTGTGCAAAAATATTTGTCCATTGAATCCTGCTGCTGATACGAGACTTGACTGCTCACTGTAAACCATCACATGAACACATCTACACTAATACCACACAAGTAAAGCCAAGGGAACCACAAGTGAAGCTGAAGTGAAATTTAAGTATTTTGCTAAAAATAATGTCTGTAAATGAATGCTGAGAGCCATCACGCAGATGTTTATGAAGGTAACAAAAAACCTCTGAATGGCCTTTGCTGCTTTTACATTCTTCTGAGCTGGATTACAAAAAGCTGAAGAAAGACTTTTAATAAGGGCACATATTGATAGGACAAGGGAGAATGGCTTTAAGCTGAAAGACAGTAGGGTTAGATTAGATATTAGGAAGAAATTCTTTACTGTGAGGTGGAAAGGCATTGGACAGGTAGCCCAGAGAAGCTGTGGATGCCCCATCCCTTAGGAGAATTCAAGACTAAATTGGGTGGGGTTTCGAGCAACCTGTTCTAGTGCAAGGTGTTCCTGGCCATGGCAGTGGGTTTGGAAGTAGATGACTTTTATGGTCTCTTCAAGCTCAAGCCATTCTATGATTTGGTAACTCTAGTAAGGGCTTTGTACTGAACAGCTTTTTCTATGCCACTGTGCAAATCAAACACAGATGACTGAAGCAGAGAAAAGGCCATGAATGCTTAAAAATATCCAAAGGAAACTGCAAGACATCAACACCATATATAATGTGCTTGTAGTCCCTTAAAGCTCTGCAATGAGAAAGCCCTTTCAAGCAGAAGTTCCCTTCATACACAAGAAAGCAGCAATTTGTCATTGCTTAAATCTTTGGACTGGAAGCTGGTTTGCTCTTACTGCCACAGAGAATTGCACAAAGGATTTAGGTTTCACTCAAGGTGAACCCTTCCTCTTCACCTACACAGCACAACAGAGCTGTAGGGGATGTTCCAGCCACTGTATGTCCATGAGGAAAGAAGCTGGTGAAGGAGAGTCAGGGTGCAGTCCTTTCTGGAATGAGGCCTGTGCCACCATCATGCTCTGTGTCTGCATGAGTATGAGCAAGGTGAGACTAGCATATGTGATATTCCAGCTTACTGGGATGACTGGATAGGACAAATATTAAGTTTTAAGCTCTGTGGTGTTTTATCAGGAAGCTGTGCTTAAAGAGAACAAACCAATCAGCTCAGAGAGAAAGGGGAAAAATCCCCTATTTCACCTGAAAGTCAAGTCTTCCTTATAATTTCCATTATGGTTCTTCAGCTTTCTAAATATGTCCTCACTTTCAGGAGCCAATCTTAAAATGTGGTGTTTGAACACATTGTCTTGATGATTGGGAGCATGCATTATGCTTCTAGCTTGCTAGATGTATTCAACTCCCTACGGAAAGAGTCAAGATTTCATCACTATTGGACAGATGACCCTTAGCTCTGCAGCCAAGAGCTTTTACAATGTGAAGGTGGTGCCTATTGTTTCTAGTTCTTGTAGTATCTTTCCATAAAGACGACAAGTGTTTGGATAGGTGCAAAAAAGATGGATGGGGTTGAGACATAGAGAAACATTTGTGATTAGAATATGATTATTCAGTTAACAAAGATCTCATGGCAAATCCTAAAAGCATGAACAAGCTGCTCAACTTTGCCTGATTCCCTGAACCCAGCAGTTCAAGACAACTTTTCCCGTCATCTTAAAGCGCTAGTCTTCCTCAGTGTCCTGATTTTGGATGGAATATTTTTTTTCTCAGTAGTGGGAATACTTCTGTGTTTTGGTTTCAGTATAAGAATAATGTTGATAACACACTGATATTTTGGTTGTTGCTAATTAGTGCTTCCCATAAGTCAAAGACCTCTCCATTTTCCATGCTCTGCCAGTGGAAGCACAAAAAAAAAAAAAAGAAGCATGGCCAGAACAGGTGACTCAAACTGGCCAAAGGGATATTTCCTATCATAGAACATCATGCTCAGTTGACACGTGGCTCAGGGAGCCAGCCAGAAGAGGGGCTGATTGCAGTCTGGGGACGGGTTTGGCATCAGTCAGTGAGTGGTGAGCAATTGAGATATGGATCACTTGTCTCTCTCTTCTTTTTATTACTATTCTTAGTATGTTTTACTTTGTTTCAGTTGTTGTAGTGTTCTCATCTCAACCCATATGAGTTTTATTTTTTTTCCCTGCTTCTCTTCCCCATCCACCACGGTGAGGGGGAAGTGGGCAAGAGGCAGGTGGTGCTTGGTTGCTGCCTGGGGCTAAACCGCAACACTTGATTATTTCACCAGAGTGGAAGAGATTGCCAAATTCTAACATCCCTCTAAAAGATACAAAGCTGTTTTGATGACTCATCTGGCAAATACAGCAACTACTGCCAATTAATACCAAGTCAGAATACAAAACTTTGGAAAATGAAGGCATAGGGAAATGGAGTTTAAGACAAGGAAGCGTTTAAAAAAACCCCTCAGTATGGTTTGTAGATTCTCCTTTCGTCTTAGACCAGCCAGAGAGATGATTAATGCTTTCTCATTATTTCTCAACAACATTTGGAATATAAGCAATAAGAAGTAAAGAAGAAAAACCAATGTAGAAACATTTCTACCTATTCCCACATCAGACATCCTCAAAAGAAAATACAGAAAGTACATAGTAATATTTATATTCATTAAAAAAACCCTGGAAAATTCCAATCAGTGCATTTAGGATTTTAACTTGGTGTAGATGTTATTTTAAAAAAAATATTCCTACTTGTTCTGTACTGGGATTTAAGAAGTGCAAAGAACATGTATTTGACTAGCTAATGTATATTAACAGCTTAGCACAAATAAGGCAGCATGCTTCCATGATGTATTAAAAATCAGATAGTTAAACCTGAAGCTCCTTCTTGCCATTATGCTTAACATATGCTAAAATCATACTGCCTTGTTTGCATTAGGCTGGTAAAACACCCCCAAAGACAGCTTCACCTTAAAGCTCCCGTGAGAATGACCTAAAGGTTTAGCTATGTTGGCAAAGCCATCTTAAGTTGACATTCTGCTGATGCAGCGGTAATGTACTTCCTATCTCTTCATTCCTCCAGTAAACATTCTTGGCAAAAAGATTACAAAGGCCAGGGAGCTGCATCTGCACTTTGGCTCTTGTAGTGTCACATTCAGCATCATGTTTCCTCCTGCCTGTGACGACAGTAACAAGGGTTTATAGCATGGGCCTGGTCCTGGGCACAAGGAGGTTCAGGCTGGCCAGCAGGTTGGCAGGATGCCAACTGCTGCATGACAATTCCCACAGACAAGCTGAGGCTCATCCTGAAATTGTCTTGCTTTGGTTCATGACTTCTGACTATAGGGTAGGAAAGAAAATGCTACCTGTCCCTGTACCTGTGTGCATCCATCCCGATTTTTTTCCCTAAATGCTAGCATTTTGTAAGTCTTTTCCCCAGTCTACAAACCACTTTTACATTAGTTCTATTTAGATATTCAACATGAATTCCAAAAGAAAATTCCCCTGTCTCTGAGGTACACCGGAACATAAACTATATCAAATGTAGCTTCAGAGAAAGGGCTAATCCTCATATTTTCATCACCTCCTTAGTGCTGTTTCTCCACTCGAGTCACCAAAGAAGAAGTTATTATTTTCTTCCGCTGTTTCACTTGCTCAGGTAGTACAGTCACCTAGATGTCATCAGGCCAGAGACTAGCTGGTGAGGCACAGAGATGGCTAGTCAGGCACCAAAAACCATCACAGAGTCTAAAAGAGGCTCTTAAGACCCTGGTGACACATTCACTGTGTGTGCTTCCTTTGCTTTACAGCTGACTCACATGGAGAACCACTATGCTCTCTCCAGAACAAGAAAAAATAACTGCATATTATCTGTTTTAAAGCCTCATAATCCTCAGGCAACAACCGAGTAGTAACTGCAGTGACAGGCAAAATCTTTCTGCTTCATATTAATAAACCCCAACACAATATTTTGTTTTGGCTTGCTGCATCAAAGGTTTTACATAAATGACTTTTTTTTTTTTTTTTTAAATTAACACTAAAACAATGAATACATGCATGGAAGGACTTGGGTATTTAAAGCTTTGCTTAGGTTTCCATTTGCTGCATCATGTTGGTTTTGAGGAACTAGACTACATCACTGGAAATAAACTGAAAGCAAGCAAAGAGTGCAAATGGGGAAAAAGAAAATCATCTCTGTGTTTCGGTGGTCTGACATCTCATTTGCCATACCAATGGGAAGGTCTCTTCCCCAAAGGAATACCACTGTTACTTTTTTCTGGAGACCAGCTGCCCACTGTCAGTCATGAAGAATAACTGCTTGCCCTAGATATGTTTGTTGACATAGGGACACACAAAGCCATGACAGTGAGGGAAGTGACATCTTCTGCAAGTGCTTTTTCTTTTGATTGGAATAATGCAATTATGAAACCTTCTGCACATCTTATTCCCATAAACTGCACAGACAGAAAGTGTCTCCTCCAAAATGTGGCACCCCTGGAGCTGAGTTACTACTCATGATGTCCTTACTAGGTGGCAACTTCTTATCCCCTGGGAATGACTGTGTAATACGAATGGCTTTAGACCATTTCCACAGATGTCCTGGTTCATATTTGGGTTGGTGCTAAGGCCAATCACAATCAGTCACTGCACAGTTTCTTTCCCTCAGTGGAATCACAACACTGATGGTTCAGCCACAAGAACAGAACACACCAGATAAGTTTGTGCGGATTTGTTTGCCTGGGCCTAAACTCTTCCTTATGCATTAAACTCCAGTCAGCACTGTCTCATCAGGGGCTATGCCTTTGCTAAAGAACACTAGGGAAACCACTCCGATTTTTGCTAGGTAGTTCTGCAGGGATAAACATATCCCTCCAGTGTAGCCATGGGTTCCACTGGCATGACACTGGCCTTGGATGAAGCCAGGGATGCCTTAGAGGGGTTATAGCACAGCCAGGAAGAATGGCTGAAAAGATAAGAGCACTGAGGCCTTTAAACTACAGCTCTCATGAGGGCTGGTGATACTGCTGCTTAAACAAAGTTTTTCTTTAAACTGGTTGAATTAAACAGTTCAGCTGAGTTGGTTTGAGCTGACTAGAAATACAGTACTTCCCAGAGAAAGAATAAAATGTACTTCAAATAACAGGAACAGCAATAATAAAAGATGTGAAAATCACACCTTTCCCAAATTTTTGGGAAGCACATTTTCCACTATAGATCATTGCAGACAGCAAATTTCAGAGCTTCTCACCCTTTCTAGCTCTTCTCACTGGTTTTTCTGCAATATCTAAATATCTATCTATCTAAATTGGAGCTTTCCATTTCTCCTCTCTTCATTACCATCCTCATACTAACATTCTGTACGAATGCAGGCAGATTTGAACTTTCATCAGAGAACTGTGGCAGCTGCTGAGGAGGGAGAGGATTCTCCTTTTTTTCTTTCTTTTACAACAATTAAAAAGAAGTATCTGACTGTTTCTCTGGAAAACTGTGGACTGGACAACATCTTGTAAAAAAATATTGCTGGCTGAAAACTGGCAGTTGCTCCATCAGTATGACAGAATAATTAAAACCAGTATGACAATAATTAGCACTTCTATGGTTCTTTTCATCCATGGATATCAAAGCACTTCACAGAAACAAGTGCAGCTACCTCAATTTTTAAAGCTGAGCTCAGAAAAAAACCAAATCAGAACTTTTTCCTTGTGGAAAATTCCAACAACTTCATCACAGGTATTAATTCTAAATTAGAGACAGGAGTTGAAATATTTTTTAAAAAAACAAAATCAAGAGTGCTTAAAAAATGTGCCAAGGTTGATCAGGAAATGTTGCTGTTTTTGATGGAGCCAAATGCTTTGCTATTCCAAATTTAGTGCATTTTGGTTTGAATCTTTCAACAATACATCTGCCTGTGGGAAGGGAATGCCTCCTGGGAGCTGTAGTTCATGTTTCCCCACTGAACTTGATAACTCTATTCATTAGGTACTGCCTGTCCTTGTCCTTCCTTAAGGCTGGGCCTGCCTGTCCTGATGTTCTGCAGAAAAACGTCACCAAAACATTCCTCACTGCCTCTAGGATTGTCAAGGAAGAGGAAGGCAAGTCACGATTGCTGCTTACAGTGTCTCACCTCAAACCAAAGCTGCACATACAACTTGCCAGAAGTTACATACCCAGATGCTTACTTAGATAAGGCATCCAGCTACCATGTCAATGACCACAAAAAGCTTCCTTCCCAGGAAGGCTGGAAATGTGCATGGGGCCAGAAGGAGCTTGAACAAGCTGGTGCTTTGCTAGGGAAGCCTGTTTATATTTACTGCATTTCCTCAGCTGGCCAGAGTTTTTCATGGCTTAACTTGTGCTCCCTTTACACACATACAGGGACAATTTATTTTGGTGGGCCCAACTACAAGGCTGCTGAAGGCGGGCTTTGATGGCTGATCAAACAAGACTGAGCTCATTAAACTTACATTGTTTTCTCTGACTGCTTCTTTAATAATTTCAGAGCAACAAGCCACAGGCAGACTGCAGGTTCATGAGGGAGAAATCAACAGGAAACAGTTAGTATTTCCACCAATTTAGATAATATTAGTAAAACCAAAGAAGGTGTTTGTAAGCACAGAGCATGTGGCAGCTGACAGTATCAGGTTCAGCTGATTATTCATGATTACACATACAACCTGCATAGCTCTTTAAACCTGACCTGGTAAATCAGGATGGCCATATGTAAATGAACACCCACCTGGGGGAAATCAGGTCCAAAGTCTGATCTTACAAAAATATCTTTTACCTGGATTTTAGTGTACTTTACAGATTTATTTTTTTCCACAGATGCTTCTGATACCGTGTCTGACTGTAAAACCTGACAGACCTTATATAGTTCCCCTTTTCCAGATGCTTATTGTATTAGCTCTCCACATGTGTGTCAGGTCTACAGCAATACTTATTAACTTTACATCTGAGTTACACCCATGGTACAGCTTAACCTCACTCGAAACCATCCAAAACCAATTCCAGCAAATAAGCAGAGCATCCAAATAAATAAATAAATAAATGCTTCTGGGTAAAAGCCTAGCTTGTAAAAAGCCTCTCAGAGCTATATTTCTCTACTTGTGTATTTGCATAACTGAAGAAACAAACAGGAGTTTCCCCAGCTCTACCTGCAAGCAACATACTCCATCATCTGAAATTTGAGGTAGTTTGAAAATCTCTCTAATTTCTAGATATAACAAGTGAACGAGGCATGCCTCAGACCTTTAATTCTCAATTCATAACCAGAGATCAGACGCTGATGCTTAGAACCGTCTTTTATGCGAAGTGTATTAATTACACGTTTCTCTGTGAAAACATAAATAATATACTGGGACAGTGTCACCTTGTGGTTGCTTGCTGGAATAGCGGCCAGCTGAGAGGGGATACTCCCTGTACCTCACCCCCAAAAACCTTCACTCAGGAATGTCAACCTTAGGAGTTTTTGGAGGGGATTAAACAGGACCTCCACGATCAGTCCTGTCTGCATGGTCCATGCAGGCCTTAGCAGCTCTTGCACTAACGTATCTTAAAATCCTCACAGACGCATTAAGGCATTAAACACAACTCCACTACTTGCACTGGCTACAAAAGTCTGGGAGATGTGTGAAGAAGGAAGCTGCCTAGTTCCTAAACAGGAGCTGTATTGTTGGGCAATAAAATACCCCTTCTCCCTTTTTTCAATCACCTGTCTTGCAAGGTAATTTTCAAGGACTGGCACTGGATTTTGAAAACTGCTGTGTATGAAGAGGACAACATATAGCCCTAATTCAAAGTTAGTACTAAAGCAAGGAAATTCAGACTCCAAACTGTGCTCTTAATGGAGAACTAATGGATGTTAATTAACCACCAATTGACAAATAGCATATTTACTGTAGTTTAACAGGTCTGTAAATAAGCACAAACTTATTTACACATGTTTAAACCTTAATAAATACATTTGCAGTCACTGGCCACTTAAGCTGATTTTCAAACTGTCCCCTATAGTAAATCTAAAAGCATACATTTGGTCGCAAAAGTTATTGCACATTAATTAAACATTAGCTCGTTGCAGAAAACTAAGTTGATGGTAAATGACCTCTTTCATCAATACTGGTTTATTCCACAGCTAGTAGAAGCTGTTTGCATAAATAAAGAAAAACCCACCATGAGATGCAACTTTCTCTCTGCACCCTCACCCACACCTTTGCAAAGCTCTCCCTGCAAAGGGAGGGCTCCCAAGCCTCTGTGCAGAGGTGAAGAGGACTAGGGTGGCCTGCAGGAACATTACTGCAGGCAGTGCTCCATCCAAGCAGCAGGTTTCCAAGGTTTCCAAGAGTGGTTTCACTGCAGATAAACATGCAACAGGATTTTAAGAAGTCCTTCTGAGCAGAAGGCAAGGGATAGACAAGTGGGTAGTGACACTTAGAAAGAAAGGTGGTGTGAAATGCTTGCATTTTGTGAATTTATTTCGTTCAATCCTGTGAGCCTTTAATTTGATTCCTTTTCCTATCTTTCTCAGTTTGGACAATGCACCTTCTCCTCTACTACTACATTTGCTGTCCATTCAAAATGGTGCAAGAAACTTCTGCACAGCTTTCACCATGATCCTGCATTTTGCCTCTCATCCTATTCCTTGGTCCACCCCTTAAGGTTGTTTCTTAAATGGAGCCATGTATTTTGCCCTGAAAGCACTGTGTTTGCTTCCCAAAGGTCTGTGGAGCCATTACTGCATGTCAAATGCTTTAAGATCCCATCACAGAAAATGCAGGACTCAAAGAAAAGATAAACACCACCTCCCTTTTGTATAATTCTTACAGGAATGCACAGCACAAAACCAAGTCCAGTGGTATTTATACCAAGTTACCTCATTCTCCAGTGCTGTTACAGAAGCCTCCAGTGGAGGGAGCTTAAAATAACTTGAAAAAGCTTTATTTTCAAGAGACTGATTTAATTAAGTCATTTTTTCATATTTTATATAAAACAGAAAAAAAAAATCAGGAAAGGAGAAGAGAAAATAATCACCATTCATCAAATGGGAAAAGTCAAGATCAAATGGTGAAGAAGTGTCTTCAGACTTTGAGAGAATACAAATAGTGTGAAATAGAAAGCACAAATTAAATTAAGAATCATAAAATTTTCTCTGTTTGCACAGCTCAGGCAACACTATCTGGATCCAATTTATTATCAGGCTCAACAACAAATAACCCCACATGATTCCCAGGCTGAAATAACCTTTACTCGTTTCACAATAAAACTACCATAGGGGTCTGGTAAGCAAAGATGAATTATAGCTGCCTGTCAGAAATAATGATGATAATCCTTCCCAATCCCACAACATCTGAGGATTACAACCACCTTTCCGGATAATACAGCAATCTCAAATACACAATGCAACATAGCAAACATATGTCCTCAACAGATTCACAGATGGAGAAAGTGAGGTACGCACACAAGAAATTAATCACTCCACAATAACAGTGTTACCCTGTTCCCACCTTGGCCTCAGTCCCATGAGAGTGGAAACAACTCCAGTAATTTCAGTGGATTTCTTTCATTTATGCACTTCTGTCACCATCTCAACAGATGGATTGCAGCAGCATTCAGGCTCTGTGATTATGGACCAGTGTCCTCTTGTGCTACACAAAACAAATCAAAAGATCTGAATAAAATGGAATTTTCCTGTCCCAGTGTTTGCAATGGAGATGCAATTGCATTCCTTTGGATGGTAATTTTGCCTGGAAAGGATGGATCTGTAACTATCTGGCAATCCTTGCAGATTTGAGGATTGGTGGCTGGGGTGAGTCTTCTCTAATGTTGAGGGTCTATGTTGCATTCCAGTGAGCGAACCTGGGGGAGAGCACACTCCAAAATGTGCAATTTCCCCTTTGGCATAAGGAGGCCAGACCCATAGTTGTGAGAGCTGAAGCAAAAGCCTATTTTTAAGCCCTTGTAGGCATGTGCCTGGAGGACTTTGCCTCTGGTAGAGCCTTAGCACAGCAAAATCCTGGATAGTCCACACTGAGTTCCCTCCAACCATGCACAAACTTGGCTCCAAACCCTTCACTTGGATAACCAGCATCCTCAACCCAAACCTTCCCTAACTCTGTCCCTATCTCACAACCAGATTTCCTGTGGAAGTTATAGTGTTAATAGCAAGAAGGAAGCCGAATAATAGCAGCGTTTCCAGGAAATTGATACCTCTGCATCTGGTACTTTGAAGGCACCAGGCTGTTCTGCATTCACGAGGAACAACTCACATGATATCTGTCAAACAAAGACATCCAAGTCAGTTGCACCAAGCTGCCTTTTTCTTCTCAGCTACAGACAACTGTGAAGTCTCTCTCTTTCCCCAGATGTTCTTGAATGCTTCATCACAAAAAAAAAAAAAAAGCATCTGTCAAAATTGCCTGTGCCTCTTCCCAGGGAAGCAGTAGCCAGGGGCAAGGTGTGTGGGTGGGGTGTCCTTTTTAGAATCTGCAGCCTCATTAAAGTACTTGGCATCTGGTTTTGATTTGGGAAGCTCAGTGCCAAAGGGGCTTATGGGGTAACTAATACTGTGGAGTTGGAGCCAGAAACTTCGTAGCAGGCTTCTGAATGTGGTCTCTGGCAAGATCTATGCAATGTAATGACATTATGGCTTTGCCATACATTACATGTAAATTAGAAGAGGTTGGCAGCCATGCAACTGGCATAGCACAGCAGCAATCATCCTTACAGGATGTGGAAGGCTATTCATCCTCAACCTGCACACAGGGGCGGAAAAGGGAAGGACAATCTCCCACAGTACAACTGCTTGCCTCCTATCCCCTTTGAGTGATCTAATGTGGTGGATGCTTCCCAGTGCCCAGCTCCTCGTGTTCCTACCTTATTTTTAAGCTTTACCTGAACGTGTGATTTTTTTCTTCCACATCTATCCAAAATTCCCTTCAAATGTCTGCTGTTCTCTCTGTCTCTGCTTCTCCCCAGGCATCCTCTCCTTAGCACTGAATAGCTGTAGGATATGTGCAACAAAATTATGTGTGCAGGTGCTGAGCACTGATGGATGCAGACAGCTGGCTGGCCAGCCAGAACCTCACCTGCTTTGCTGTTGAACTATTCTTTCTCTACATTAACTGCTTCTAATGTTTGCCCCCCACTTAGGCAGCTATCTCCTCCTCTTTAAACTTTCATATTTTGTCTGAACTGTTTAGTCTACAAAATCTACAGCAAAACTGTAGATGAAAGATGTCAGCCTCCTTGTCCCCTGTTTTCAAAGTGATGACTACTAATAATTTGGGGAGAAGGAAGCACTCATTCCTGCTAAAATTTATTGTTCTAGTATCCTTGTGACTGCAGAGACTCACAATTTCCATGATGCAGAGAGACAAAACAAGGCAAAAATACACAGAAATCTAAGTCAGAGCTCTTGCTAGAAGATCACAACCAACTCACCCAAAGCCAAATGGCACCTTGATGTCAGCAATGAGGTAAGAGTGATGGTATTCTTGTTCATAGCATGTACTCCCACTATTGTTACTACCCAGCAAACTTCTCCCAGCACACCAATCCTCACACGGCAGGGCTTCTCGAGGCAACAGCCCAAATGGTTCCACAGACTGATTAAATCCAGACACTATCACATACTGGGACTCCACATTTGCAAGACAACCAAACCACCTTTTATGCTCCCTGCTCTTTGCAAAACACCACTGAGGAGCAAGGCAGAGAGAAGGCAGTAGTTAGCAGTCCGAAAAGTACTCTATTTTAGATATTCAACTTGAACATTACCATGGGTGTTGGAATAATGCACCTAATCTTTTGAATTTCATACAGCTATACTTTTTTCTTTTTTTTCCCCACTGACTTCAGTGTTGCCGACTACACTAGAAAGCAGCATTTTAGTCTAAACCAGCTTTGGTCTTTAAAGTATCTCTGGATGAAGTCCAGCTCTTTGGTACTGCAAACAATTTCATTACAGACATTTTCAAAACCTGTGATGGGTAGCAAACTGTAGGACTTAGAGGAGCTGGAGGAAACAACTTCTGCTCCTCCCTCATGTCCGTAGGCAGACAGTTGTCTTCTGATAGAAAAGCGAATAGAATAGGGAGTTTGGGATGCTACTGCTCAGAAACAGCTTGTGTAGCAACACTAAGGATACCATTCTGTATCCTGGTCTGCTCTTGTCAACCTGTTTCCAGTCTGAGGGATAGCTCATTACAGCACCAGTAATGGGGATAGGGAAGCAAAGTTCCTCAGATAACCCCTTCCACTTCCAACAGTGTTTGTGCCTAGACATCAGCGAAAGGAAAATGGTTCCTAAAACGGGGAAACAATCAAAGTAAGCCTAGGTGATGAGTTATATTGCACTAGTGACATTGATAAAACCAGAGGGGTGGATAGCCCTTCACTAATTAAAAGCAGTATCTGCTTCCCAGGCGAGATATGTGCTGCAAAAGTCCATAAAAAGAAGGAAGAAGCACCTGCATTTGTATCTTGCAACATTCATACAGTTAGAGAAAGGAACACCAAGAAGACATACAGACAAGGGCTGAAGGAGTCAAAGCCCATTTAAAAACTGTCTGAGTAGCATTTAAAGACTGGGTAATATTAGAAGGATAAATACTTGTCAAGTGAGAATTCTGACTCAGTTTATGAAGTTTTGTGCAAGACTGACACCCATGTTGGAGTCAGGAAGGCCTTCAT
This sequence comes from Sialia sialis, assembly GCA_009812075.1. Lineage (NCBI taxonomy): Eukaryota > Metazoa > Chordata > Aves > Passeriformes > Turdidae > Sialia > Sialia sialis. The sequence goes on along the minus strand of VRYO01001681.1, from coordinate 1,864,787 downwards.
CCCACCTTATATTAGTTGCAGGTATGGAAATGGGGGAATTTTGACCATTCCAGGCAGAAGGTTGATAGACAGGGCCATGGCAGATGTGATGTTCTGGAGTCATGCAAAATTCAGTGACTATTATATTGATACATGACAGATGCTACAGAAGCATGGAACATTCAAAGACCAGTGCATTAACTTTATAAATATTACATTTATCCTTATGGCTTTTCAAACAATTATATCCTTGGTTCTATAGGTAAACCAAAGGAGGCTCTGCAGGGGGTTTCACCTTCCCATAGAAAAAAACCAAAAAACAAGTCAAATGAAAAGCAGAAAGAAGTCATTTAACTTTTGACCAATATCAAACAAAACAACAATGCTAAAGTCATGAAACAATATGAGATCTTGCCCAGACTCAAACACCTCTGACTTGAACAAACTCCTGGAGTCTCTTTGGGAACATAAACTCTATCTGTACTACTGAAACTTGTTTTCCCCAGGATCTAGGTGCATGCCCAAGTTGTGACAAAATGGCCACAACATTATATTATTATATTGCATTCCTCTGTGTGATTTTTTTTAGGTTTTTGTGTTTGTTTGTTTTTTGGTTTGGTTTTGTTTTGGTTTTTTTGTTTGTTTTTTGTTTGTTTGTTTGTTGGGTTTGTTTGGTTTGGTTTGGTTTTGGGGTTTTTTTTGTTGTTTTTTTTTTTTTTTTCATGGAAAGGACAGCAGCTAGCAAGTCGATGAGATCCATGGTGTACATGTGTCAAGCAGAGGGCCAATTGTACTTTGACAACCACCTGCAGAGCTTTACAAATTCATATTATTTTAAATTAAGGAGCTGGTAATGATAGAGAAGATAGTATAGAGCTGCTGCACAGCGTCAGTTTTGGAAGATTTTGGTGGCAGTCAAGGTCTTGCCAAGAGCTGAAGAGCCATTCCCATCAGCTGCACCTAGGCCAGACTTACTGTCTCCCCTTCAACTACTTGGCCATGGCTGAATCCATGGGTTCTAGGAAGAGAATGGGCAAGTGGCATAGAAAATACTCTGCTAGACTCAACCTGCTCACAGCCTCCCTGTGTGCCACACAGTGTGGCACTTGAATCATCATTTACAAGTGTTATCATTTCCACAGGCTGCTGTTTTCCATCTGATCTCACCCTGACTTCAACTGCTGCACCAGATATCCATGCAAACAAAAGCTTTTCAGCCACATAGAATCTACCTTCCTTATTGCCCATTTCACATTATTAACTGCATACCCACATAAGGTAAAGAGATGTAATTGCAGTCAAGTTCCTCCTCCGATCCAAAGATTCTCCTGAAGTTCATTAACATTTGTACTGCAACTGCTGTTGAGCTTGCCACATTTCCAGTGAAGATTTCAAACCAAATGAGGTTACCAAATAATGTCTTAATAGAGAACGCAGGGTAATTTATATATTGAAATTAAAGATTAGAGCTTAATCTTAATTAAATCTCACAAAAGTTCAGTAAAGCTGCCCAAATTACAAAATATAAAAAGATGTATTGATTATTTGAGAAATGGAAATAATATTTAATAAATACAGAAATGAGCCATTAAGGGAATGGAGAGACCAGAAAAAGCACTAACTGGTGATTAAAAGAAGATAAATATTTATTAAATGTTGCTATGATTTATTAAGCTGTGTTGGGCTAAACAAATGTAATTTGATATCTGAATCATATCTCATTCTGATACAGTCTTCATTAAATCTGCAGTCTTGGCTTTAAATGGATATCATACGTTCCCTTCAGTTCTTAATCTCTTTGAACTATCAGTTTGATGCTGTGGAAGGCGTTGAAAGTCACTGGGACTGAAGTCTCCTGTATATCAATGAGGCTGTTCTGCACTACAGGTGAGCAGTCCCTCCCATTCCATGGTGCCTTCTTATTCTGGACCTGTTGCATTGTCCCTTGGTGACAGGGCAACATTCAGACTTTAAAGTCATTCTGTCAAAAGGCCAGACAGGAAGAGCACAACTTCAAATTCCAATCAGTCCTCCAATGACCAGTGCAGAGGTCTGAGACAGCACACCTGTCACCTGGTTTTAAAGCAGGAAAGCTGACTGCCATGCTACTGCAGCTGCTGACCACCAGAACACCAGTGCAGGTTGAGTATGAGAAAACAGCAAACCCCTTGTCAATGCAGTCAGTAGTCAAGCAACAAATAGCTCTGTTGATGCAACTTTTCAATGAAAACAATAATCATGCAGGAGCTGAAAAATTCATTCTGCCAAGGTTCAGAGAGCAATCTTATCTTGGTCCCCTCACAGAGGGAGGCAAGGGTCTGGTACAGCATGGCACTGTATGCACATGAGGTGTTTGAATAAGAACGTTTCTCGGGGTTAGGCAGCATGTTGTCTCTGTCTTAAATTCATTCTCACGCTCTCTTTTCAGCCTCTGTTTAGAAGAAGAGTTCCTTCTTCAAAATTACTGTCATAAATGAATTGCTGCTGATAATTAAATTTGCATAGACTTAGTTATTGTACAGTTCTCCCTCCCAGTGCTACAACACTGAGTTATAGACTGCTGGTGAGTCTCACTGCCTTTTCACTATGAACCTCAAAAAACGTTCTGTGAAAAGTAGCAATCGACCTCCACAAGTTTGCTTGAATCTGAACGTTTCAAGAACTCTTACTTCCTTTCCAATGTCCTTGCTCCCTCACCAAAGAAAACAAACAAACCCCAAAACAAGCAGGAAAAAAAAGAAGAGAGGAAGAAAGGATGTGAAGTCTCCATACACAACAACAACAACAAAAGATAATCACATGCTATTCCTTTTGCTTCTCAAGGGAATGAGAAACAAAATCAGACTGGAATGGGCTCTGCAACCACTCATGCTGAACTTGGAGTTCTACCTATCATCTCTAATATCTTTTCTACAGTAACATGAATGTAGGAAGTGTAGCAGTGGGACAGACAGGAGTAGAGAGGGCAAAAGCCACCTCAGATCTGAGAGAACTTGACATTTTAAAGGTAAAACCCAATAATTTCTTTCTGAAGTGGTTTTCACTCTTTACTGACACAGGAACTGTGCTAAAAGCCAGGGTCTACCCTCAGCAGTCAAGGGGATGCATTAAGCCAGATTAAACATCTGATTTTATTAAAGAGCAGTTACGAGAGATGCATTATGTGCAGCTTTCCTGTAGGAATTTTCACGATAGCAGGCTTTTGGCACTTTCTCGTGCAAGCAGGAGTCGATCCAGCACAAAGTAATTATTTTCAATGTGTTTAGCCAGAAAAAAAAATAAAAAAAAATAAAAAAGGCATGTCTTTAAAATCCTCACTACCCAACACAACCAAGCAGATTCCTCCTCTGGAACTCACTTTTGGGTTGAAAATATGATCAAAAAGTTCAAGCCCTAAAGCAATTGTCTCAGAAAGTTTTAAGCTACTGAAGATAGCAGGGTTAGGACCATAACTACAGTAAACACAGCAAATGAATAAGAGTATTCTGGCAAGAATAAGCCAGAATTGCAGAGGCGGATGTTGCCAGTGAAAAGAACAGGAAGGTAACCAAGTGAAGAAACAGCATGAGGAGGATTATCCTTATTTGGAAGCAATCCATTCCAGCAATAAATTAAGGCAGGGATCTCTGCATCAGAAAACAGCAGGGCAACCTATTAAACTAAAAGGACAATCTGCTTTTTCTGTCACCTTTGAGCCCTGACTGAATGGTGAGAGAAACAAAGACAGCAGAGATCAAAACGTACGTTACTTCAACAGCAGTAATGGTTGACTGCATGTTACAGAGAGGGTAAAATTCTTTTCACGCACATTCCTAGAACAAATGCCTGATCTTCAACGATAATATCGCTGGACTGCAGTGGTCATAAAGATGAAATCACAGAAGACTACTTGGATGGAAGAAAAATGACAATTTGTGTTTTATGGCAAAAATGTAGCTGCTTTCACCCCAACTGCTGAGATGGGATGGGCTCAGGTGAAATACTCAAGGCAGGCAGGTGAAGTGTTTTTCACAATGGTATTAGAAGACATAGTGGTAAAAGAAGAAAAGAAGTGCTATACAATTTTAGCTCAAAGTGCTATACAATTTTAGCTCAAAGAGGTCTCTGCATCTGCCAGCTGTAGCACATGACATTGTGTACGTGCTGGTGTGTTCCAGGGCCACATTTACTGAAGAGAAACAGCATATACAATTAAAGGATTTTTGAGGGGTAAACACAAACTCTGTTTCACAAGGGTTTGAATTATAGAGAAGCAGATACCTAAAATGTACAGAAATGCACTGTACAGAATAGGCAGCATACAAATGAAAGAAGAATACTACCAAATCTTTAGCATATACTGGTCATGTGCATAATGTGTTCAAAAAGAACATTATTTAGAATTTTGATGGTGTCCCTCCACACTTTCAGGTAGCTTCTATCAACAGAACAACTTGTCTCTTACTCCCTTTGTGTCTTACTGGTGAGTTTTTGGCTTTACCCCTACTAACAGATGGCCTTCTGGTAAATAGGCCCTAAGAGCTGCCCTGACGGAACTCAGAGTTGACATGTCAGTCCCTCTGGTTTCCCAGTCCCAGGCCTTCCCAAAGAAAGGAGAGGTACCCAATGATCTCAAACTATGCACACTCCATTTGGGGATGAGCACAAATAACCTTTACCTGACAGATACTCAAGCATCTCCAGCTTCTTCAAGTTCTCACTGTGATACTCACGCTGATGCAAGATTTTTTTTTAGACCTCAAATTAGGCTGACAAACACAAACAGACTGTGAAAAGGGCAGACTGTCAAAAAATGTTCCTCTCTTTTAAGCAACACTGATGAAATGAGTAAAGTAATTCCTTGTTGCAGGGTTAGCTCTAAAGTGAGCTCTTGGTTACACAGTACTCTGACATCTACTTTTCTCAGCTCACTTTAAAGTCCAGCTGGCACTAGAAAAGAAACCCAGAGATGTTGCTGGTTGCTTCTTCTCCTTTTGGTACGGGGACCCCAGACCCAGCTTGTGCTCTGCTGTCCAGGGCAAAACACTTTGCTAGTCTGCATTCTGTTGCCTACAGAAACTATTTTGAAGGGGAGATACCAGCATCAGATGAATAAGTCATACATGATCCCTGGCTATATTATCAGGCCTCTCATGGAATATTTTCTACCAATGATAAAATGTTATTGCTGAAATTATCAAGCAGTTGGTCTTTATTTGTCTGTCTATGACAGGCCTCATTATTCAGACAGGTCTTGGGACAACTTCAAGGGGAGATCTTCCCATCCAATGTCAAATATACCAGCTTTCTAGACTTTTTTCTTTCAGCCCCTCCTAAACTGATTTACAAAGCAGAGGCATGCAGCTCTCCTCCAACAAATCTTAGGTGAAGAGCTGAAAGAACCCTGCATCATGCCATATTGCTGACCTTGGGCTGCTACAGGATGCTCATGTCTTCAATCAAATTTTACAAAGGTAAGTTCCTGATCCTTCCATACTGCTCTTGATAATTACACAGAAGAAGGAGGCATTCACTAGTTAAGGAGGTGGGGAAAGGGCAAAAATACAAGGCAAAATGGCTGAAGAACCTGCCCTGAATTGAGACTTTTTACAGCCCAATCACACGCACATTATTTCCAATCAGCATAGCAGAATAACTTAAGGGGATAAGGAGAGACGCTGGACTGGAGCTGAGCCTGGGGAAAGGGAAGAAAGAGTTTTCTCCTTGCATTAATTTTGTTGTTTCCTTTCTTTCCTTCCTCACACACAAACCAGTAATTAATCTTTGTTAACTGGCAATCAATTTTAGTAAAATTCCCCAAGTGGAAACTGTTCTGCCCATGACAGTGGAGGTAAGGGAAACCATTTTCCTTGAATGCAGTAAAAGAGCCCAAGAAGAGATGGAGGCAGTTGCCAATGATTGAAGGCAGCAATATTGTGGGAGCATAGATTCCAGCAGCTCAGCTGCCTCATCTCTCAAACTTAGGTCTAGCCAGAAACTTTACTCCAAGGGCTTATTGCATACAAAGATTTAAAGAATAGTTATCATATTGCTTTCAGTGTGCAGAAAGATAAGCTGCAGTTGGTTTTTATATTTCTCAGGGAAGCTCATCTAAGTTTCAATAGTTTGGAAGAAGGTGTGCCTCATGAAACAAGGTACACCTTATGAAACTCTTTAGGTAAGAATTCTAGAATAATAATAGTATTTTTTCCTCATGTTTGACACACATGGAGATGGTAGACCCCCTACTCTCAGCTTCTCCTAAGTATTGCTCTGTTTTATTAGATGTTATAGTCATGCTATGATCTGAAAGATCAAATGAGGTAACCAACTCAAGTCCTTGTAGATCACAATACCATGCTTTCTAATAGCACCAAATTAATGATAAGGGGCTTATCTATCTCAAACCCAGAAAAGTGGCTGGCCTTCTGGAGAGAGCTTCAGCATGGAACAGATGAGTGGCAAAATGCAGGCAAGTGGGCACCAAGTGGGGTATAACAGAGACATGGGGTGGAAGTGAGGTTTCCATTAAGATGTTTTTATTATATACACTGGTATTACTAATCTACAATCTGTAGGTCACAGAGATACCTGATCCTTTCAACTTCATTCTAGAAAAGCCCACTGACATTGTTCCACCCCACTACATCTATCTAAACAGCAGCTACCCTAAATAAAAAAGAGAATTGGCAGGCAATTAAATAAGATTTCTTGTCTTCCTTCTAAGAGGTTGTCAGCATTGGAAGGTTTATAATATTTGTCTGAAATAACGGATGTTTGGCACCAGTGCTTGCAAAAATTTAAGTGTGCAATAAGGGAACTCTACTAATCAGTTTAGGATGAAAACAAAAAAAATCACTTGAGGAATCTGAGAGGTATTCTGAGAGAAATATAATATAATAGGCATTCTGTACTTCAGCATCCAATATAGCCTTCCTTCCAGATCTTCCAGCATCACATCTGCAAGATTCTCAGTATCCTGACTCTTGCTGTAGGTAAGCTTAGTCTTTATTTTTATTCTCATTTTATAAGTGCAGAAACTGAAGCAATGATAGATGGAACAAACAATAGCTATTAAGAGAGAAGAATCCAGAGTAGAGGCAAATATCCCTCTCATGTTACCTGCTGAACTCTACCAGAACTAAATAGGTACAAATGTCTTCACTGAACTGAAAGACCCTCCCCAAAGCAGGGACTCTTAAATTGGGTTAGCAGTGTCTTGAGAATTACAGTAACAAACAGAGCTGTAGGGAAGAGATAAAAGCAACCTTACCCTAGAAACATCCCTCATAGCTGAAAAAGAAAAGAACAGCTATATCGTGTAACAATCAGAAATATGCAGAGAAAGAGAAGCTGTTAAAAGTCAAGAACCAACTGGGGAAGGGACAGGTCCGGGGAATGTAGGAGCTAAGTTTCTCAGCAAAGACCAAGATGCTGGATTTAACTAATACGCTCCTAACAGCTTGGGCTGTTGTTTCAAGGAAATTGCATCTCAGAGTGAGTTTCAAGGAAATCGCATCTCAGAGTGACAGGACAGCACCAGGTTACTCAGCTACTGCTGGAAACAGGACATCTTTCCCCATACTCCACTGCCTGAATCAGGGAGGAGCAAATTAAATCCTCACAGATGTCAACTGAGATATTTCAGATACTTTTCAAAGAACCACGTTATAAATAACATATTAATTGTCTTTATACATGTCCGTAATCAGTCTCCTCTCATAAATCCATAAATCTCTCCTTCATACCTATTGCCATAAATCTCTGGCACATGCTATTGGCATTGCTAATGCATTTCAGTGTATGATTGCCCTTGACCACCTTCTCTTTCTCCTCTTTTTTCATGTAAATACCACCCATAAGATTTAATTTGAGGTTTTGAGAATATTTAACATTTGTACGTATGCTGGCTATTCTATTCTCTATGTTTTATTGTCACACAGTTTTGTGTTCTCACTTTCATTCAGAAACAGAGAAAATACTTTGCAGATACTTGATAGCAGCCTGCTAACATACTTTTCAGCCTTTGCTGTTCAAAACATATCAGATTTGGGACAGGAACTGTATTTCACATCAAGGCGTTATCCTTACACAGCATTGTATCCATACAAAGCATTTTAAGGATCTCAATATCCTTACATTTCCCTCTAGACTCTTAAAACTATCATCCGAGTTTTTAATAATCTACTTACTTGAAGTTTTGTGTCGTGTCACACTTCAAGTCATCCCCCTGGGAAGACAACAGACTTGGTCTATTTGAGTCACTCATAATGATTGAACCAGAATAAGTGACACTGGTTAGAAAAAATTTCTGTTGGAAAATCTCTAGAAAAATGCAGTTATTTTATTTGTGGAAATAACTCTGCAGGTACACGTTAATCTCATCAAAGCTTTGCATGGCAGCATACTTTGCTAAGATATTTTCCTAGAAAATAATTTCCTATCATCTGTTTGTTCTTGCCTTTCCAGCCTTCCATCCTGTTTGTGACTAATTTTTATTTTTATACTTTAAAGAAAACAACAACAAAACCCAAACAAAACAAAACAAAACAAAATACTCCAACCAGGCGCAATATTCTGTTTTAGAACTATATCCAGAGTGGGTAAAATGGGAGCCAGTACTACTTATTGTGCATTCAAGAAATTAGCTGCTACAAACATTTGCTTGAGCCTGATAAACTGTTTCTCCAGCCCATATGCCGCTGCTATGTGTGTTCAATTTCTGTTTGGATAATTCAGAGTAATCCTATTATAGAAAGGCACAAACCACAAAGTTCTGTTCCAGATGACATGTCAAAGTTCAGTAGCACTTGCAATCAGGACTTCTAACTTTGATCCAATTCTGAGTTGTTTCCTAAAGTATCAAAAGCATGGCTGTGTCTCTTGACTGTGGTGTTTCAGAGGTTGATAAACACAAAGTGTTAACATGCTTATGTCTTTGAGACCTGAAACCTGTCTCACTAAAGGCTCAAAGTATTTTGATAGAGCCCACACAAATCTATGATGACTGCTTGTCTGTGAGCTTACAACACTTTTCCCACACAGAGACAGAATTTATGATATCCCATTGATTTCCCCAATCCATTTTGATTCAGAATTGCCATTTACACTTTTGTATATTTATCTCTTTCCCCCCTCAATTCTGACTTGCTTATTTCTTTAAGGAATACTTGGCCCTAGAAGCACATCCTATCAGTCTCAACAGAAAGAAGAAAAAAGTAAAGATTTCTTCTGCTGTGATTTAGTATAGGAATAATGAGAATACCAGGGCTCACTGGTAGGTACACAAACAGGCTGAGCAAATCAGGTTGGGTAAGGAAGCATATTGTTATCCATATATTATATTTTCATGAGTATTACTAAGACCTCCTGGCTCCCCACTCTACAATTTAACAGAAGGGCAGATAAAGTCAGTGTGAACTAATGCAGAGGAAATAGACCCTCAGAATCCAGTTTTCTGAGCCTCCTTAGCTTGGCTGTCTTCCTCAGTTCTCTACCGTCTCTCGTGTTTTGCAGGTTTCTGTCAACTTATTTCCAACACCACTTTTAAAATGTAGTATGTAATTTGAGACAAGGGCAACTTGTGTGAAAATGTAGTGGTTTCATCCTACAAGCCTGGAGCAGAGGTACCTACATTGATATGTAGGAAGGTTTTACTAGAATAGATCATTTCCATTCCTGCACAAAAGGAAGGCATTCCAATATAAACATATCCCAGGTGACAAGGAGGTGCTCTCAGGAAGCTTGTAAGACTTCAGCAGATTGTCTGCAGTCAAGGTGTAATTTGGACTTCCCCAGGTGGTATCAAGTCACTGATAAAAGTTACCCATAATTTCATTTTGCTGAGATACTGCTCCTGCTTTGAGCATTACTCTTTGATTATTCTTGCCTTTCCATGCTGTTGTCCTGTTTAGGCACCCATACAGTATTCTCGGTGATAAAGATTTCATTTTTAGATTTGCAACCACCACTGGATTATCACTTGGTGTGAAGGCCCCTCAAAATTAACTAGCTTTGTCATGGCTCCACCTCAGATTATCTTTTTCTTTTGCTCTTAACTGCATGTTAAGAGGAGTTTCCTAGAAAACAACTCTTCTGCCTTCCTGCAGAAATTCTTTGCTATTCATTAAGCAACAGCTGCAACCAGCTAGAAGAAGAAATTAGCCAAAATCTATGCACTAGCTAGAGGGGATGTCTGCAAGGGGCAGTCCATAACCTCCACAATTTTTCATTGGTGTAACCGATAACCCTGCAGAATCCTGCAGTTTATACCAAAGAAGGGAGTAGAGGTATCCAGATTCTCGGTGTGAAATCCACCTGTATAGACAGTGGGGGCAGATGAGAGAGTGATTTAGGCACACGTCAAGGCAGTTCCCTCTTGACAATGAGAGATAAAGTAGTTTTAGTGCCTTGGACACCAACGCAGGTAGAGACCTACAGTCTTTGCTTCAGCACTACAACAGTTCCAGAGAAAGTCAGCCATTAAAAAATACAGAAAGAAGACTCTGACCCAGGAAAATATTCACCCAGCTTTAACTTCACCATGTCAGTATTTTAAAACAGTTAGACATCTATCAAAATACACACCATCTTTTCCTCCAGTTCCTCATAAGGGGCATTAATCAGGCCCCTCTGAATTTTTCTGTGAAGTCCCTGTGCCTGTGAGACCTGTCCTGTCACTGATGTGGAAACACGAGTTTTACTGCAGCTACCCCAGCTTAAATAAACTCCTTGTGTCCTAATCCTGCCAAACAAATTAAAAAAAAACAAATTAAAAAAAAATTAAAAAGGAAAAATAAGGGAAGGAAAAAACAAGGAGGAATAAAGGAAGAAACACTGAAAGATTCTGGAAATAGCTGGAATTGTTCATGCTGAGCCAAAGGGCCCTGAGATTTGAATAATGCATGTTCCATAAATCTAAGTGTCCCTGCTTGCCACATTTTAGAACAGGGAACAAAAATAATAGCTACTGTCCACACTTATCACCAATAATAAATTACAGGGCTCCTGTGTGTGGCAGCGATTAATGCAAAACGCAACCCAAAACACATAACTAAATAAATAGATAGTTTGACTTTCCTGGGGGTTATCTGTTTCCTTTTCTACATCCCTCTCAGAGCCTCCTTCCAGCCAAAAACTATACTGGGAAAGACCCACTCTTACAGTGTATCCCTTCAGACAGACAAGCAGACGAACTCACGGTTATCTTCAGAATATGCTGCAAGGCAGTCAGTGGAGTGTACGTACCTATGAGAACAGGAGACAGCAATGCACTGCAAAGCTTTTAGTTTTTCTGCAAGACTACAGTCTCCCCAAAGCATCATCTCCCACCTGAAACGGGGTATGGATGCACCACTCCAAACACAAAGTTCCACATTGCTTCCCTGAGGCCACAGCCAGATCTCCAGCTGATATGTGTATGTGAGGGGCAGAGCATTCCTTTGGCAGTAGTTCCTCTTCAGACTCTTAGTAAGGCACTTCTGGGCCATTCTTTGGCTCTGAAGTAGAAGAATTGATAGCAGGGAAGTTACTAGAAAACAATGCAAGGATAGGGCATGAGGGTAGAAAGGAGCCTACAGAAGGACCCTTATGGAATTAATCTATGCAGTGTAAGAATTCCCTGTAATAATTCTACAATGTCCTCATTTTCACCTGAATTGGGAATGACAAATTCAAGAAAAGCTTCACTCTTCATTACCCATATCCACTAAGTAATGATGGGTCACCTTCACAGGGATAAGGGGAAGAAAAGAAACCTCAAGAGACAATACAGAAATAAAAATTATTGGCAATGCAAGGGGAAGGTGTGTGCAACTACACGGGCTAAGCATCCACTTTAATATTACCAAAAGCTCCCCCCTCTGAAAAAAACCCAGCCACTAAAGAAATCTGTCTTAATTTTAAAAGACAATAATTGAGAGATAGATAATTGAGAGAATAGGCAGCCATTAGCTGCTTCAGAACACTTACACTGTAATCAGAGCTAGACCATGGATGGCAGTTCAGAGGTAAATAAGGGTACCCTATTCTTTCTCTTAATCTTTTAATTCTAACACATACAATTTGAATGAAAAGTTATTTTTCCTTTTACATTAGCTGCCTTCTCTGCTTTGCCAGTCTATTTCCTCTGAGGATATAGTGATCCGTCTCTTGAGAAATCTCCTTCTGCTGAGGCAGTATTCCCTCAGAGAAGCCATTCCTGTTTATTGTATGGGGTTCTGTGTAAAACTGCCCTTGGCATCCTCTCCCTTTGCAACTGTGAAGCAAGAAACAGAGCTAGGGAGGTCACAAGAATCAGAAATAACCACAGGAGAGGGGCTACCAAAACATCTATAAAGGTAGCTCAGCTGAAGCTTGAGGCTCAAGGTACAACAGTATTATCTGACCTGACCGAATGTCAGTGGTACCTGTCATATGCCCTCTTCTTCCTGCAAGGGCTCTGTGCTCCTCCCTGGTCCATCAGTGTAAGTCTGCACACTCCACTAGAGACACTTCAATTCACAAAAGCAAAATAAGAAAAGAAATTGTGTGCTCAAGCCACTGAGGGTTAGGTAACTCACACAAATGAGAGCAGGTGGGAAAAAAAAAAGAGCAGCTTACACACAAAGCAGACACTATTATGCTATTGCTATTATTATTATTACCATTAGCTATTCATTACTCATATGTTGGTATTATAGTAGGATCCAAAATCCTCATTCAGTATCAGGGCCCCATTGTGCTAGTCTCTATGCAAATATAAAGGCAGCCAGGAAGAGCTCACAGTCTAATTTAAGACAAGACCCAGCAGGTGCATGCAACAAAAATTGGATGAAGGGAGGGTAAAAAGACCATGTGATTTCACAGGATAATGGCATATTGCTGAATGCTCCTTCCTGGAAGGTCTAAAAGGTTGTGGCTTAATAATCCTCAGGGATGCTTCTTATGGCTTTAAATCTCTGACCTCCTGGGTAAGGAGCAGTAGCACAATAATATTTCCCCTATTAAGTGAATGTCTAAAACGTGGTTAATCAGTAGCCCATTGACTCTCCACTTGCCTCATTAACATGTTTGTGCAGCAGGTATCTCTGTCCTATTCCCACCACTGGGTTTTTACATTCTGGTTTCAAATGTTGCCACTCAAGGTGTAGTGCCTTGGAGCACCCTCCAGAAGCATTTTATATCATCAGTCCATATGTTTTGAACATATGGCACTATCCCACTGCTGCGTTTCTTGGAATTAAGAGGTCTCCTCTGCTGTCTGCTTGAGCATCATACATTTATACGTTAACAATTTTTTTTAATGACTGACAACTTTTTTTCTTCTACCCACTCATAAATGGTGCAAAGAAACCAATTACTGAGCAAAATGGTGTTGTTGCTGTTCAGTATTTCCAGGCCCCTCTTTAGAAATACCTTTCTCATTGATCACATTTGTACAGACTTCATTAATAAACCAATAAAAGATAGCCTTTACATCCAACTCACCTATGCTCTGTTTAAGATTTCAAGAAAGATCTGTCCAACTATGCCAAACAGAAGGCTTACCTACTTCTCTCACCACTTTCAGCAAGTCATGTCAGTCCTAATCTTCCTCCAATATGAAATGAGAACAATATTCACTCTTGTTTCATGGCCATTAAAAATTAATTGAAAGGCACACATGAGGAAGTTTGAAACTGAAAAACACTCAACATTTTAAAGATGGCATGATGTCCAAAGAAACCCTGATGACAATAGTTTGCTATGTGTCTTTTTTTTAATGGAATTTTGACCTTTTCATCAAAAAAACTGTTTAACCTCTAGGTATCTGACAGAGTGTGGGTTGTAAGCATTCAATGTCTAAAATGTAAATATGCTTTAATTGAAAAGTATTCAGTATTTGCTTTGTGCAAGCTCTTTACTCTTTCACTGGGAAAAATGAAAGCAACTTCCAATAGTAAGGCAATGATATGACTAATATCTGTCATGGATCATTTTCCTTTCCTCACTTGTTCCCCTAAATCAACTGCAGTACATTTGAGAGAGGAGAAGGAAGATTACTTGTTTAGGTTTTGTTTGGTTTTTTCTAACAGATCTTTTATATATTTTGCTGATTGTATACATGCAAATGATACTCAGAGAGAAAAGATAGAGTATGACACTTAGAACTGAGAGACTTGTGTGGGAGATTCATCCCATGGCTGCTAAAAAATGAATAGAAACCAACTCTCTCATACCCCAATCAACTCTAAACTTCCAAGAGAAGCCCCTACTCTGCCTAACAATGAGCAGGATGGGACATGGCTTGCACCTTGGCAACATGGTAGGTGTACTGGTTCTTCTTTCAGGACAAATATCAAATCCTCAATTGTCACTTGATATTATGCAGGAAAAGCAAAGCCGATTTGGTTGCCTTTACTTAGGCCTTTTCAGTCTTTTTAGTAAACAGATGTAGCTTTGGTCCAGCCCCTTGTTCACGTTTGACTCCCAGACAGCTGCATTTGACTTGGCTGTCAGATCAACCAAGGGTTAAAAACTTGTGTCTCAATTGCAGAATAATGGAGTGAGACACTTGTCACTTGAGTTCATTTTAAGGACTGAACAGAGATGCCAGATACTTACTTCTGTTCAAGTATCTGAGTGAGTCCTCCAGTTACATCCCTCAGTAACCATTAATACTGGGACCCACGTGGACCAGGCATCCCTAAAAGATCTAGTGCAATCAACTATGATATTCAGATAACCTCAAGTAAACCAGAGCTCCAGATACACCTTCTTATGCTAATTTGAGAACACACTCTTTCCCTACAAGACAATGGCACAGGGGATGTCTGCCATTTACATCCAGGTTTGTCTCAGTTTAGTGGCACAAGTAGAGAGTCTGAGCATCTTAGATGATTCAAGAATGAAGAGGGAGACTGACTGACTGAAGGATTAATCTGCAACTGTTACCATTAAACACACTTCCAAAGATCATCCTCTTAAATCAGATACTTTAATTTTATGCTTGAATTTTGTATAGCATAGCTTATACCAAGTTGTAAGTTAGCTTCTGACACGTCTCATATACAGTGGGTGATGGGGAGAAAGCCATGTTTTTCCTCACAGGTCAGGGCTTTGCTCACTATTTGGTCTGAATAAAATAAAAAAACCAGCCCTGTCACCATGAGTCTTTGTCTTTTTAATTTGTTTCTCCTTTTTGATTTTTGACTAGCAAAACATATCTGCCCATCTAGAACAACTGGCAGGACAGAGGTTTAAAACACTCTTTGTCTTCACAAGCATGCAATAATGAATATTCTCTCTTTGCTTGTCTCTTGCTGCACTATTTTCTTTGAAAGCCAGCCAGACTATTTAGTCCATGGATTGGGTTTGCTAATTTGCAAGAGGCTGGAATAATTTCTCACATTAAGAAACTTAAGATAAACGTGTGAGCTCTCTCTCCCTTTTTCTCTTTCTTGATGGTTTCTTTAATCTACAATTAATGCCATTTTGGACTGAAAGCCCTTGTTTTGAATGCAGAGACATTGGAGACCAGTGTGGAGAAATGAACTTGCAGAGTCCATACCTGCTAGCTGGAGATGTGGCAATGAGCCTGGACCTGGCAGTCAACCCCCAGGAACTGGGCATTGAGGTATTCTGGGAAAGTTCACCTCTGTAACCAAGCCTCACTCAGTTCTGGGCGGGCTGCCTGATGCAATAGGGATCATTGCAATCCAGAGTGACCTTTGGAAAGCCAAGTACCGCAGGCCTATCATTCTCCTATGGCTTTTCTTCTCTTCCTCCTCACTTTTTGTTCCAGTTTCTTCTTTTGTAGAGAAAGGGGAGAAACTAAATTTCATAGGCTTCTTTTTTTCCCCCACTTCTTCCTGGAATAACCTAAGCCAACCACAAGGGCTTGGATCTAAGCAACCTGGAAATACAGGAACAGCAAAGACAAACCTTACACCCTGGCTCTTCAGGTCAGCTCCCAGCATAAGTATCTTTCAGTATCTTTTGTCTTGGAGAATACCGATTTTTTTCTCAGACTTCTGCATTTCCAGCACTTTTCATTGTTTTCCGACAAGTGTCCTGGAGGACAGCCTGGATCTACGGCGTACCTTGCACTACAGGTCTACAGACTTCTGTGGCTGACTTGGGGAATATACTAGGCATTAGAAAGATTTCAGAATTTTTTTTTATTTTTTTACTTGCAAAAGGGCAAATAGCTTGAAAGACACAGATTCCTATAAAAGCTCTATTGCTTCTGGATATACTACACCCTGGCTCCAACAGTGCTAAAGTACAAAATAAAATAAAATAAATCAAACATATTAAGCAGACCTCCTTGTCAGGAAACCAATAGCAAAAGCCAGTGTTCCAGGAAAATGTGAAGTACTTTAATTATGTAGGTCTGTTTTAAGAGCATTTTAGCATATGTCATGCACAACTCAGTCTGTGGCTCAACTTCTACCTCCAGTAGTCTCATTACACAAGCAGAGGTAGAGCTTGGTCTTCTGCACTGTGCCTCAATTGCTACACAGGAACAAAAAAACTCCTTCAAGTACCCTTGCCAGTGTCAGGATGCTCAGAGCTGTTCCCAGCAAAGATATTATAGAGTTTATTGGAAAGATATTTCCATTTCCTTTTATGAATATGACAACTAATTTTAATTTTTTCAGATAGAGTACTGTAAACAAAGCTTCCAGTCAATAACACTACACAGGCAGGGAACGACAGCAACATACTACAGGGACAGAGGAAGGCACAAATAGACACTACTGCAGATTTCACACAAAAGCACAAAAAGCTGTATGCCAGGATGTAAAATTTTGCCTTGCAACAAGATAAAATGTGTAACAAAGGGAAAAAGTATTTAAAACATGAAACCAAAAAGGCAAAAAGCAAAGGCAGATAGGTTATATGTAAAACACACTCAACAATTAAATCATGAGATTATGAGGAAAATATTTCAGAAAGCAGGAGGAGGGTCACACTGCATTAGCAGCTAACAATGCACTGGAGTACATCTTCTAGCAGCATCCAGTGGAGACTATAAGACTCTTCAGCTCTCCACTTATTGAAGTGATAATCTTGGTTACAAACCACCTTTTTTTCTTTTCCTTTCTTTTTTTTTCATTGCAGCTCTACCTTATTCCTTTGGAAAAGAACTGAAAGAGCTATGATAAATATCAGCTCCTCGCACAGGTCTCTGTGGGTACTGACTATGAAGCCTAATTATGTCAATTTAAGTGTGAGCATTGTTAACTTGTTTGCAGCCATTCATTCCAACAAAAACAGCTGTCTTCCCTAGAATAATGGGCAGAGTCTCTAACTGAGGACAGAGCACAAACAGAATAACTGACAGTGTCATCCCACTCCTCCATCTCTGGGGAGAAGCCAAGGTGGGTGGGAGCACAAATAAGAAAACCAAATGGTAAGCACATTGGTATGGAAACCTTTGATATTCGGTTGTCATGACGGATTACAGACACTGTGCAATTGTTCTGCCATTGTACGTGTGCAGTACACTCATGGCTGGGTCTCAAAGCAGCATGTGGTGCCTGTCCTTACTGATATCTTATAATGCCTTCCTGCTTGCCCAGGTACTGGAGATCAGCCTTATCAGTCCAAAGATCCCATGCATTTGTTTGGATACTGCATGCTGGCTGGCAAGTTTCTTGAATAGACAGCAAGCAGGTATTTAATAAATCCTATTATTTGCTTTGCCACTGCCTGAACTTGCTGCCAACTATCCTCACATGTTAAGCTCCAGCGCTCTCCTATATCGAAGTATCTCAGTAATGCAAGACATGAGTAATGAAAACAGCCAGGCATCACATCTAACATTGGAAAGGGTCAGGCCTGAACATTCACTGACCTTTATGAAGGCCAAGCCACAGATTAGATCAGGCCTTTGTCACACCAGAGAGGAAGAAAAGGAAGAAAAGGAAGGAAGGAAGGAAGGAAGGAAGGAAGGAAGGAAGGAAGGAAGGAAGGAAGGAAGGAAGGAAGGAAGGAAGGAAGGAAGGAAAATCAGCACCACAGACTTTAAAAGAAACAGCCCTGAAGCTCTGCAAGTTGGTGAGCCACCTCCCTTGCACTGTGCCTACATGCTGCCTAGCACACAGTGGTCCTTGCACCTACCTGTTCTTCCTGAAGTGGTAATGCTAACATACTAATACAAGGTGCTACTAAGTATTCCCGGCTAGCTAATTAGAAATAGAAAGACTCTGTGTCATGAATAAGCAAAGGCAAGGGGCCCTTCCCCTTGTTGGCTTGGTTCCAAAATTTATTCGTGAGGGAACAAAGGAAGAGAGAGAGCAACACATGGTACACAGGTTATATAGCCTTACAGGGGAAGCGGAGAGGGTCAGAGGCTCAGGAGATGGGATCTTCTTCCTGTTGGTCAGATCCTCAGATCAAAGGGCAAACATATGTTGAGTCAGTGAATGCAACAACTAAGGGCCATGCAATCCCATCAGCTGTGCTCTTCCACAGGGCATTGAATACAGAAAGCACATCAGACATGTACTTTCAGTCCTTCACCAAGGCTCAGGTATCAAACAATGCACATCAGAGAAGCCAAAAATTACAGTGAAGGGAATGGTACCTACCTCAGTCCTGATACATCAGAGCTTACCTCCCTTCCTTCCTCCTTCCACAACCAGTCCAGGTAATTAACAGGGTGACTGACATTAAGACACTCCTCTCCACACAAATTTTGGATGCCTTTTAAGAGGCTATTATAGCCAGAGGTGCTGGCAATGTCACTCACTATTCACTAGACTGGGCACATGGTGTGACTATTGGGGACGGTTCTGTGGAGGGCAGGAAGCTGGACTCTAATCCTTGTGGGTCCCTTCCAACTCAGTGTATTCTATGATTCTGTAATTGGGGATTTAAGGTGAAATTACCTCTCCAACCCAATGTGATTCTACAGCACTCCAGCATTGCATAGTTGGCTTTGCAATTCCAGGGATGGAGCAGTCCCAGTGTCTTATTTCTTAACTCTGCTTTGTGTGCAATTCTGATAGAAAAAGAGGCTGAACTGCCATTCTATTTCACTTGGATTTGCTGTGTCCTAATTTTTTCTACAGGATACACAGGGTTTGTTTCAAACTAATTTGATCTGCAAAACACGTTCTTTAAGCTTGTAGATGTGATAGAAATAACTTTCGTGCGTCAACAGTTCTGTTAGGTGGAGTCATCCATTGTCAGTGACAGACAACTCTTGTATTAAATCAGAGCAAACGTTTTTGCAGAGGACCAAGCAGAACAGAGATCAAGCACTTCCTTTTACTGATTTATAAAAATGTACATTTTGGACTTGCAGAAAATAAAAATAAATCTTCCCTGAAATTCAAATAGACATGATTTCTCAGGAGACAATAATATTTAAAAAGACAAAACCAACTAGACTGAGAAAAAAAACCAAGTATTTTTCATGGTAGGATTGACTTGAAAAATCAGCATCTCTCTCTAAAACTCTTCCTGAAAAATACTAAGCCATGCTGGCAGGGCAAAGAGTTGCCAAATGCCTTCAGCTGGTGCAGAGTTGAATCCAACATCAGTGAATTCCCTCTGCAGTCCCAGGGTAAGGGGAGCATGGGAAGTGAGACAGGGTGCAGGTGGAAGGAACTGTGACTCTTGGGTTCAGTTTGTCATTAGGGGCCAGATGGTAAAGTTTAAAGGAACTCAAACGCTAATATTACCTCAAGCTGCATTTAAATTCTCCGTGGAGGTTTGCATAGGGTTGACTCCTAAGCCAAGGAGCCAAGACCCAGTTCTTTGCTAACACCATCCTCAGCTGCAGACTCCAGCCAGAATGGAAAATCCATAGCCAAGAGTGTATTTGTGCAGCATGACTGTCAGTCAGGCTTGAACAAAAGGGAAAAATTCAAGTTCTCATAACTTGACTGGTGTCCCTCACCAAGTCAGAAGCAGACTTGTGCCTCATCTTTCTTAATTTTCTTTTATATTTCCAGCCATAGTGTGTTTTCCTTACACAGCTTCTAAAGTCACTGCAACCAATTGGAATAAACCAAGCCTTTTCAGAACTGCAGTCACAGAAGGCTGAATTTTATTTCCTTTCAGTCATAGAAAAATATTCATCAGAGCCAACTCCAAACAGGCAAAAAATTGACAGTCACCTTTGCAGTGAGGTGGTTTAGGTTTATTTGGCTTATTTTGAGGATTACAGAAAGCAAATAATTTCCAGTTCAAACATGCTGGAGTTATTGCCGCAGAATTTTAATGCTAATATAAACACATCTTCTTAATTTTATTTCCCTTTTTTTTTTAAATAGGGTCTCAAACATAAAAACCTAACTAAGAGGAGGAGTACCTGGAGTTTTCACTCATTTTAGTGAACTAATGGATGTTATAGAACTAAGGATGCAGAGAATGAGTTAAGGGAGGGGGCAAGGGTGTGGGAGGGAGTGGGAAAGCTGTGCTCTCTTTTATCTTTTATCTCAAAGGGCAATATTGTCTCCTGGGCTGGGATGCAGAAATACATGTCCATAACTGGCTGGACAAATAGAGGAGAGTTCTGGCCCCCAATACTTGGGCTGAAGAATTAATGATGGCAGTGTGGGGTGTGGATAAAGTGGGAAGAAACTGCTGCAAATGTGACTTTTACCAGAGCGAAGACAGGTCTCTCTCTCTCTCTCTGTGGATGTGGAAGCCTGAGCCACCTTTTTGACTTCACCTTTCCATATTAAAATTCTTCATTGCCCCTGTGCATGATCTTGTGTTCTGCTCAGAAGAGACAGAAAACCTAGAACCTATTTTCTTTGTGCCTGCTGAGGCTTTTCAGGGAGAGATCTATTTACCAGTGCTTACAAAAAGTGAGATTGCATGAAATGGGTCCTTGGTGCAGCAGGAAAAGTGCCAGGCCATGCACACTTCCAGCAGGAAATTCTGGGTGGCCAGGTATGGGTAATCATGTTTGACTAAGGTCAGCCTGTGTTGGACCTTTAATAGCAACGTACAGGATCAGAGTAGCATAAACAAAGTTTTGTTCTCTGTACAGAGTGTCCACAGGTTTCCTCTGCAAACAAATGAAGATCATGTGACTACCAGGTCACCCTTAATAGAGAGTCTCTTCTGTTTTCTGCTTGATCCCTTCTTTCACCTTGAAGATTTCAGCTAGCAGAGATGACATATTTTTCCTTTCTTCCACACAGCAGCTTGAGAACACAGCTCATTCTCAGCACTGCATTAAATCAAAAGCAAATGGGCACTTGGAACAAGTATCCCAGAAGTTAAAGAAGGGACTAACACTCCCCATCTATGAAGAAAACATCTTGGTCAAGAGCTGTCTTTCTGTGTGCTCTCCTTCCCTGAAAGAAGCAGGGGATAGCAAAGGGAACTCAACTCTCTTGGGAAATGAGAGGGAACCCCATGGACACAATCTCAAGAGAAAACAAAGAACAAGGGGCAGAAGAGGGGAGACCTATAAAATAAAATCCTCCCAAGTGGGACTTATGGGGGCCATTTATTCCACAGAGTGATATTTACTATCTTCCCATAATGTTTGCACTAACTGGCAGCTCTGGGTAGCTAGACTGCTGTGTCAACATCTGCAGGTGCGAGCATGTGCCTATGTGCAGGGAAAGGGAAACAGGAGAGAAAAATAAAATAAAAGGCAAAATGGTTTTGCTTTTTTACTTTTACTGTGTGTTTTTTACCTTCTGCAGAGTAGAAATCTTTCTGTGCTGATACCAGGAGGAGATTACTAATGATTAATTGATTTTGCTGTCAAATGCAGCAAGTATGTGCACAAGCTCTGCATATGCGAGGGACATTGACTATTTTTTCCCTAACAGTAAAACTTTTTTTTACTCCCCTGATTCCCCAAAACCTGCAAAACTCACATGCATGAACAAGGAGAGGAAGAGAAGCAAACAAAAAAAAAAAGGTGTAAAAACCCCGAGACATCAGGAACACAGCCTACCCTGTAATTTGGGGAAACACACAATTTGTCTTGACCTTTAGAGGTTTTCAGGCTTGAGTGAAATGCAAAAGCTGAGAGAACCTTGCAAAGCTTCACTGCTGCCCGATTACAGCTTCTCCTGTGCACTTTTCTCAGCAGTGTTTCTCATCTCACACTGTCTCACGCGTGTCCTTGCAGAAGCACAATATTTCTTCATCTGGTACTACAGAAAATGCTTCCGGTTTAAGTCCTATGTTGTTACCTCCATGAACATGCCATGCCATGAACAATATTTTCTTCATCACATGAACGCAAATACATTATTAAGACTAGCAACAGCTTACTGCAAAGAAATAATAGGTTTTCTGCTCTGCTTTCCTTAAAAACAAATGAAGCTCCAGCTTCATCTTTGCAGACATCCCTGAGGAGCCAACCTTGTCTCATTTTTGTTGGTATCACAAGCATCTTCAACCTCTGGTGTCCCAGCTATCCTGTAATGATCCTCATGACATCTCTGGCAGGCAGAGTAAAGGGATAATTCCTGGAAAACCAGTTGTTAAATCCCTAAACAGATCTTGAACATGTAGGTGCTTGTAGCAGTCATAAAAACCTCCACCTGCCTTCTGCTCCAAAACCATTTGGCACCTAAGGTGATTCTGTTGGTGATCTTTATGCTCACACATTATTGAAACATCTATATTACTGCAACTAAGCACATGTATAACCATTTAAAACTGGCAGATGTTCAGAACTTCCTCCACAGATTTGCTCTGGCTAAATCTGCATGCAAGATACTCCCCCTCTGCCTCAGCTTCTGGGTGTTCGAGGCAGTGCACTAAATCTTTCCATACTGCTCATTTAAGATCGTCTCCTAAGGATCCCCATCCAGTAGCACCTTGACACACTTGAGGGGTGGGCCCATGCAAACCTCATGAAGTTCAGCAAGGCCGAGTGCAAGGTGCTGCACCTAGGCTGGGGAAATCCCAAGCACAAATACAGGCTAGGCACAGAATGGATTGAGTGCAGTCCTGAGCAGAAAGACTCAGTCCTGGTGGACAAGAAGCTCACTGTGACTGGAAACGTGCTTGTGCAGGCCAGAAATCCAACAGTATCCTGGGCTGCATCAAAAGAAGCACAGCCAGCAGGATGAGGGAGGGGATCTCTCTGCTCTGTCGTTTTAATACTCTCTCATGAGACCTGGCCTGGAAAACTCTCCCACTCTGAGGCCTCCAACACAAGGAGGATATGAATGTCTTGAAGTGAGTCTGGAGGAGGGGAACAAAGAAGGCTGGAGCACCTCTCGTATGAGGACAGGTTGATAGAGATGGGGCTGGAAAGAAAAGGCTCCAGGGAGACCTTATAGCAGTTTCTAGTACCTGAAAGGGGCCAGATTAGATGTTGGAAAGAAATTCTTTCCTCTGAGGGTGATGAGACTCTGGAACAGGTTTGGATGCCCCATCCCAAAAGTTTTCAAGGCCAGGCTGGATGGAGTTTTGAGCAATCTGGTCTCATGGAAGGTGTCCCTGCCCATGTTGAGGGACTGAATCAAGATGATCTGTGAGGTCTCCTTCCAATTCAAACCATTCTATGATCACTCCTACACTCTCCTGACCAGTCAATCTGAGCATTCAAAAGCATACTCAGGGAATGTTATATGCAGTAGGAATGTTATATGCATTCAAATTTTAGTCCTGCATCCAATATTTAATATGAATAAAATTTGATCAGCTCAAGAAAGTTGAATCTGTTTTTTTTTTTTTTTACACAAGGGCATTGCTATTTCTAAGGGTAGAAACGGGGATATAACAAAAGAGAAAGAAAAATATTAGACCTTTTTT
Source organism: Sialia sialis (assembly GCA_009812075.1). Classification (NCBI taxonomy): domain Eukaryota; kingdom Metazoa; phylum Chordata; class Aves; order Passeriformes; family Turdidae; genus Sialia; species Sialia sialis. The sequence continues at coordinate 1,841,114 of VRYO01001681.1, read as the reverse complement.
CCACTGAGAATTCCAATTTCTACATTTAGATTTATCATTCAATGAAAAAGAAGCATTTCATGTGACATTTTTGTGATGTTAAATTTGTTAAAAGGCAAATTTTATAATAAAGCTAACCCTACATAGATGGGGTTTTGTCATAAAAATAGGAGAACTAGAAATTGCTTGGGAAACTGTTCTATTTTTTCTAAGGACACTTTAAAAAAATCCCCATTCCTGTAGACAGTAGACTATAAGACGGTAGCAGACAAAGACTAAATAACCTCAGATCTATTAAAAATAGACATATGCTTACTTTCTAAGAGCCATAAGTGCATTATTATTGTAGATGATATTTCTGTTTTTCTAGAAATTGGATGTTGTATTCCAGACTCATTTAAATTTCTTATTGTCAAGGTTTGAAAGAGTGTGAATCCAGAACAGAACCTAATCTCCAACTACCTTCCAGCACCTTCAAGCAGAGCATCACTGTCCCATTTTACTGCTTGAAACTCTTATGCATTTATGCAGTCCCCAGCCTCCTAGATAATCACATTTGTATGTTTGCAAGCCTTCTTCTGATTTAAGAGAATGTTACAAATCCCCATTTCACAAACAGCAAGATAAAGTTCAGAAAAAGTAAAGAAGTCATCCAATAACTAACAAAGACTACACGGACCCAGGTCTCCCTATGGTGCCCTAACCACCATATTATCGGACCCCACACTTTGCAAAGTCTTCTATAGGCACACCCTTACTCCACATGGGCAGTAATAGCAGCTACTCAATATTTAGTATTTCTTCTTTGATGATAGGATGTACATCCAAATATGAGGAAGTGGGAAAAGAAGAATGAAGGGGACAGAGATCTTCTCTTAAAAGTCTGTATAAGTCACAGTGCAGAGGTAAAGAATCATGCTAGAGAGGAACAAAACATTTTCATTGAAGAGAGAAGTCTACAGACAGAAGTGCCTTCTAGGGCTTCAGTGCTGCAGGGTTCAGGCTTTTTGGGCTTTTCCTGCAAATATACTGCCCAACGGAGACAGGTTTGTGGAAAATCTCTATGCAAATCTCAGAATGGATAAATCCACTTTAGGAAAAAAGAGGGAGGAGAAGGAAAACAAGCCAGCTTCTCTGCTCTCAGCTGATGTTTCAGCTTCTAAGCATTTGCACTTGAAAGTCTTTGAGCACCTTTGAAGTTAGATGTGAGAGATTTTCAGACCACTTTCTCTACCGATGCTCTGAGGACCCCAAATTTTACAAGGTGTCTTTTAAAATAAATTTGTCTCCATAGCATCCTCAGTTCACCTCATTGAGGTACATAACCACCCAATCTCTACAATCCTTCCTGCAATAATCTTCTCCCAAAAAATCCCAGATGTACAACTTCTAGAATTCAAGTACTCTATGCAGAAAGTCCTTTTCATCCTAGAAATCACTGGAGGGAACTATGCAAAACATGCATTATCCTGAACTTCAGAAGTTTTGAATTTGATCTTTGGGATAAACTTTACTCTTTTTAATGAGTTATGAAAACACACGGACTATGATGTCTGGCTACAGAATGGAGGACACTTAAGAGCCCTAAAGGACAAAATCAGTGTGAGTGGTATTCAAGGAATAAAATTCAGTCATCAAGACCTAGAACTGGCCACCTATATAGATAAATCTGATTCAGATTTAAAATACCTCATGATAAGGAATATCTTTTCCATGGCCATGTGGCATTCAACACTGTAAGTTACTGAATTGCCACTTCTATGCACTGAGCAATCCCACAGCAGTCCCTATCTCTTGATCTCACATGCAGGCTCTTCTTTCTTTTCAACAGGGCAACATACTAGGTCCGGTTATAAAACACAAGCCTTTTATTTTTCCCTCCTTCAAGGCCTCATATTCAATTTTGCACCACAGTCAAAGAGCAAAACAAAACAAGCAGCCAAGAGGACACTACAGCTATAAAATTATCCCACAGCCTCCAAAATTTCAGCCACAGTCTTTGTCTCCTGCAGCACAGCAAATTCCGCATGCCCTCCCAGCACTGCAGGGAGGAGTATTAACCTATTGGCAGGTATAGCCCACCACAGCTTCTTTTGCAGAACCCAGCTGCGCCGAATAAATAAATCACCTGCGGCCATTTATGTGCAAATAACCTGTACCAAGGGGCCATTTGGAAGAAAAGCTTCGATCTGTGTTCACAGCAGCACTGGCGTAATGGGAGCAAATAAACACACGTGCTGTCCTCCCCATTCTCTCCACTCCCACAGTGCTTTTGTAACACAGCACTTTCCCTTGCTGTTTTAAGGCTGAGAAGCAGCATTTTGCATTAAGTAGTTGGCAGCTACAGAAGAGAAAGAGCCACAAAGTGCACTTAACAAAACCCACCCTGTACTCCTGAGCTGGGATGTTAAAACCAGAGAAGAGTGAACTTGCTTCATTTCCCCATCTGTAACCAATTCCCTTGACAGACCCCATTAAAAAGCCAACCAGTTCTGGCACTCCCACTCTCAGAGAAGCCCTGTGACACAGTTATTAAATAAAGTACACTGGCTTTCATTGTGGATGGGAATTGCTTAACGTAAGCGCAGCACTTAGAGATTGAGCAGGCGACATGGAAGGTTTGAGCCTCCGGATTCTTTCACGATGGGCACCCACTCTTCTCCACTGCTGAAATCAAAGTCCTTCACAGATCTAGGCTTTTTTCAGTTTATATCAAGTCTTGACTCTGGACAAGCTAAATTCAAAATAATTACCCCACCAGTCTCAAGAACTTCACTCCTTGCAAGTATGCTTACTCTATCCACTATAAATACTGGGATTCTACCCACACATATCCTCCCAGGCAGGTTTTGTTTGTTTTTTTTTTACCCCGAAAGCTGATGGCATAGCAAAAAAAAAAGCAGCAAAGAAAAAAACCAAACCAAGCCAAACAAAACAAACAAACAAACAAACAAAAAAAAACCCACCAAAAAACAAACAAAAAACCCCAAAAAACCCAAACCAACAACAACAACAAGAAAGATGCTTTACATAATTTTTTTTTTTCAAGTTTTAAAACCTCTTGTGTTTTGGCTGTGCTCGTGTCTCTGGTGTGACTGCTTTCCACAAATATTCTGGTGGGAAAACTCTCAACAAGTTAATTCCTGGAAACATGAATTTCATTATATTACACATGAGGATGTGCAACAGAAAGCTAATTCCAGAGCCCATGGGTAGCTGCTCTGCCCACTTGCTCCTTCAGTTTTACTCTGAGAGGGAGGGCATAAAGGTACCCTGAGATGTCCTTTCATATTCATATAGTAAATTTTTGATATTGGACCAAGAGGTCTGATATTTTTTAGGACACATTGCTAGGGAGTTTCAAATCAGGAGAATCATCCCTGCAGATTTCAAGATGTTTCTATTTCCAACTGGGTATTTGTCAGGTTCAATGATATCCACTCCTGTGACATGCACCAGATCACCACCCATAAGAAGTGCCAAATGCTTCTCACGGACCTGGATCCCTTCCTAAATGGACGTTGTTCTGTGTGTTCTCCTGCTGCAGCCGTGCTGCTGAAGAAACCACGGTTAAACTCCACCCTGGCCCAGCAGAGACCCAGTGGCCCCTAACTTGGATTCTGTCCATTCCTCACCCAGTGCAGACCAGCCACCTTCCTTCCCTTAACCCCCCACCAAATTACATGGCTGCAAGGGGAAAAAAAAAGCTAGGGGAAATAACTTCCTTTGCAAAAGCTGGAGGGTCTGCATCTGCCCTACTCTCAAGCACAGCCTGCCAAAGCAGACCACCAGCACCACAGCCCGCTCAAGTCTGCAATTCTCCCACTGCCCTAAGCACATTATGGGCTCTCCCCCACGGTACACTTAAACTTGGAAGGGGCCAGTGGGGATGTGTCTTCCCTCCTCCCTTCTCCAAGGAGCATACCCCACTCCACTTGCATTCATAAATTTATCAGGTAGCTCAAAAAACTGCAGGGTGAATGGGGAATAAAGACAATGCTATCTCTAAAGTATTTTCCTCTGCTGATCCTGTATCCCTACCAGTATTCCCACAGGCAGAAAATTCTTCAATGTAAAATATGTATGGTTAAAAAAACCTCTAGTACCTAAAAGTAAAAATTAACTTTTAACAAAGTATTTTCAAACTTTATCAATGTCAGAGGTGATATTTATTACAAGCTCTTTTATTATTTTTTTTTTAATGCTTAACAACAAATAAGTAGAGGAGACTGAAAAAAACCCAAAACAAGAAGTCCCAATTCTGTATGGAATTAACTAGCAACAAATCCCTGGAGGGCAGCATGTGATCCACATGGGCTCCACTGACTCCCTCCCAGCCTACGAAAGCATTACAGAAGCCACTGCAAATTGGGCTCTACTTTCAGCTACAAAGAGAGCTGCATGACTTCCCCAGCTCCCAGAAGCTGCTAAAATTCTGCCAAGAGAGTGTCTTCCTAATTTGCATTATCTTGACCATTTACAATTCATCCAAACAGAGCTGGCAATTAGTGGTTGTTGGTAAATTCTGCAGTGAGCTCCAATCAGTGCTTTGCTGCTCTGGTGCTTTCTATTTACAAATTCTTGCAGTCATGGGCATATTAGAGAACAGTTTTGACAGTTTCTGTCTCATGAAGTTACAGTTTTCTCCAATTACAGCAGATAATGAGAAGACCAAGCTCACTAAAACATACAGTCCTGTGACCCAAGGACTTCTGTGCCCAATTTGTGGAAGAACAGCAAACATCACAATATGTGTAATAAGTGAATAGGTGCAGAGCCACCAAGCTGACTGAGCTGAGGCGAGGGAGGATACAGTGTTTTTGAGGAAAACTAAACTGCCTCTTTACTAAGGGTGGAAAAACCCCATCTTGAAGCATCATGGGACCATCTAATCCTTACCACAGCCAGCCTATGACAACTGGGGAGAATTATCAACAGCTTCTCTTCCACACCCTGAAGCCTGAGTAGTTGGGAGGTAGCAGCAGGACACAACGCAAGGTGAGGAGAGGGAGGGGGTGGGAGCCAGATGGGAATGTCAGTTGTGAAGGGGGGGTTCTAATGCATGTCAAGACATAAATGTAAATGGACAGCTCTTACATTTTCTAACCACTGCTCTCCTCACTGTGCAGCATCCTGCATGGTAGCTCTTTCATCACTCTGCTCTGAAAGCCTCTCCTCTGTGTCCTGCCTTTTGACCAGGCTTCTTGCATCTATCTGCCTCATTTACTCCCCTTCTCAGTTCAGTTCCTCTCCTGACAGCATCTCTTATTCTTCTTTGCCAACCACCCTGCAGTTTTTCTCCTTTTGATCTAATTTCTCTCCATCGAGTATTTAAGATTCTCATTGGTGAGAGATGGGTAGCATCACACTCCAAAACAACATTTCAGAGCCAGTTCAGATTTTCCAGTTCAGAGCACTACTGACTAAAGCAAGATGCCCTGAAAAACCTCTTACATGGAATTGCAGAGACATTTGAAGTCTTCTGGCTTGGATGAAATGGAGAAATGCCATTTCCATGTTCCTTTACTTGATAGAGAGTTTTTAAAATTTGGTGCCCCAAAATATTGGTTAACATCGCTGTGTACAAGCCAGCACCACATCTATCCCAAGAAGTGGCCAATTCCCAAAAATATCTGCATTTGCACAGTGTCTTTCAGATGCTGAAGACTAAAAGCAGAATGTTTAGATAAAAACTCTGTCTGGCTTTATTTTAATCATCCAAGTTCTGTCCAAACACATTGCATTTTGATCTCTGGCTACTTACAAACAAAAAGGTTAAAAAAATCAAAGAAGGAAACCAGTCTGTCAAACAGTGACTCAAACTGCACACAGCTGAAATTACAGTTTTATACAGAAAGCTGATGAGGAAACTGCACAAGGAACTGTGTAAGCCAGAGCAACTGCTTCCAAGAACATTATTTTCTTCATGCTCACAAATGGTTTGCGGGACCTCCAAGGCTATAATTCATTATCCAGTGAAATGCTTTATCTATTTTCACCATGCTATGAAACAAATGGAGCAGAGAGGCATGGATCACAATGGAACCAGCACAGCAGAGACATAGAACAAAAAATTCCAAAAACTCGCAGCCTCCCTTGGCCTGGCTTCCCCTGTCCAATATACAAATTAAAGATGAGCTAACACAAGAACTACTTCTAAAACCTGGAAGAAAAGGAGAAAACTTCTTACCTAAAATCCAATTCACCTAGAGCTACTGCTTATGCAGACACTGTCTAGAGGCCAGGCAATAGAGAAGCTGCCCTGATTGTGCTGTTGTAGGCGGAAGACACAAGCCACATGGACATGATGATACTCTACTGCCCACACTTTGCAACCTCTATGACCAGGAATTCAGCCATGAGCTTTTTCAGTCATGAGAAGCACAGGGCACCGGAATTGTTCCTGTCACCCTGTGCTACCTCTGGGTTTCTACTGGACCCATCTCCCCTAACCATTCCCCAGAAACAATACCCAAAGCAGCAAAACACAATCCATCAGCGTTCATCCTACCAGTGAGATCAGAAAGTTAAGGGCCTTCAGTCCCTTATGCTCAGCTGCAATTAATTTAAATTCTAGAGGAAGATGAAAACTCTACCCTAATGGTCAACTGGTGCATGAGAGAGAAAATGAGCCATTTCATAGTCCCTGTGGTCATCATCTTCTACAAAGCATAAGATTTGATTACCCCTATCTTAACACATAATTACAAATGGCCATAAAATTATCCAGGCCCTTTTAAAAATCCTTTTATAGTAATTGACTTGATGACCTCCTGGGGCTACAAAGGCTGTAAGCAGTAAAAACCAAATTCATTATATATATTAACATACCTGTGCCTTAAAACTATAATATCTTACAAATAAAGAATCTTGTAAGGATATCCTCTTTGGAATAGCAGCAAGAAAGCATGGAAAAATCCCCAACAAGCTGCATAAAATCTCCTGTGCACAAACTTAGTGGAAAGTAAGTAACGGCAGCAGTAGTGTAAAGCAAGAATTGCAGGAAAATGATCTGGCACGTTCATTTCCACAAGTGTCAGGCCAGACTTCTACAGCTTACCATCCTGACAGTGAAATAAAACTTCCGTTTTGTCATCTAGACTATTACCTGCACAGACATTACATGAATGTATTGTAAATCCTAAGATAAATTTTGTATTTTTGATTGAGTTGCTGATTCACATGTCCATTCCTTATCTCCTCCATGAAACAGGGATTAGGGGAATTCCGTTCCTCTGGAGCAGAGGGGCTAAACAGCCTACAGACTAAGTGCTAGTGATAGAGCTCTTCATACTGTAGAGATGTGAAGTGATTTGAGCTCCAGCTGGAGGGATTTTTCCTACATCTTGTTGTGTTTGTAACTAAAACATCCATATGTTTCTCCTGTGACTCCACATCTACATGTTTCTGCCTAAGCACTGATTTCCATGCACATTCTGGAGATGTGATCAGAGTTCACAGAGAGCTAAGGCTGAGCTGCTTTTCATGGGAAGACTGAGCATGGATTTAATATTTTTTTTTACACTTGTCTCCCTCCTCCCTTTCTCAGAGCTTCCCAAAGAAGCAAGAAGCATGTTTTACTTTTTTTTTTTCCACTAGCTCAAACTGACCTGTCCCTTCTCATGAAGTGGCTACTCCCCATCTCAACATACCAAACAGGGAGAATTCAATCAAAAGCAAAATTCTGAAGGAACTTGGCAAGATTGGTCTGTCCTCAAACGATTGCAGATAAAAGTTATCAGGTCCAGCCCTGCCCTATAGATCTACAGGCTTAAGTAGAACATCAGTAGCTGTAGCCACAATTGCAAGAGGTTCTTTTCCCAGCCAAAAGACAGAGTGACACATTCTCAATAATTGAGCAGATCAGCAGCAGCAAGTAGACCTATGAAGAGGAGATGAGAGAGTAAAAAAAAAAATCCAACCTAGAAGTGACACTGCAGTCACAAAAAGCTCTGACCAGATCTACAAACCAAACATAACACAGGTGTCTTCTTGCTGTCTCCTACCTGCCCCTCTCCCCTTCCATGAGACATTGGTCTTAGTAGGCTGCCAACAGCACTGTATTATGAAAGAAAGTAAGAAGCACCCCAGCATCACGTGTTGAGCCAAACTCACAGGCAGAAACAAAGCCATCAAAGCCAGGCATTTGAAAGACAAAGAGCAGTTCCTGTGCAAATGACACAAGATGATCACACAAGACTGTTTTGACCTGAATAAATTGGTGGCTACATGAAATTCTGAGAGATTTAGGGAAAAGTTAGAGTTTTCACTTCTCAAGCCTTTGCTTGAACCACAGGAGAGAAACCACAGACGAGAGGAAATCTTCACAGTGGCAAATAGAAGAAAACCCCAGACAAGGTGGATTTGTCAAGAAAGTAGCTGACTGATCCTCAATCCTATCAGAGAGATAATTTACTTTGCCTTCCCCTTCAATTTGTATTCCTAAGGAATCACCTGTAACAGGTGAGTACAAAGTGTCCTGGTTTCACCTGACACCGGGCTCTCTCAATTAACCAAAGCCCTCCAGATTATGAAATAGCCCAAAGCAGGTCACTATGTAACCAGCTCATGCAGCTGGATTGATCATGGATGGACTTGGGGAAGGGGCTTGGGGATGGAGCAGAAGAATAAACTTCAAGCAAGAAATGTAATTAAAGAAAGCCACTGCCAGTCCATTAAGCTATCCCAGGTTACTTTGTGCTAGGTGCCAGCATAAGGCACTGAAGCAGAAGGAGGGTGCCCTACATGACTGCAGTGACCCCAGAGTGACTGGAGGTGAGAGGCAGAGCTTGTTTTTCTTTCCACAAAGAAGCAAGATAAGAAGGAAAAAAGTTTGAAAGTAATAATTCTCTATATTTATGAAGAACTGAGAAAGTTTGCCTAGTCAACATTCATTTTCTACTGAGCTGTCTCCCCACTGTGAAGTTTCTATCTCATGCCTGACTGACTCTCCTCTTGATTTTTAGTAATTAGGAGCCTTCCAGCCTACCCAGAAAAAAACCCTCTGCTCAAAGCATCCTTCTTTTCAGGGACCAATTGGCTGGTATTATCCCACTGACTTTTAAAAACCTGTGGCTGTACATCACAGCCCCAGCTGGTACATCCACACTACTTGCTTGTCTAACCTCCATATATTTCCCCTTCAAATCTAGCCCTTGCAAGGAAACAGAACGGATAATAAAATCCAGAGGGAAACAGATAAATCAGACTACTTCATTCAATTGCTGACACAGGATATTGCTCAAGGAGGAGGATTTACCCACCTTCAGTGATGGAGTGATGAGAATCACTAGAAGCACCCCCAGGAAACCCCTGCCTTTAAACAGTCTGTATTTAATTCACATGTATCCATGTGTGCACGTAATAAAAGTAATTGCTGCTTGTCATCATCAGAGATGAGCAAAGCAAAGACTGTGCTTTTAATAAGCCAATATGGATTTCATGTTCTGATTACTGTCTGAGCAACAGCAATTGCTACTTCCTTTGGAGATGGATTTTGCCTCAGGCTTGGTCTTAAGAGGTTATCTGATGGATTTTGGTAATTTGGAAAAAGGGGACAAAGGGCAGGAGTCCCTTGGAAGTGAAGAGAAAAAACATCTGTGTGCACATCCCTTTTGCAGTTTTTTTAGCTCATTTGTGCATTTTTCCTTGTTCAAAACAGCAGTTTGAAAGGAAGAGAGAGCTGATGGAAGGCAAGATGGGGTTACAAAAGTCACAAAAATACAGCTCTCTCTACTGCCCCTAGTCTCCATTGGGTATCTGCATTGGAAAAGAAGCAGTGTTGTAAGACATGAGGTCATCTTTGGGGGGTCAGTCTGAGGTGCCCTGGACAGTGAATTCTGAAAATCCAAGTCCTGCCACTCTCAAATGCTGAGCTGACCAAGGCATCCAAAATTATAGGCCACTCCAACTGCTCCGCTCTTCTGCAAAAGCTGTCTTTTTCTGTCATGGCCATGGTGACCTCCTGAAGAAAATGTGACCACTCCAAGGGCTTTTCTTGGTGCAGGACAGTGCTTAGAATATCCCACAGAAGTAATCTAGACTTTGGAGCAGCACATGGGAAAGTTGCTATGAGGAGCAGCAGCTATAAGGCTGCTCCTCCTCATATGAAGACTTGTATTTTGCCTTAGTGGAGTCCAGAAATAATGGAGTTTCCAAGGTTTCTCACGTCTGAATTTCCTTTCCTCCTCAAAACCATAATGAATCTCAAGTTTTTTTTATATCACCCCTTAAATACATTCAACAGAGGAAAATAATGAGTATGAGGAAGAGAAGGAGGAAGAAAAAGGGTAGGGGCAGGAAAATGAAAGTTTAGATGACAGTTTGTGTATGTCTTTGTATGAGTAAGTGAGAGAAAGTACATGAGCGTGACTGGAAAGAGCTGCTGAAGAAATACGTAAGAAAGGCAGACAGGTTATCTGTCATTCAGCCTGCCCTCCATTACTTTCCAGCTCTCTCATCTTTCTCTCTCTCCTCTTTTTCACTAAACTATTCTATTTCTCTTGTTTCAATGCAACAGTAAGAAGAGGAGGCAAATAAAGGAGAAGTGGGGGAGAATAGGGGGAGATGGAACAACCACACTCTTATATCCACTAGAGTAGAGAAGTGAGAAAAAAGCTCACACCCTTAAGATAAAACAAATGTGAGATAAGCAAGTACTTTACCCATGAACTGCAGTATCTGTGACCAAAGAGTGCAAGTATGAACCATTTTCATGCGCCTCAACCTCTCTTAGCTGCAAAAGCAAAAGGGAAAGGTCTGATTTTTACCACACGCATGACACATGCACTGGCTTTGGTGATGAAACTGATAACAAAAGCACTACAGATGACAAACACTGTGGCAGCAGAGGCTTCTGCTATGATGAATAATCCCCTTGCAGAGTTTCAACTCATTTATTTTGCCAAATCCCGTTTGTAAGAACTGCTGTGCATTTGGCGACACTGCACAAGCTGATAAATGGAAGACTTTAGAAGGTGACTGGATGAAGTATCTGTGGGTGCTAGTGATTTTCTACAGCTCCTAAGATCACCTCCTGGAAGCAGCTGGGACAGGGAGGAGCTGTGCTCCTGGATTTAAGGCAGAGGGAGACTACGAATGCAATAGTTATAAATAGTAAGCTTTGATCACTTCCCTAGTAACACGGCTTTTGTACTGTGGCATATGTGTTTCATCCATCTGGGACCAGAGCATGCTACAGCTGCTGGTTCTGCCTGCTCCCTGCTGTAAGAACCTGTGAGTGAAGTAGCTGTGAGCTCCACACTGAAAAACTACAAGTGGCACGTTACATCCCGGAGTCCATAAGAGACTTTTCATTAAAAAAAAAAAAAAAAAAAAAAAGAATTGCTCATAATTAGTCTGCATGTTTTTCAAACTGATACTGATGCAATGGCTTGTTTATGCAAAATAGCCAAGTGTACAAAAATTAAAGACATCCCTAACCTAGCTCCTTTCCTCTTGCTGACAGCTGTGTGGTATAGGATTATCTCATCAGTAGTTTGCAGTGGACATGACACCCGTGTGATGTAATTAAGATAATACATTCAGTAATAACCTTGGACTTGCAGTTCAGCCAATGATGTCTTGCTTCATCTGCAAGGCAACTTACCAGATAAAAATAAAGCACCAAATGAGAAGGTGATGTCTCTAGCTACGTTATTTAATTTGCAAAAGTACTAAAGAGCAGTAGAGCAAATTTTTAGTCTGAAGCAATTAAGTGAAGCTAGTGAAAACAAACACCTGGGCTACTGCACAGCTGTATCACAAGATGGACAGTGACATTTACACTCTCACCTCAACCTTTGTCCCCTGATGTACTGGCTGTCATGAAGCACTAGGAGCAGGGTAGCTACCCAAGTGGGTGACATGACTTAAAGAAACATGGTCCAGAGTCAGGCAAAGCTGTTGTGTGAAGAAGACAGCTGCTCAGGTTTACAGAATGCTTAAGATTTCACTTGTATTGTGTATATGAGGGCACTTCTGCTTGGAAATGCTTATTGCACTATTACTGTTTGGTGAAGGAAGTAAGAAACAAGGAACAGAAAAGTTAACAGGAAGTTATGAGGAAATGCCTTCAGGTTGTGTCAGGCGAGGTTCAGGTTGGACATCAGGAAGAATTTCTCCTCTGAAACGGTAGTTAAGCACTGGAATGGGCTGCCCAGGGAAGCAGTGGAATCACCATCCCTGAAAGTGTTCCAGGAAGAACTAGACATGGCATAGTGCCATGGTTGAGTACACAGTGGTGTTTAGTCAAAGGTTAGACTCGATCTTGGAGGTCTTTTACAACCTTAATGGTTCTATTCTATTAATCTTCTATTCTGTGATCCTAAGTATGGAAGTGGAAGCAAAAAAAGATAAGATCTTTCTTGGTTTCTAGCCCCCAAGGGAACAAAATTCCCTCTAACAATGATGAAGTAAACAGAAATCCCTGGGGAAACATGCATCCTTGAAACATTAATTTATATTTAATACCTGAGTGTTTACAAAGAGAAGTGAAGGCCAGTATGCAGCAATGACTTTGTTATTTGATTAGCATTGTGCTCTGTGTAGTATCTATGGAATTGCTGCCTCCCTGCACATGGCGTCTGGCACCTGTCCCAGAGGCAGAGGCAAAAGCATTATTACCACAGCAAACAGAGAGAGAAGCAAGTCTACCACTTGAACAAGAACTGACTGTGTCAGACATAAAGACACTGCAATTATGTATGGAGTAGCATGTGCACATAGCCCCAGAGTACTGGGAGTAAACCAAGCAGTGCTTTTGGAAGGGCCTAGATCTTCTCAGAGAAAATTAATAAATAAATAATAAGGAAGTTCACCCTGTCTGTCAGAAATTAGTTCAGTGACATCCCTGAGGAAAAAGCATTTCTTTGATGTTTATTTAGTCTAACTGAAGGGTGAAAAAAAAAGTAGTCTGATGCCAGAAATAATGGCATGAATAAGTGTGCAGACATGCTAGAACATTAGTGAGTGAAGAAGTTGCTGCGTTGGCGAAGGACAAGAATTACCACATAGATTATACAAGATGTCCAAAACACTCCTCTGAAAACAAAACTGCAAGTCTCTTCATTACAATGCCTACTTCAGCAGATGTACCATGGTTTTTAAGGCTCACAATCAGGTTTCATGCTTTTATGATCCACTCTGGCCACTACTACTGAGCTGTTCCCAGCAAAGACTTGTTTGAGTGCACTGACAGCTGCCTGCTCCCTGGAGGTGAGAACCTCAGGAATCAGTCCTGATCTTTGCTGGGGCACAGAGGGAGAAGTAAGGAACATTTCTATAGGCCAGGGTGCTCTTAGAACCCAGGAAGCAGTGTGATGTCCCTACAGAAATTTGTGTTGCAGGATATTCCTTGCATGACTGCAGCCACTGTATAACAATATAGTGCCTGTGTGAAAGCTACATCTCACCCCAGCAAATGTGCTACCTCAGTGACAGGAGCTACGCTCAGGAGATGATGGCAACTCTCAGCCCATGTCAGAAAATACCAAGCTGTGTAGCAAATGGCCAGCAGTCATTAGCTTAGTCCAGAGGAAAACACACGTCTCATATGGGCTGCCTGGATTACAATTGGTCTCTAGAGAAGAGCCCAAGGCTCCAAAGAGTATCTTATTTTCCACAGTCCACACCAGAATGCACATATGTGGTCATAATCAATGAAAATGGCCATGTGGAAAAAGTATGTAAGAGAAGGGGAAATCACCTCTATTCCAGCACTGGTAGAAAACTCATTAAATCAAGATGCCAAGGCTATTCCATTATGTTTCAAACTGGTATTTTACCTTGCGTAAGAAGGAAGGGAAACTGACTCCAAAACCCCAGTCAGAGAATCCCTCATTTGCATCTTAAAAGGGACAAGTCTGTCTGTTCTGCTTATTCTGTTATTTAATTATCCTAACAAAAGCAAATGTGAATCCTCAAGGGTTTGGTCCCTTTCTGACAGATTGCTTTTAAGCCCAGAGACAAGGGAGGCACATGGCCATCAAAACCCTTAGTTTTTAACTTGCCCATCTGGGGAAGATTCCCCTGGTATTTCATGACACATGGACAATACGATTTAGCAAAAAGAAAAGCTAAGCAAGGGCTCCAATTTCCTGCCATATAGAATGCTCATGAAAAATCAGCTGAGGCTCCAGAAATATTGAGAGGCCATTGGCTTCAGGCAGGGCAGCTTTCCTCAGATGCACGATATATTACAGAAAGACCATCCTTCCATCCAGAGCACTGGTTGGTTGGTGTGTTCAAAGGTTCCCATTAAGAATCAGTTTAAATTAAAGATTCCATGCAAAGTGAGAGCAATAGCTTTGTTTCATGTAGCTGTTTATGAGGGTCACTTGTTAAATCAAGGAGCCAGGACTCAGGAGAGGCTGGTTCTTTCCCGAGTTCTGCAACTCATTTGCTACTTCCTTTGAGCACATTCCTGCCTCTCAGGCAGAGTATTAGAATACAAACTTTCCTCCTACAAAGAATCTGTCTGACACCTAGCAGAAAAGGGCCTCTAGCTGTTAGTGTAATATAAATAATAAATGAGTGAAATAATAAATAGAAATAAGGCATTCTGTTGCAAACAAAGCTAGCACATTAGTGAACATGTTCAGTTTCTTTAAAGTATATCTAAACATCGTCTAAGCTCCAGTGCTAAAACACAGTGTCTCTTTTTAAGCTCCAGAAAAAGCAACAGAAGTCTGTGGGCAGTTCTATTCAACCCTGAACTCTTCCAAGGATTCATATGGATGAACAACTACAATTGTTCATGTAATGGTACAATATTATCCTTAACTGTTTTAAATTCCATTTCTGTTGCTTAGACCTAGGACGCCACAGCCTGCTCTCAGCATCACACATAAAAACTCAGTGGCTTTCATTACAGCTGTGATGAATTCAACCAGCAGAATTTGCCTCATACTGCTCTGAACAAGAGCACCAGCAGATAGTCTAGTTATTGAGCACCTTGTCCAGAGCCTGGATGGTATTAATATCTGAGAGGAGGAGATGGGACAGCACTGCAAGACTCATGATGCTTGGATTCTCCTACCATGGACCCACTGAAGATATGCAGAAATAAGAACAACCTGCTTTATTTCTTCATGCCCTCATTCTCTACCTGTTTACTCAGTCAACCGCTTGCTGCATGTACATGGAACAGGAATTTTGTCTTGGTTTAATGCTCTGGGTGGTGCTGTGGTACATAATCACAGAAAAAAAACCACCAAAGAAACAAAACCCAAACCAATCAAAAAAACCCCAACAAACGCTGCCGCCCCCCACCCCCCTTTTGCTTGCTGGAAAAGAGGGGACAAGAAGAATGATTTCTCAACTGTAAGTAAGCCAAGGATGAGACTGAGGGAAGAAGACCAGTAGGATTTATTTGTAATGACAAGTGACAAGTGATCACCATAAAGATATTCTTGGAACAGAATCCTGCTAATCTCTGCTATAATTCTAGTCTCAAATGGTTTGGCTCTGGCAGTGCTTCTAGAAATGATATATGTGAAAGCACTGCAGATTGTCAAGAAAGAAGTTTTGCCTTGACAGTTACATTTTGGACTCAATGGGTTTATTTGTGCTTCTCCTGCCCCACCACACTCCCCTGTCTGGTCTCGGTGTTTATTTTGTTTTTTTTTTTGTTTTTGTTTTTTTTTTAAAGCTAAGGTCAGCTGCAATTAGTATTTAGAAAAGAAAATGTTTATAACCTCTTGCTTTTATCATCATTAATAATGCAACAAATGTATTGAATGTGGGCAGACTTTTCAGCAATCTGTAGTGCTCTCCCCCTCTGGCTCAGAAAATATGTACCTCTTGAGAGAAAATCTATTTCATTAGAGACCTGATAAAATGCCTAGAAATGACAACATAAATAAACATTTAAGTGCTGCTCCTTCTTTCACTATGAAATCTTTTTCAGCAGAGAAAAGCAAGAAAGAAGCTGTGGTGCGATGGTGGGAGAGAGAGTTGATGAATATTTGATCACAATTGTCTTAAATAAATGCTTTTCCCAGACAAACCCTCTTGACATATTGAACGCATGGTTAGTCTCACCTCTCTCACACCACCTTAAAGGCAAGTCAGTGGCCAAGGCATTTTGAGTTCACAACAAATCAAACTGAATGCTTCCTCTCCTTTTACTTCTCCCTTCAGCAGTGTTGCAGTGTAACGTAAGCAACGTTGCTAACATTGCTGTCATTTCTTCTTCCATTGCTCCCTCCCGAAAAAGGTTTGATAGGTAAACTAGAGTGCCTTATCCAGAGCTATTGTCTGCTATGAAGATGGTTTGAAATGTAGGTTATTGAGTACTCAGAGTGCTTAATCTGGCCTGTCTATGGTGAACTTCTTTACAAGAATCTCACAGAAGGAGATGTCAAGGCAGGAGGTGGAGAACACAGGAAGCAGCGAACCAGCTGAGGTCCTTTACCTCAGATCTCCATGGTTCCCTTGCACCTCAGCTCTGCCAAGTGATGGCTCACAGAGTATGCATAAATGTTAAACAAAACTGGGCACCAACACAAACTGCATTTATTTGGCTGTTTGTTCACAAAGCCCTTCGCTCAGGATCAGCAAAACTAACTTAAAAAAAAAAAAAAGCCTATGCCCTGGCTGAGATTGCTCTTACCAGCTGAAGGAGGAGGTATGAAACAAGCCCTCAGATGAAAACAGAAACAACAAGCCAACCCAACTCTCACGTGTACCTTTGTAGAGACAGGGAATCCCTGTAACACTCATCTGTGGAGCACTCTTTGCCTCCTTCCCAGGCACCACACCAGTCCAACATCAACTCGACACATGTACCCTTGCTGTGTCTTAGGGAAGCAGCTCACAGCTCAGTGCACAAGCCAAGCAAAATAAGGTAATCATAAAGATCAAAAGCAAAATTCACCAAGCACTTTTCTAGTGACTAAACGGCAGTAAATGACTCGCAAAGGGTACAACCGGCTCCTTCGGGATTTCAAGTGCTCTTGAGAAGCCCATGCATATTTATTTTTATTTAAGCTAAAGAATATATTAGTTTTTTTAAATGCCTTCTATGCATAGGCACAAATTGGCAGCCCAGATCTCTATGGATCTTTATTCATTAAGCAACCACCAAATTCCTTGTTACACCTCCCACTTGACTATAGTCACACGAGAAACCTATCTAAAGCAAAGGACCTTATTAAAACTTTTAAATCCTAAACTGAGCACCACATGGGTGGAGGCACTTCTTTATCACAGCTGACTCACACCTGTACACAGACACAATACCAGTTTTCCAAGCTGAAGAATTCAAATAAGAGCAGCTTCTAAAAAGAGCTGAGGCCAAGAAATAAAAATTTTGTGCAGAAGATATCTTTGGAGAAGGAAGTCCATGCTGTATGTCTGTAGGCTACATCATTGCATAAATCTCTTTGAAGGTGATATATTTGGCCAGATTATTCAGCTCTTAATAGTGGGAAACCTGTGGGTAACAACACTTTAGGAAGGTCACCTAGAAGGTTGCTGAGGTCTATCTGGCAAAGCTACATTGAGGAAATTAATCAGAGGGGTCATGATGGCATTGCAGAGGATATTCAGCGGCAATAGCAAAATAGATAGGTTTTCAATACTGGTAAGACAAGTCTTCTAGTTAACAGCAGGCTATGCAAAGGCCTCAGCTATTATGCAGCAGAGAGTGACAGTCCACAGCAGAAAGCCAGTAGAAACCCAGTGTTTAATCCCAGCCAGCAACTAAGTACCACACAGCCATTCTCTCACTACCCTCTTCCCAGTGGCAAGGAGAATCAAGGGGGAAAGAAAAAAAATAAACCTTGTGGGCTGAGATAAGAACAGCTTAGTAACTGAAAACAAGAAAAATCTACTACTACTAAAGCAATAGAGAGGAATAAAGACCAGGAGAAACTAGTGGTGCCAAACACAGTTGCTCACCACTTAATGACAAATCCCAGACACCTCCACCCGGTTTGTTTACTGAGCATGGCATTCTATAGTATGGAATATCCCTATAGTCAGTTTGGAGTGACTGTCCTGGCAATGCTTCTTCACAGATGCTTGTACACCCTCATGCTGTTAGAGCACAGAAAAGTGGAATGCCCTTGATTTAGGACAAGCAGTACCCAGCAACTAATAAACTATCTGTGTGTTATAGACATTATTCTCATCTGAATTAAAAACACAGCACTGCACCATCCACTATAAAGAGAATGAAGTATCCCAGCCAAAACCAGGACACTGTCCGGGACAGGAACTGTAAAAATAGGTTCAGATGGAGGTTTTCAAGCCCAAAAAGCATCCCGTTTGAAATGCTGATGTTGACCAGCTCTCCTTGAAGCTTGGAAACAAACAAGGAGCTAGAATTCAATAATGCTATTGACTAACTTGTCCTCTGAACTTTCAGCTCTCATCTCTACTTCCTTTCTCAGACAGGCTTCTAACAAATTTGGCCCTGTCTATATCCTCTTTAAAGAATGTAAAAAATTTTAGTAAAGCTTAAATTAAACAATTAAAAGATATTAAGAAAGTTAAACCACTGTGCATGGCACCACTTTGCAAACAATCCCTATATAAGTAATCTGAAGTCATTTACGGAAGGCAAGACATCTCTTTGTCTCTTACCATCACATTCAGATGCAATAACTTCACACTGTCACCAAACTATCTAATCCAAAGTAAATATTTGGAAGCTGTTGCCGCAGATTTTGGTGGGGACTTTTCCATGTCCCAGCCTGAACTGAGACTGGCAAGTCAGAGGCTTCAGCACAAATCAGAAGAAGCTACACTGCAGAAAGTGGCACAAGAATGGCTTCAGGAGGGAGCAGACTTTGCTTGACTTAGTCCTAGCACAAACTTGTGTAGCACGGACAAAAAGAGGTGGAGATGGGATGCCTTCCAGTGACTTGGCAGAGATGCAAGGTTTCTAAAATGTGTGCATACTCTACCTTCTATTCTACTTTTCTTCTGTAGGAAGAAATAAAAAAAGGAAGGTCTTTTCCTGGGATTCATACCATTACCCTAATGGAGTTTCTGTGCTTGATCCTACCTTCCCATTTGCTTAGAAAAGCAGACACTTATTGGTTCTAAAGCACAGGGAAAAATCCTGGAACAAAGTGGAACAGTCCCATTGACTAGTGTAAATCAAATTGGACTATGAATTGTAGGTGGCCTGTGGTCATCAAAAGAGAACTTTTTTTTTCCCCCCCCACCTAACTGCTGGAAAACCTGTCACTGATTTATTTGTGGGACAAAAAGTAGCTTTTTTTTTCTTTTTATTTTTCCATCAAACAACTTCAACTGTGCTTATTTTGTAAGTAGTGCCACTAAACTCCTACACTGTTCACCCTCCCATCAAGAAAATCACTTAGAGCCAAAGGTGTCAGTGGTAAAACTCCAGTCATGTTGATGGATGAAAAAGCCCAGATGAACCTGGTCCATTAAATGCTTTAAAAGAGATACAGAGGAGAAAAAACAAGGAGGAAAAAACCAATGAACCAACAATAAATAAAACAAAACAAAACAAACAAAC
>VRYO01001681.1:1761860-1821551 GCA_009812075.1 Sialia sialis | reverse complement strand
GGGGGGGGGGGGGGGGTCACAGCTGCACATTAACATTTCCACCTTAATAAAAGCCACAATCAAATCCTCAGTATTTAACATCTAGTTTCCACTTGGCACAAAAGTAAATAGAAAAAAAGAAAAAATGAAAGGGGAAGGTGAAAAGGGAAAAGCAAAAAGAAATAGTATTTTCTTCATATATTCAGGAAGTCTTTTCTCCAGCATATTCATGGGGATTTTTTCTTCTTCCCTGTAAGACCTGATTAGGCAGCGCTACAGCGTTTACTGTCAGTTTGAATTCCCTGCCCCACAGAATGAGTAGTGGTAATTAAAAGCTTAACTCACCTTACCCCTCCAGTTTCCCAGGTGAAAAGTCAAGGCCTGCACTTAATTGCATATATGTGTGCATGCTTAAAGCCAGAGCTCTGAAGAGAGATGGAATTTGTGAGAAGTAAGAGGAACAGGCACAAAGGTATTTGACAGTTCCAAGCAGGGAAAAATGGGAAGGGAAGGAGACCAGAAAATGAGAGTGCAGATTCTCTTTCCCTTTAGTCCTCCTGTCCCCCACCTCCCAACCTCTCCTTTTTTTCTCTCCTCTCTCTCTCTTTTTTTTTTAAGATAAAAGCTTTCATTTTACTTCTGACTTCCTCCATCACTTCCCTTGGGTTCCTCAACTGAACAAGTGATGCACAAAGAGGTTTGTCCTGTCCATGCACAGGCTCTGTGTTTCATGACATGTTTAGTTCATTCACTTGGCTGGCTGTGGGAAATACTGAATCAACCTTTGCTCGTGCTCAGCATGGGAAGTGTAGACTGCAACCTACATACATCAAGTTCATCCCTAGCTGTTCTGGATGCATAGGTGTGCTGCTTTGGCTTTCATCCTATAGGGGAACCGCAGGCACCTCATCTGGGCCAGGTCCTGCACCAGGAATGCTGGACCAAGCTACAATAGAATTGCAAACTCTACAGAAAATAAAGGCCTTTTCTCTGAAGTGGACATGGGCACTGGACTAAAATCTTTGGAATGAAACTAGGAAGTAACACATTTCAGCTCCTAAGCAAACAGATTTGGTTCAGAGGTTACCACAGCACATCACACTTCAGCACTTTGGACCCTCTGTACCTCATGCTGATCTTCAGAGAATAAAGATAGTTATTGAGGATACTTCTGCATTTCTTCAATGCCCTCTGCATTCTACCACACTGTGAGGCCACTTCTACCCCTAGAAAGCACTGAAGCATTTCTAAAAATTTTGCCAAGAAGGCTATACACAGAATTATACAGAGCAATAGTACTGTGGCTGCAATGGGTAATCCCGTGCAGTTTTATAGGCTGGTATGGTGTGGCTGGACAGTGCCCAGGCAGAAAGCGACCTGGGGATACTGGTCAACAGCAGGTTGGACAGCAGTGTGCCCTGTGGCCAAGAAGGCCAATGACTCCTGGCCTGTACCAGGAATAGTGTGGCCAGCAGGAGCAGGGAGGTCATTCTTCCCCTGTACTCAGCACTGGTGAGGCCTCACCTCGAGTGCTGTGTCCAGTTCTGGGCCCCTCAGTTTAGGAAGGACATTGAGACACTTGAGCACATCCAGAGGAGGGCAGTAAGACTGGTGAGGGGCTTGGAACACAAACCCTGTGAGGAACAACTGGGGGAGCTGGGGTTGTTGAGCCTGAAGAAAAGGAGACTCAGAGGTGACCTTATCACTCTCTACAACTTCTGAAAGGTGGTTGTAGTCAGGTGGGGGTTGGTCTCTTTGTCCAGGCAGCAACTGATCTTTGTCCAGGCAGCAACTGACAGAACCAGAGGACACAGTCTTAAACTGCACCAGGGGAGATACATGTTGGATATTAGAAAAAAGTTTTTCATGGAAAGAGTGATAAAGTACTGGAATGGTCTGCCCAGGAAGGTGGTGGAGTCACCATCCCTGAATGTGTTTAAGAACAGATTGGATGTGGCACTTGGTGCCATGGTCTAGTTGAGGTGTTAGGGCATGGGTTGGACTTGATGATCTTCAAGATCTCTTCCAACCTAGTCATTCTGTGAATTCTGTGAGTTTGGAAAATAGTTTGTACAAACAAATTTTGTAAGAGAGCTGGCTGGGTTGTTACAGTGCATGGTTTACATACTTGATTCAAGCTCCCAAGCTGAAAAGAAAGACATCTCTTGCAAAAGAATACTTCTTCCAACCTTTTCTGCCAACACCTTTAATTCTATTATGCTACCAATCTAGTGCTTGACTGAGATGAGCTTGCTTCCTAATTTGTCCCATCCCTATTAATGCCTTTCAATGAATTTGGAATGCTTCTAAATCAACCATAACAGCAGGACCTATTCTTAAAATGCATCCCATAAATGCGTCAGCATAAGAGACACTGCAGCTCATGTTCTTGAGCACCTCAGTACATCAGCTTTCAGCAGCTGATAGCAAAGGACACCCAGTTTGTACGGATCTGTGCTGCCAGAATCTCTAGCAAGCACCATGGTCATGCCTTATACTGTGGCTTCAATAAGCAGGGATAAGTTCACAGCTGATGCCTGCACTTGCTGCTCCCCCACAGGTACAATTCATTGTTAGGCCAGGAACATAGGCCAGGTTTCTAGGCAGAGCTACCTGCCTTAGGGCAGCCTCCAGCATGGTCATGGCTGTGTAATCCCTCACCTGTGGTTACATTCCTAAGGAAGTTTCTTCCTCTCTCTCTCTTCCTCTCTCTGAGGATACCTTGCAACCTTTTATCACTCCAGAACACTTAGCCTGTTGGTCAGTTTACCAGATGCTGTGTCCTGTTCTGCAGAGCATAACTGGGCCTGAGGAAACATCAGTGTCTTCTATACCTCAAAGTTTGAGTAAGAAGATGTTCCCCAGTTAGCAGGAATACATCCTTATAGGACTTCTGTCTCCTTCCTAGGTTTCTGCTGAGGAGGGGAGTCTTGAAATAGTAACTAGCCTCCCCAACTACTGTTTTACTCTGCCTAGGGCAGCCCTTATCTGAAGTGTAGCTGGTTCCTGAGTAGTGCCCTATGGAGGATCTTCCTTTGACTAACCCCTGCTTCTCTACAGTTATAGTTTTTAGAGTTTAAGACTTCACTAACCTCAGAGCTTTCTTCTTTCATCTTTGGTTGCTGGCACCCTGAGAAATCCTCAGCAGCTAGGGACTAAGCCCCCCACAAATAGCTCCAAGTTCCTTCCCAAAACCACTGGCAGGAGGCACAAGCATGCAGCATATGCCACTGTATCTCTGTGCTCACCTCAGTTGCTCAGAGGAGGCTGGATTTTCTTGCACAGCGGGAGTGAATCTGTAAGCATGCCTTGATAAGATGGACACCATAACCTAACTGAGCCAGCTTAAGAGGTTTCATTCCATCCCTTATCAACCTTCCTCATTATTTTCATGTGACACAATGCAACAAAATTAAATACAAATGAAAATGGAGATCTGGAAAAAGCCTTCTAAATCCTGAGTGTGTAGCTGTACTGAGCACCTGTCTGTCATGGGTACTTAGATCTCTGCTGAGAAGTTTAGTATGCACATTAATGGGCACCTATTCAGCCCAACATGGTTCCTTACTTAACTTGGAAGCAATGAATGTTGATGCATCTCAATGCAGCTGAGGGTACAGGGGAAAACAGAGGAGCAGGACTGAAACACTGGAAGTTAATTGCAGGAAAACTGCAAAGACTGATAGTAGCAGGTGAGCAACTATAGTATTTACAGTAATTTCACACTCATAAGCCGCACCTGGTTATAAGCTGCACTTCCGGGTAGCCAGGAAGACCACAGAATTTGTCCATAAATAAGCTGCACCGGGTGATAAGCCACACTTTTTTTTTTTTTTTTTTTTAAAGCCAGGATCCATGTGCAACAAAGTCACAAGTTAGTAGCAGAATCCTGCAATCACGTGTTTGCTGTCAGCTGCTCAATTTGCAAACA
Source organism: Sialia sialis (assembly GCA_009812075.1). NCBI lineage: Eukaryota > Metazoa > Chordata > Aves > Passeriformes > Turdidae > Sialia > Sialia sialis. The sequence continues at coordinate 1,817,641 of VRYO01001681.1, read as the reverse complement.
GTTTTCACAGACCTGTGAAGCCTTTAAACGCAGCCCCAGGCGCTCTCCCCATGCCGTGGGCCCTGGCACTCCCACCCCCAGCACTGGCTGCCACGGCTCCCCACCTGCTAGGCAGCGACTGGGGCTCCCCGCGCTGCCCAAAATTGGCAGCTCGGTGGGCTGGCCACGCGAAGCCGGTAAAGCAGCTGCTCGGCTTTGCAGCGGCTCCGCGGCAGCTCCCTCCCCAGCTGGCTCACACCTCTGGGTTGGTATTTTGCTGGAATTTGTCCATAAATAAGCCACACCTGGTGATTAGCCACACTTCTGGGATCAGCTCGATTCTTCAGTGAAATAGGTGCAGCTTATCAGTGTGAAATTACTGTACTATAAACAATATCAGCATATTTACTATATGCAATACATTTTCTCTTCACATAGTGCTCCATTTATAGTATTGGCTTATCTTTCTTTGCATGCAGGATGATAGAACTATTAGCATAACAATTGTATTATCTCTATGTAATCACTATTAATTATTACTGCAGAACATCCTGTGGGAGTACAGAGATGTTATTTAATAGTTAAGCAACCAGCTACTGCTGTCAGTATCTTACCAAGTGTGACTGCTCCACAGGTCCCACCTCCTTCTGACCACTTGTTGGATGTCTCTTGCCACTCTCATTCCTCACACAGCAACAGCAATTCACAGGAAAGCCTGGAGGCTGTACTATAAATATACACACAGCACAAGCAGCCACAACCTCTGACTACTCAGGATGCTCCATCCTCTGCTGCACTGCTGGTGTCTTATGTTTTCACACAGAGACAAACAACGACAAATGTAATTGCATTGCGCCCAGGCGGAGAAACTCTCACTGGAGCTGCTCCCCCCATCTCATTAGGGTGGGAGCAGGTGCTAGATGAGTTAATGAGCTTCAGCTGACAGGTGGTCACTGCTATGGTTGCAGTGATTGCCTCTTCCCTGCTGGCTGCCACCTCAGCACAGCACCCCTATACTCTACAGCCCAGCAGAGAGCACAGGCTGGAGGGGTAGCTGGAACACAGGGTACATTTTGGTATTTAAAATCAATTAGATGTCCAAGAAACTATAGGGAAAGCAAGGTTAATTGCCTTGCTATTGTTATAAAAGCCAGTATGTCCTCTGCTACTTTCATGCACTCAGCTGCCTCAGACTGACAAAATGTCAGCTTCCTCTCAGATCATGCCTTACTCTTCTGTGCTGTAAACACAGTGATTCATTTAATTTACAGATTTCTTATTTCTTTGCAATTAAGTATCTTAATTAGAATATTTTTACAATGACTATGCCTTGTCTCTTCAGCAAAATAATTTCCTGACAGGGTGCAGAAAGGCAGAAGCCTTTAGGGAGCTGGTAGGTCTGCAAGGAAGAACGAGGCCACTATGACGCAGCCTGGTCTCTGGAGTTTGGGGCCACTTCTGTCTGTGCAGAGAATGAGAAACTGCAGGGAAGACAGGAGAGCTAATGAACTTCCCAAGGAGAGGTACTTTCTGATTGAAGTCCCTCGGGATAAAAACAGCTCTGCAACAGAGCCAGCACCCAAGCCCTTCTCTTTTGTCCTGACAGCTGGAAGACATGCCTGGCCACTCATTAATGCTTCACTTCCATGCGGTGCAACTTCTCCCCAGCTTCTCTGACACACAAAGCATACACAATATACACATTAGCATTATTTTTCCTCACTCTGAAATCCCATCATAGCACATCTATTCTGCTGCATCCCTCCTTTGTTTCTGAAGTGCTTGCTGGATTGAGTTTCAATTTCTTCTCACTTTCAAAAACCTACAGCGATTTGAGCCTGTCTTTCCTTTTCTTGACTTCACCTGTTGCCTTGTCTCCTGGCCTGCTGTAGTGTGGGCTCATTTCCTAAGTTTGGGCTGCCAGAGCCACTCCCTTTTTCTTCTTATACAGCTAGAATATATGGAAAGACCATCACATTTTAAAAAAACCACTATGCCTGGAAATTTGTGATACCACAAACTCCCAGTGACACATTGTAACCCTATAAGAATCTCCCCCCTGCACTGCAAAAATAGATCTACCAACACTGAATAATTGTCCAGGTCCTCCCACTGTCCTGCAATCCCACAGCCTTTCAAGTTTGTGATTGTAGCTGAGCACATTATCTGTTCATAAAATGGAATTCCAAATGGTGGGCCACTACTTGAGCTGAGGGAAGCCACAATAGGCAAATGGACAGCGGGACTTGTGAAGCCAAGGATGTGAGTCAGTTCCCTACCTCAATGTTCAAGCTAGCTTTCATGATGCCTTCCAATGGAAAAGGGCCCGTCATGTTCATTTAAGAGATCTAAAGAAGCCTTTATTCAATATGCCATCCTTTCTGACAACTTAAAGTGGTCCTCATCTCTGCAGCTGATGGCGGTAATACAGACCTGCTCCCCATGGCAAGCCTTGGGTTCCTGAGGATGTGTATGGTGCAAGGTGGAGCTGAGAAAACAGGGCTACTTGCCCTTTGAAATGCCCCCACATCAAACAGCCATGAACACAGGGAACATCAAGACTTCCCTGCTTTTAAAGGAGTTTAGATATGCAATATAAATTCTCTTTGATACAGGAAAAAAGTGCTTCAATCCCAGTGGCACATAACATAGGGGGCCACAAGGGCCCCCAAGGCCTTCACAGCAATCGACGCTCCTGCAACATGATGTCCTCTGCCAAGCAGCCAGGCTTCAACAGCAGAAAAAATGGCTAGTTTTTCCCTGTTCGCCTTCCTCTGGTGAAATTGGGTCCCTTTAGGGACATACTCCTGCTCATAAGGTGGCAGTGGGATGGTGGCTACCAGGTTGATCCATCTGCTGCCATGGTGACAGCTGGCAAAATGAAAGGGCTGCACATGCCTCTGAAGTGACAGTCCTGCATTTGTAGCAAGGGGAGAGCGGCTGCTCCGCCATATGCTGTGGGGAATCGGCGTAGTCGCCTTCAGTTTTCATGACCCTTCCAGGCTTTTTCAAGTAAGTTTAATTAAACATTTTTTTCATGTTTTATTGATCATATTCCAGGTCTGAGAAAGCTCAGAAACCTCCCTTGCTTCTAATACTGTCATCGGAACTTCTCCCCAGCGAAATCCCAGGCTCTGTGCTTGGTTGTTTTTGAGCTCATGTGCTTCAGTATTGGTGAGGCTCCAGAGTCCTGGCTCCTGTGCAAGCACTTGGGGGAACAGACTCGCATAGTTACTCAGAGACTCCCATCCGAACATGCAAGACAGCAAAGAGAGAGACAAATGGATCTGTGTGAGGACCCCACCTTTTCAAATGCCAACATTAAAGAAAGGGGAGGACCTAATGTTTGCACTGGAGATGCAAACACAAGAATTACTCATTTGCCTTTCTTGTCATCACACCCTGAACAGGACACTCCAGACTGAAATCCTCTGAATGGCAATGAGAAAGGAAAAGAACTATACCAGTGTCCTTTTTGTGTTCAGAAAACACCTCCCTTTTCTAGGTAAAAAACCTAGTAAAAACAGTGGGGTCGGGAGCTGCTTTGAAAAGGCACTTTTACTGCATGGTTCCTTAGTGATGAAAAGGTATATCCCAGAAGATCATATGCCATGTACATTATTCACTTAGGAAGAATAACTCCTGGTGTTCACCCTGCATTCGGAGGACTGTAGGAGCCATGGGCAGGAAGAGAGCTCCTGAAAGCAAAATTGGGAGGGGAGCGAGAGTGTCACACAGATAACTGACAGTGCATTTTACAATCTCATTTTGCATAACTCCTGATTCCAATAGTGTGGCCCACTGGTTTAATTTTCACTTTAACAGAATAAACTATATTTGTTCTCACTCACAAAGTTTGCAGGGGAATAAATGTGCCACTTATCTAAGTCATCAAAAACAAAGTGCTCTGTGGGAGCAGTGGATTACAATTAGTGAATAAACACTGAAGAGGACTACAGAGATTTGAATGGCAAATGCCAGCTATGTCTCTGAGACAGAAAACATTAAAGTGCTCCCTACTGTTTGGATGGCATGTTATTGCTGAGCCTCACAGTGTTTTTGAGGAGTGGTAAAGACATCAAGGTACAGGTATCACACTTGCTTTTGTACCAAGAAAGCAAGGGGCAGATAAAAAGCAGGATCACACAGAAATGTGTGAGCCAAAGGCAACTTCAAAATGCTACAGCATAAAACTGCAAATGGATAGACTGTGGGCCTTGTTTGGCACCACTACAGAAGTCAGACTAGTTTCTGTCTTTGAGGAAAATAATTCTAGTACAAGTCACGTCAGAGGTCCTTCCCTGCTCCATGTGCACCTTCCTCTGGATTCTCAGTAAAATTTCGCTGGAGAGCTCAGTCTCTATGACAAGTAATCTAAGAAGGACAACAGAGCTCCTTGGATCTGTGCAGCAAAGCCAGTTTGTATTATTATGTGGTGCTTTCCAGTGCAAGCCACATCAGCGATTAAATATAGCTAAATTTATTCATGGTGTTAGAGTTTCTCTCAGCTTCTTTCTTACTGTTGGGGGAAAAGGCAAACCATGTTCCATGACTGGGTCCACCTCCTGAGAACTTGTACTGACCTTCTCCTTGATGCAGTTTCCTCATTTTGTGATGTTCTGCATCTTTTTCTCACTTCACTTCTTCTATTTGAGTTCTTGTTTTTATTAATTTTTAGTTTTTATTTCTCTTTCCTATACTTCATCACTATGCCAGTTATTCTAGCAGGATATCTGTCATGAAAGTCTGTCATGATGCACCCTTTCATTTGTGACATGGACTCTCCAGTCATTTGGATGGCAGGGAGAGTAATGGACTGACTGGAAGAGTTTACCAAGCTTCTGAATTGTGCAGAGACTCTGTCCTTTCTCCCAGTAGTCTGCACACGCTCCACAGCAGGGTCTTTACATGGAGAGAGTTTTTTGCCCTCTGGGGCAGTGATCCCCAATGGCTGAAGCACGTTTTATTCATTAGTCACACACCCTTAATGAATAAGCTGATCTGGATTGACACTGACTCTTCAACATGCTACATCATGTGCCTCTGGAACTGAGACTTGGATAGACAAAGCTGCCCTTGGTTGTCAGACTGGCAAGGATGTAGCAGCAGCCAAAAGTCAGGGAAAGTTGGGAGAAGAAATTAACCCATCAAGATGCATCACTTCCGATCTTGACACACTGGCTCCTGGAAGGTATGTGGCTTCAAGCAAGAGCTTGGACTGGAGACCAGAGGTCCAACAAGCAGTTCCCTCCAGCACACACTACTGTGATTCTACAGGCAGCCATCAAACCCGCTCTTTCATGGCAGTGCCCATCCAGTGCCTAACCTGGATTGCACAGATGGTCTGGATCTCTGCTGGTAACCAGTAGTTACCAGTTCCATTACCAATACCAGGAGGGTGACTGCAGTCAGCTACCTGGTTGTCCTGTTTTCCAACAGGTCTAAAGCTGCAAGGGCATAAATTTTATTTGCCAAAGGCACTGTGGATACTGTGGATAGATGCATATAGGCAAGACAGAAATCTAGGCTGCTCCAGTTTCATTCCTCTGGTGCTTGAGGTGGTTACAGCAATGACAGCATGGACACATGTGGCCATATAATAGAAACACCTTGAGATCAGCGCCAAGATGCGTTTGTGATCTTTCCTAACTTCAACATCTACAAATACATGAATTCAGATAACAAATTCTCCAAACATAAGGGTATTTTGAGAAGTCATTTTGGTCTGGGTCTTCATGTATTTGAAACAAGAAAAGTACTACTGGTTTGTTATACTTGTTGAAAGAGAACATCCCATTCTTGCTCCCATTGGGTAAGAGGCTGCTCTTCTGTACCATTTCCTAGTAAAGGCAGACTAATGGAAACCATGATGACTGGGATGCTGCAATTTTCAATCTGCTAAAACTCAGAACATTTCTCAAGGGTCTGGAGACATCAGCTGTTTCTGGAATCAGTGCCTGGGGTTAAGTGCATATTTGTGGGAAAAGTGCTTTTATCTTTGGCGTCTAGTCCAGTCCTTTTCCTGGACATCTGTGCCTGTGTCATGGGGCATTGGAGGGAGGAGGAATGCAAACACTCAGCCTGTCCTTTTGAATGTAAAAGACATATTTTTCATATTTCATAGAATCCTGGAATGGCTTGGGTTGGAAGGAACATTAAAGATCATCAAGTTCCATCCTCCCTGCCATGGACTGGTGTGCCTTCCATTAGACCAGAGTGCTCAAAACCCCATCTAATCTGGCAATGAACACTTCCAGGGATGGGGTGTCTCAGGTTTCTCTGGGCAACCTGTTTCAGGACCTCACCTCACCACCCTCACAACAAATAAATTCTTCCTCATCTAAGTTTGTCTTCTTTCAGTTTAAAACCATTCCTCCTGATCCTATCACTATGGGCCCTTGCAAGAAGTCTCTCTGTAGCTCTCTTGTAACCCTCATTAGGCATTGGAAAGTGTTCCAAGGTCTCCCTGGAGCCTTTTCTTCTCCAGGCTGAACAAACCCCAGTCTCCCATTCTTCAGAGAGGACATGCTTCAGTTCTCTGAGCATCCCCTCCTCTGGACTTGCTACAAGAGGTTCATGACATTCTTATTCTGGGGGCTCCACTGTTGAACAAAGCACTCCAGGTGGGGCCTCATAAGAGCAGAGCAGAGGGGCAAAATTCCCTCCCTTACCCTGCTGGCCATTCTGCTCTGTGTGCAGCCCAGGAGATATTTGCAAGTGCACATTGCCAGCTTGTGTCAACTTTCTTGCCCACCAACATTCCCAAACGCTCAGGGCTGCTCTCAACCCATTCCTCTGTCCAGCCTGTGTTTGTGCTTGGGAATGTTGAACTTCATGAGGTTCCCATAGTCCCACTTCCCAAGCCGGCCAAGGTCCCTCTGGATGGCATCCTTGCCCTCCAGCATCTCAACTGCAACATACAGTTTTGTGTCTTTGGCACACTTGCTTGTTATTTATCTGTCTTAATGGCAAAAAGCCTCTTTGCACTTAATCAACAGCAGCCACTGTGACTTTTATCAATAAGCCAATTTTCAGTTCAGTCTGCAAAAATAAATAAACAAATGCAGCTAGAGAGACAGAGAGGAGAGACAGATGGTATAATTTTCAAAGAGATTTTTAAAAACACATTAAAGAGTTTTTCTTCACTTTTTTCCTTTTTCTCTCTCTCTCTCTTTTTTTTTTTTTTTTAATTTAGTGACAGTCTAGGAAGGAGGAGTTGAAGATAAAGAAAAAAAAAAGAAGATTTAACAAGGATGAGAAAGAGGCTGAAAACATGTTTCCTAATCTTAACAAGCAGCTAAGGAGAATCAGGACAGAGGGAAGGGATGAATCTAAGAGATAAATATTGGGCATGGGTTGAGGCAGTAAGGGCAAGAAAAGAACAAATGCATACCTCCATTAAGAAATTAAGTCAAATCTGACAAAAAAAACAAAACAACAACCCAGTGCCTTCCGCTATGTCATCTCAGGCCAGGCCAGTGTTCCTTCCTGGAACTGGAGGCACCCACTGTGGAATGTCAAGATACCACCAGAAAGACAACTCCTCTCACCTTCCTTTAAAACAATCTTCCTTAAAGCAGGAAGCAGTGGAAATCTCCTCAGAAAGACTGTTCTCTTGGTGCCTCTAAGCAAATCTGGAGTTTCTGATAAAGCATTCAATTTATTCCCTAGCTGTATTGCCCAAATTTCATGCTGCTGGCATGAGTCGGGAAAACTTGCTGCTACTTGCAGGAAGGACTGTTCTGCAGTCAAAGCAACTGATAAAGATTCCCTGTGCCTGTCTTTAGTTTGCTGCATGAGCTAGACATATCACTTTGTCTTTCCATGTCAGAGTATTCCTGCCTCTAAAAAAGCAAGTATTTATAATGCATTCATATTTAATCCAGTTAGCTTTACTAAAAGAGGTCAGAATTTTTCATCTCCTGCAAAGGCCATCTACTTGTGATGTGAATTCTTGTCTCCACTTCTAACTGAAATAGGTAGATGCACATTTCCTGCAGCAGGAAGAAATAACTTTTATCCCCGCAGTGGCTAAGTAACTTCAACACCTGCACATGCTTCATAAAGGCCAGTCCTGACTGACACAGATTTGTGACGAGAGTTCCCAGCTTCATGGGGGACGTGGTGACCCTGAATTCACTCCTGTTTGTAAAGCACATTGAGGTCCTTAGATGGAAGGGGCTTTAAACCAGCAAGAATTATTTGCTACCACTCAGTCCCTCCCCTACTCCTCACCCTCACCTCAAAAGATATTCCAGGCCTCTTATTGTGAACTCTTTTCTATTTTTTAATTTCCAGACCCGCTGAATGAGATAAGGGCCTGAAGGACTGAATTATGAAGGGAGATTAAAAATGCTAGATACGTACAGTTTAGTTAAATGATGGACACGATAACTCCTTACAGGAATCTAATTTTCTTTGGAGGGACACAAGGGGAGAAAAATAAGGAAATGTATAGCTCTAAGCTTTATTTTATTTATAATTCGTTTTCATTTACACTCAGTAGGAGAGACACAATGGCTGTCACAAGGGTGACATAGGAACACAGCACAAGCCTGCTGGAAGAGGTATACCATGGTAATATGAAGCAGTCAAATTGCTGTAAGAAAATAGCTAGCTGGAGAGGGATTAACAAAGGCTCTAACACAGCTAATGAGAGCAGAGAATGAAAATTTAGGGCTTGTATCCTGAAAAGTGGCCACACATAGTAATCTGCAAGATCCAGGACTTAAACAGAAAACCAATTAGCCTGACAACAGGCTTAGAGAAATGAATTACGGAAAAACCCACAATACATCATAGATCGGTAGTTTACAGAAGAGAGATGGAGAGAGGAAGCAACATCATATTAAATCCCACATAGACTAATGGAGAAATTCCCTCTGCACAGGAAAAAGAAACTGGTAAGTTATCTTCCAGTGGTCTACTCCTACAAGAGCTCTGCTAAGGGGATCAGGAAAAAAAAGTAAGAACTCCAGATGATCTGAAGGGCAAACAGTATCACGCAGAAACAGAGCCGATATCTCTAGCTCTGGGCTCCCAGGACTGCTGAGGCTGCTGACCAGCCAAACCAGCAAAGGGCATAAAGGGGGTTTTTATAGTGGACCCACACAAAACAGGTAAGAGGTTCCAAGACAGAGAAATCTGGTTTTAGGCATCTAAGCAGAGATGTGAAATGTGTCTGTAGAGCTCCTATAAGGAACACTGGGAAGAGGTAAAGTCCCCTAGAAAAGATACAGGATAGAATTATAGACTAGCCTGAGTTGGAAGGGACACATCAGGATCATTAGGTCCAACTCCAGGCCCTGTGCAGGACATGCCAAGAAGCACACTGTAACAGCTAGGGGAGTCCATGGAGGTCTGTTGCTCCTCCTCAGAAAGCTGCAGCCTTCCCAGAGAGAGGGTCCTGCCAGGGACAGCCTTCTAAGGAAGTCTTCTGCTAGGTCTCCTAGCTGCCAGATAAACCTCAGCAAGGTGCAGCCAGAGGCTGCAAGTGATCAGCTCTCAGTGATTTCAGCTCAGCTTGCGAGGCTATCAGAGGCCAACTCAGGGACAGGGAGACAAAAGAGTCATATGGCAAATTCCACAGCGGTTGCTTTATTATCCGGCAGCTCGTGAAGGGGGCCACAGATGACACCTCACTGCTGAACTGGGGAGAAGATGGAGTTTTTATGGGGGAAGGCAAGGGTGATACCAAAGAGGGAAAGACCAATGGGTTACAAAAGATTAACATGGGTACTAAGGCAGGGTGGGATAACAGAATCCTTTGGGATAGCTCACCATGATAACAGAGGATGTGTCCACCTAAGAGGCATCTCCCTAGGAAGGTTGAGATAAGTTAATCACAGCCCATTCAAGGGGTATCTGTCCAGGGCAGGACTGTGGGCAGAGCTATGGTGGGCTTATCTGCATCCACAGCATGCCATATGCTTGAGAACACTGTCCAATGGAAGATGATGCTGGATTTCAAGACACAGAGCTGGAAAGGGAGACTTGTGATCCCTGCAAGTAGTGCAAGCTGTTAGATGTGTCCTTGGACTACTTCTCACACTGCAGCACCATATTAAGTCCTGAGCACTGCAGAGTGATAAAACCGTCATATCCTCTCCCACTTCTGCCACCATGCAGATCTGCTGCAATATGAGATCTGATAAAGGGCATGAGAAATTCTTTCAAAAATGCCCCCCAGACTTTGACAACTTCAGTAAAGACACTGCCAACTGCAAAATGAGAAGCCTCTCTGGAAGAGGAGAGGGGTCAGTTTAATGAAGAGCAAAAAGATAGTGTCAGAAGGAAGAGCAACAAAGCAAGGAAAAGTCTAGATGTGGTCTCAGTTCTTTTCTTCACCACAGTGGAGCACCCTGCTGGTGTCCTTATCACAAAAGCACAGGAAGAAGCTCCGCACAAAGTTAGTGTCTAACACCAGAGCCAAGCCTTTAGGGCCTCTATTGTGAGAAACCTTACAGAAAGTCAAACATCCTTTTGCCTTGTCAGGCCCAGATGACCAGGCTTGGCACTGTCAGAAAAACACCAGGTTGAAGTAGAATCTGTAGTTCCTGCAGCTGCAGCCCTGCATATGCCCAGGTCCCTGCCATTTCTATAGTCACCTCCTATGGGATGACCTCCTCTGCTTGATAATCCCCTTTAACTGGGCGATGCCTTTGAAACCCTTGAAGTGGGGCCCAGGGGTGCACGGTATCCAAAAGCCCTACCTTGTTGATTGTGCACACCAAAAAGCCAGCCTGACAGCTGTCACAACATTGCAACAGCATCTATTTCTGAGCCTCTTTCCTAAGCAAAAGTACAATCCATTGTGCACTGTGAGTCGGCCCTGCTTCCAGAAGCCCCACACACAATCAATCCCATAACTGCATGAGTGTCCAAGGAGCAGAGATGATTCCTGAAGAAGCAACAGGCAGCTGGTGGGTAGAAGTGATCACTGCATAGCAGATAGGATTCCATAGCACGCTGGAGATGGAACTATCACCTTAACAAGCATGGACAGCCCCCAATGGACTATAAAATTCATTTGGAGACTGAGATAATTCAAAGGAGCCAAGCGGCCGAGCAATAAAAGCTGGAACACATAAATTTAAATTTCAGAGAGCTCTGCAGTGCCCTAGCAACAAGTGACGGAACAGCCCCTCCCCACACAGACCTATCCAGACTCATCTAAAAGTCACAATCTGGAGACCAGAGAAAGATGTACAGAAACTGTGTTTTATAAAGGAGGACGAGGGCCAAGGGGAGTAAATACAAGAAAAGTGCTTACACATTTGGCAAATTATAGAATGTGAACGTGTGCCATGGTAGCCGTGCTGGGTGGGTATTGTGCAAGCAGCTTTTCATTAATCACATTACTCAATCACAATCTAGCACATGTTGGTTGATATATATTGTTCTCTATTATGCCAGGGCAGACCTTTTCAAGACAACAATTTCACACTACCTGAGTGTAGCTGGGGGTGGATTATGGCAAACTGCTTTTATTCTGCTTTTATGTACAACACAAATTGTCTTGTCCTTCCTCTCTTCTGTCCCCACTGGGATTCCTCCCCAAAGTGCTCAGAGAGTGCTTCCCAAAGCACTTCCCTGCCAGGAGTTAGTCTGCCACTCATAAGATGAACAGCCTAAAATTGTGATAATAAAAACTTTATAGCTCTCTGTCATGTTCATTCATGCTAATGCTGTCTCTCACTGTGGATATAGCAAAAATTTCAATGCTGGAGAAGAAACAGGGGGTTTCAGATGGCCTCACAGACATGTTTTGCAGTGCTGTAAAAACATGGCAGTTCAATATACTTTTACAGCAGAAGGTGTCCATCAAGGTCATTAATGACTGAGAGAGGAGACACAAGAGCAGAAAGTTGCTGATCGATGATGTGTCATAGTTTGGAGATGGAAACTGCAGTAGACATGATCCATACATCTCCATGTCCCCACAGGGAACTGTCCTAATCTAACAAGACAGATGTCTTCATGAAGAGGTCCCAAGGGCAAAAAAGGAGACAGAGGTCTGGCAAGTGACATCAGTTGCAACTTGGAAAATTGGAGGGTCTGGGGATAGGGCTGATCTCCGTGTAGCACCTCAGTGCAGAGGTGAAGACTCTTGAAGCTTGAGGGACCAACATGGTGCAGAATGCCAATGACTCTTGATGAGGGAGGAAAGGGACACTGGCTCAGATAGTAATTCATTATAGCTAGTCCACCAGTCAAGGGAGTCCTTTGTCAGGGTGAGGCAGCTGCTCTCACTGATAAAACAAGCTCAAGCATTTTGATTTCCAGGCTCTGTGAGTGATGGCAGATACCACACCTGTCCCCAGAGCTTAAAAGCTGGGATCCTCAGCACCACCAGAATAAGCCTTCATCCTAGAGGAGTCATTTTCTTAACAAGTAGCAAGGGCAGAGACGGACAGAAGGTGACAACTTAAAGAACATCTGGGATTTGGGTTTAACAACCACTGTTCTTTTCCCTCTCCCACGCAACTGGTCTTTCCAGAATCAGACCTCACTCTGATTTATTATTATCTCGAATTTTTTGTACAGAGGCAGCACCCAGGAGCTGTATTTGCAGAACAGAAATTCACTACAATAAGTATTACACACACAAAGACCAAAGATACAACCCCTGTTCTAAACACATTAAAAATCAAGCACAGATTAGGGATCAAGATAAATATTGCAGTGTGATACACCTAATTTTTTTTTTTTAATCTGCCTTCATAAAGGAACAGAAAACACTTGTGACAATAGGATTAAATATATGTTTAAGGAAACCGGATGCATTTTAGGAGCAGCTCAAGCTGGTGTGGAAACAGCTGAAGACATATTTTCTAGGCATTTTTCTGCCTTTTACTTTTTGCATTTCCTGCCCGCCCCCCACCTTCTTTCATCCTAATAAGGGCACTTGCAATGGAAACCAAGTTCTTTGACCTTTTTTGAGGTCATTTGCCCTTGCTACTTATTTCCCTCCCTGCACATCATCAGCCAGTATGTGAACCGAAAGTGCTGCGGAGCAGAGAAAATGCCACTTCTCAGGAATGGAAATGGCACTGCATCACCATTCCTCTGCTTATGAAGTATTCCTCTTTTTTTTTTTTTTTTTTTTGCAGGCTTTGTCCTCTGTATATAACAGCGACCACCAAGATCAGACTTCAGTGTCTTGGTCAAGCTGGTCAGCTCAATCTTTGAACAGGTCTGACTATTTGAGTTAGTGAAATCCTAACTGGACATTCCAATCAAAACAACTGTGAGACCTGTATTAGTTCTTTCACCATTAAAGCTTAGTTCTCTAAACTAAGCAGGACAAGCTGCGCTGGGTAAACATGTCTTTATAAGCAATAGCTGTTACAGACTTGAGGGCTGCAGCAGTTTAACCTTATGGAGTTTAGATAATATAACTACAGCTTTAGAAAACTTGTGATCTTCTGTGCACCCTGCTGCATCCCCTTCACTGACATGAGACCCAGCCCTACTCTGCCCCACAGCATGGAGTAAGGACAGCTATTTCATGCACAAACCATACCCTTCCTCTCCTTTTGATGGTGGGGCAATAGCATCATAAGACACATCTGAAAGCAAATCCTCCCGGTGAGCTTCAGCAATCAATAGTCATTGGAGGGTTTTCCCAGGAGCAAGACCAGTTGCTGACACAGAGGGCTCCCCTAAGCTGACTCTATGAAGGACTCTGGCACCCGCCTCAGATGGTGGCATAGCCCACTGACATCAGCCTCACGTGAAAATTTGCCTCTGCCAAAACCAAGTGTCTCTGCCCAGTCCTCTACACAGTTCCTCTTGGAAAGTATCCTTTATTATTTGCACAAGAGGATTCAGGGCTGAGCTAGCCCTGCAGTTTCCAGAGATAAGGCTATGTCCCTGCACCTAAGTTGGCCAGTGAAGAGCAGGATGGGCTCTTTTACCCTCCTGATGAGTGTAATCACACCCGCCACATTCCCTCCGGCAGGTAATTTTGATGGAGGTTTCTGCAGTACCCACTCCAGGACTGTGCATTATGACAAAGCTTAATGGGATTCCACAGTCAATTACTCCCTACCCATTTTTCTGCAACAACACCATTGCACAACCACTAATAAGTGAATTACCTGAGAGAAAGGCCTTTGCTTTGTATATGCAGGAGATGTGTCATTTGGCTCTTCAAGTGTACAAGAAAAGAAAAGATTTAAATTTTCAGCCCCTCTCTTCCCTAGCTCTCCATCCTCCACGAGATGAAATAAACAGAGGGAAGATGTGCTTTTTGCATAAATTGGGGATGTATGATTGATAACATGTTATCTTGTCAGCTGGAGACACCTGCATGGCAGGTATTTATGCTATCAGAAGAGCTCTAACTGGTGAAATAGAGTTTGGTGCTGATAAGGGGACCCAGGGACTCATGGCACCAGCCCCATGAGGATAGGGGGATTAATGCTGATATTTTGCAGCTTGCTCTTATTAAATTCTGATTCCTTTTGTGAAGTGAAAAAAAGAAGAGGGGAAGAGTGATTGGTTTTAAGCAGATAAAAGAGACAAGGGGTGGGGGTAGCTGTAGAAATGGGGCTGATGAATGGCCAGGGTATCTCCTGGGAATAAAAGCAAAAAGTATTAAACAATTTTCTGATTGACTAGGTCTTGTCTGTCAGGCAGGGAATCAGAGTGGGGAGAATGGGTTTGAGGAGTTCCTGAGAGTACAAAGACACAGTTACATTAAAAGCAGAGCTAAATTATACAGGTGGGGGATGGAGAAAGAGCAAATTTCCTTCATTTGCTGAAATTTTTAAACATGCAGCACTGCTGATGTTCAGGCACTCAGCTCCCAGCCCAGCCTACTGCCATCAGTTTCTGCTTAATGCCCATGGTAGGACCTCCTGCTACACACAGTGACCAAGCTCCTTGAAATACTCGTATTTAGGATAAGGCTTCCTCCAAGCAGGCAGCACACAGCAGGTTATGGCAAAGTTGTGTATAGGGGCTCCCCAGCTGCAGTACGAGGGGCAGGAGGGGGAGAACTGGCAGAGCTGGTGAGGAGAGCCTCAGGCTAGGAGAGCCAGCATGGTTTCCACTCCTGAGCATTTTGAGGATTAAACCCTTAGGTCTTTACTTGTACCCGTATCTAGAAAAGAATCGTTTGCAACATTCATGAAAGGAAAGCCTTAAGGAACTTCAGATAAACTCAGGTAATACTTTGCACATTCTGTAGGAATTCCTCTAGGGCTGGAAAAGCAGTAGCAAAAAAACGGGGAAGGAATGATCCCATACACTAAAAGCATCAGCGAGAAAACATGCCACGCTAAGCACATACACTGTGTGCAGAGAGGGTTTCTATCAGCTGCAACCAGAACCAAACCATGCAAACACAAAAAGACTCTGAGAATGTTACAGCAAGAAAGATACAGCATCACCTTTTTATAGAATGGGAAGGTTTGTGATGCAGACACAGATGGATCCTTTTGGTTATATGATTCTGTTTGTGGTTCTCTGGGCATGTATTATTAATATGCTACAGAGTTTTAATTAGAGCTGAGAGATTCATTCATTATGAATAATTTATGTGATTAATTTTGCCTTGCTTCTGTTCATGAATTGTCCATAAGCAGTTTGTAATTTTCTCAAATTTATTTGTCATTTGCAATTATTTTCTGACTTGTCTCAGTAAATAATTCTCAGCATATTGTTTGTCCACAACTGTCCCTGGATAGTGGATATTCAAAATCAAAGCTGGGTTAGATACACTTCTGTTAAATATATGCAGTAATTCCCATTGGATATTTCTGTTTTCTGACTAACCTTTAGGATCAGGCTTCCATAGAGAATACTACTTTTTATGAGCTCAAATTTGACTTCCTGCAAATAGTCTCTAATATTTACATAAAATTCACTGTTCCCATGAACATTCCTGCCAGTCAATATATTCACTACAATTACACACAGAAGAGACCAAAAAAGGAGTATTTTATACTTGAGGCAAATAGTTCTTTTGTTACACAGTGCCCCAGTCTGCTCCTGGGAGACCTGACTGAACATTTGTTTAGTTTTGGAATATTTTTTTTTTCTGGTTTGTTTTGCTTTTCCAGCTCTCCTGGACAGGGGTTATGCTCTCCTTAAGTCACTCTCTCATGCAAACCATGCTGCATACTAAATACATTGTCTTTGTGTGCTGCCTTTGCCAGCCTGTTTCAGAAGTGAAACCGGGCACAAGGTACTAGGATAATCACCATCCAACCAGAAAGAGTGACTGTCACTGCTGGGCATGCTGAGCCAGTCACTGCTTGCTCCAGCCATGAAAAAATCTGAGGCACAGAAAGTGCTGTACAGGTAGGCTCACTTACATGGATGACCCCCACTCTGTGGTAACTGGAGAAGCTTGCCTGCTCCACATGGGATTTTTCCTTCCATGAAACAAAATATATTGTTTGGCAATGAAGAGAGAAGTTTCTCTGCTTGCAGTGCTCAAAAACCAGTGTAAATAGTAGAAGGCATCTTTGCATAATTACCAAGTAACCTTGGTTTTGAATTATTGGTTTGTGAGGGAACTATGGAGAAACATCACTGTCATCTGACAATGCACAGCAGGAGTTGCTTATTTTTAAATCAAGTTCAGCAATGAAGACTCACATATTTCAGAGATCCAGAGCAGCTGGAAAGTAAATATTGCTGTGACAATTCTGTGGATGCTCTTAGATAGAAAAGCATACACTCTTATAAGGGTTTGTAAGCACGTACAATCGTAATATAATCAGGGATAGCACAGACCGAAGTGACCATTTGTGTCACCTAGTCCAGCACCAGTGGAGCCAGAACCATATCACTGCCTTCAGCATTTTTTCCTGCAGTTTAGTCCAGACTGGTTTTAACTATTGCCAGCTGTGAGATTCCAACTTAATCTTTTCAGGACTTAACATATTTCAGCTCTCAGTATCTAAGTTGTCCCAGGCATTTTCCATCTTTCCTTTTTCTTTCCTTAAAATTGCACATTTCTCAGTGCAATTGTATAGCTTTTATTTATTACATCCAGATATAACCTGACATACCTGTGTTTTTTTGGTTGATTGAGGGTTTCATACCACTTTCTAGATCATCATACCAACACCTTCCATGTTCCGTTTGACCCATGTGCCCCCTTTAAATCCTCACACCCTCCAATCAAAGTCCCACGAAGGTCAGTGTCAAAAACCTCTGGTTCTTGGTGAGTCCAAAACACAACTTTTGATAGCCACTACTCATACATCTTAGACCATAAGAAGCCAAGTGCTTCTGATTCCTTTGTCCTTCAATCTCCCAACCATCTGGTTGCTCTGGCTGCTCTAATCTGAATTTTTTTCCAAGTCTTCCTATGATATTCTTCTGCCTTGGAGATTAGAATGGACAGTGAATACCACTGTCGTGCCTTGGATTCACTGTTTTCATTTTTTAAGGTCTTAGCATCCTATAGAGCTTTGTGAGTACATGCGGTATGAACATCCTTTAAGGTTTTGTAGACATTCTTTATTAACACATAATAGAATCTGTGTAGATGCATTATTAATACTCTCTTAGCTGGCAAGATAATGGTGATATTTTCTTATGATAAATGTAATTGTTTAATATCAAACAGTATTATTTCAAAGGTTTAATTGTGTAATTGAGGTCAGTAATCATGCGGTCATCCTCGGAGCAAGAGGGACTTGCAGGGTAAAAGATTTATTGTCCTGACAACAGAGAGCAAATTTTAATATTTCTGAAAAATTGAGAACTATTAATCCTGGCATGTATTACTCTCAAACACAGTGAACTGATAAAACTTTGATCTAATTTTCTCTTTGAAGGGGCATTGGTGGGGTGTGAAGAAGACTGTTAACTGCATGTGGCCTTCCGCTGGAAGCACGGCAGAGCACAAAGGCGAGGCACATTTAGCTTCACAGGAGCTCTCAGATTGTGCACAAGACAGCTACGGAGAGAACAAACTGTTCCAATCCCACTGTGCTGCAAGGGGAGGAAAGACAGAAGTGGTTTCCATGACCACAGGCACTTGGTGGTCATCTCTCAAAGGGATGCTATTTGCATTTGCACCCAGTGTGCGCATACTTGGCTCCTTTCTGGGAGTTCCAAGAGATATTTGCAAAACAGATCAAGTAATACATGTGCCAGTGGATGATGAGGTGCATACATGCCAGTTGCATCAAACATATGGGTAATTAGTCTGTGTGAAGCTTATGAACTCTGATACTGGAAGCTTGAATATTAGTAGAAACTGCACGCTTTGTTTTAATGAGAAGCACTGAAACCTTTTCTGTTAGTTTGGTTTTGGGTTTTTTCTGAATCTACATTGAACTAAAATTCAGAGAAGGTGACAATGATAAAAAAAAGGCCCACTCAGTTTTCATAGTGTATTCTCAAATGGAGCACTAAAGCAAAACAAGAAAGAAAAAGAACACCAGAACTGGTGAGGGAGCAATGGGGACATACTACAGAGATGACCGGGTATTATAAAAGCAAGAGTATTTCCCTGGACATTTAGAGGAAGGCTTTCTGTGAAGACAGAAAGGCTGCCCAACTTCTGTGATGGGCACAGGATCACAGTACCCTTGGATGCCAGCAGGGAGAGGTAGTGGAGCATGTGTTATTTTGCAGTATATAATGAATTATACAGCAGTGCTGGTAAAGAGAAAGCGTTTCTGGGATTTTTTAATGTTTAGAGTTGTGTATAACTTTGCTTTAAGTGACACAGGCCCCTGAGGAAGGGGTCTGTAAACTTGCCCTACCTTCAAAGCCTGAGCTCTGGTAAAAGGTGGGCTTTGGCTTTGGAAGAGTGGGGATTGGCTGCTGATCTAAGCATAAGGCCCAATTTTTGTGGAAAGAACAGAAAGTATACTACACAGGGCAAGGACAGGGCAAATAAATGAGGCAAATAGCCTTTGCAGGCCAAAAGAAGCTTAAAAATATATGAACCCAAGATGCCTGGACACAGCTGCAGCAGTCTGTCAGAGAACCACTTAGAAACTATATTAAGGCTATACAACAGAGATTAAAGTACAGATACCAGCTTGTAAATACAGATGGGCTGCTTAACTTTTTACAGATGTGGGCATTACATTTGCAGCTGAGCCCTGACATCTGCTAATGAGAAAGACTATCTGAGAGACTGAATATAATGAACTTATGGTAGTGATCCCTTGGCAGTATGTGGTTTACAGACATTGAAAAAGAAAGAGCTGTCCCTGTTAACAACGTTTTAGTAACTCCTTGCTTCTAGTATATTCTCCAAACAAACACAGGAGCAGAAAAAACTTATTTCTCTTAGGCTAACCTTCCCTTTCTCAGTTACTTTGGCCAGGTATGTGGGGATAGCCAAGATTTAGACCTGCATCTGAATTGGTCTCAAGATCCAAAATTCAGTGACTAGATGCCAAATTTGAACACTCTTATTTCTACCTAGGAGCCTTTGCTAATCACTTATGGATATGAACTTCTTAAAGTTTTGAGCCAGCTATGGAGAAACACAAGACTTTAGGCAAAATTTACGCTCTCTATATCTGCCAGGTGGCTAGACATGACAGCCATATCTTCTTCTGACAGGCATAAGTGCAATTTTGCCCAGCTTGAATGACAAAAAATAGTAAACTTTGCATACAAGACATTTTGATGGGGTGGAAGACATCTGGGTCATATAAAACCAGATTTCTTTTCCCATTCCAAGTGCAATGTATATGACATTTATTTTTGCTTCCCAAAGATTACAGGGAAAGAGGTACAGGATATCTCATGAGAGAGAAACAAAAACTTGCAAAGCAGGTTTTTCTAGCCCAGAAGGACATGTTTACTAAGTCTGGCTCCATGATCCTAGAATCATGTTTTTCTGTGTACAATCTGTCCTGTGGCCCATTAAGTCAAAAGTTGAGACTTGCTGCTAAAAGCTATCAGCTCCTGCAAAATGCTGCTCACCAATTCAGCCTGGAGGTCTCATTGCTCTTTCTCCAAGCAATGCTGAAATTTACAGCTTTCCCTGTGTACAATGACTGCCATTCTCTGCTTTACTGAAATAGCTTCCTCTGGCCAATGCCAAAGAGTGTGTTATTAGACCAGTAACTCACTCCTGAACACAGTGATCCAGGTATGGCAATCCCCCAGCACTTGCTGAACAAAAAAAGAGCAGCACTGAAACTCAAAAATTACTCCTCCCCTCATTCCTTTCCAAATGGTTTGAGTGCCAGATCAAAACTAAGACCAGCAACAGAGGACATGGAACAAATATCCTTTTGCTATGTTATCTGAAAGGAAAACAACAACTAGCAAGGCATGCCAAGGCTACTAATTCACCGTGGAACCTGATGCTGTTAAAAACACACATTGCAGCAGGACAGATGGTGGGTTTATGCAGTGTCCTGCATTGAGGAGAGAGGTTCACAGTGCAGCAGAGATTCTTCAACAGCCTCAGGCCAGCTTAGCCCCAGCAGAGCTCTGGTTTCAAGGATATCCATTTCACCATCATTGACAGCATGTGGCTGCTACTTCCCCTCTCTCCCTAGATGATATTGGCTCCACTAGCAGGCACAGGAGATATGTTTTGTTCTTCATCTTATCTCAATGTCTCCCATTAGGACCAGGTAATTCTCCTTCAGTAATTTCTCTCCACTTTGCATGTGTGTATATTGTTTCTGTGTCCA
Organism: Sialia sialis; assembly: GCA_009812075.1. Taxonomy (NCBI): domain Eukaryota; kingdom Metazoa; phylum Chordata; class Aves; order Passeriformes; family Turdidae; genus Sialia; species Sialia sialis. The sequence continues at coordinate 1,797,023 of VRYO01001681.1, read as the reverse complement.
TGACTGGTGTGTGCGCCTGTGAAAGAAACTGCTGTGGGCAACCTGTACACACACACACACACACACACACACACATTTATAGCAAGTTAACTCTCTTATTCAGCTGGATTAAATGTGCAAACCCTAAGCAGCAAAGATATCTCTATTCTCTTGCCACATGGAGACTCTGACAACTAGAGGATAGATGGGATGCGAATGCTCACCATAGCATTTTGAAGAGGCAGAAGGGGTTCCAGGCCACCAGGCTTAAATATTTCCTCTAGAGCTCAAAAACATCATTATGGCCTCCTTTTTGATTCTATGAAAAAATCTATTACAAATTGTTATCAATGTAAAGGTACCAGTATCTCCTGTACTTAAACTGTGGAGGATTCTTCGTAACACCTCCCTGGTCCCTGTGGAGGATTCTTTCTAACACTTCCCTGGTCCCCAGCCATAAATACAGCACTCTTACCCTTGCTCCCTGCTGGCCAGTATGGGGGCATTTCACTTTGCTCATAGGAGCTCATTAAGATGCAAAATATGACAAGCTGGTGGAAAAGAAAAATAGACACATATTTCATTACTGAAAGGGAAACAAAAAGAGGCCTGCAGCAAAGCTGGATAATAAATAGAATTTAAATGCTTCTGTCTAGTGCTAGTGCTCCCTTTTATGCCTACACAGGTTTCTCAGAATGAGGTAGAAAGTAAGGAGGAAAGAAAAAGCAATGTGTACATACTGTGGAAGGACCAAAACTCCTGTATGGTGATCAAACCACTCAGGCAACTCTGTCGACATAGCAGAAAAAAAGGAGGAAAGAAAGAAGTGGGGAAGGAAGAGGAGGGAGAAAGTCAGGACTAATGTCAGCTTTGAAGCAGAACAGTGTAAAAAAGAGATGAGAAACATCATAGGAGAGAAATTACTAGCTGAGGAATAAATGTATTAAAAGAGCATATTTATAGTCTAAGTGGTCACACGTGTCCTGTGGGCTTGACAGCAGAGTAAACCTGTCATGGATACAGACTGGTTCTATGGCAAGGCAGTCCGTGGGAAAAAGCTTTGCTAATCCATCCAGGCAGTGCCCTGCATGATCTCTAGGATGTTCTCCCCAGCACCAACCCACCACAAAGTACAGCAGAAGTCAGTGAGGACCCTGCTCACCTTGCAGGAGCAATAATGCAGGGAAAGCCACCTGGAAAGACAAAAGGAGCATTTGTGTGCTGCTTTGCTTGCCAAGCAGACTACATGTCCATCACCTTTGAGTCATGTGTGTCTGACACAGCTGGATGCAGTGGCCTGAATTCACAAATTGCCATCCAATTTCCCTCCAAAATCTTTTCTCTTCTTGCTGGTGTTTTTCATTGCTGCTGCTCCTAACCACTATGTGCCAAACATTTAGAATTGTGTGCCCACTTGCAGCCACTGTAACACAATTTATTCAGCTTGCCAGTAATTCTGAAGCTGGCCTAGCTTGTAGTTTGATTTGCACAAAGCCCAGGACATATAGTTCCCAGTAAATTCTTAATCCACAAACTGTTTCAAACCCAGCAGGATCATGAGTCGCCAGCCCTCCCTTGCCTCCTCCCCAGAAACCCTGGAGTCAGCTGATACCCCCAAGTTAGTTTTAGTCTGGGCCAGTTCCTCCCTGAACACAATGCATCAGAATGCTCGCTGAAAGCTTGCACCTCGGGCATGGAAACCAATTCTCCGTGCTATCTGCAGAGTTTTGGTCATGGGGTAATGAAAGCCTGAATTCAAAACCCACTGAAGCTATTATAGCTATAAAAAGGGAAGGAGGGAGAGCTCAGGTGAAGAAGACAGACACAGAGGTCTATTTCTGAGTGCAGGTGTGTAACAGGGAAGCAGTCTTAAATACTCTGACATCTGAGAAGGGAATACTCTCCCTCTCTAATTGCTAAGCCTCTAGGGACATGCAATTTGAGCTTTACCATTTCCACTTTAAAATGAGGACTACCTCTAGCACCTGAAGCATGAATCACAGTCAGCTGTTCGATGACCCACAATAGGAGAAATAAGAAAGCACTCAATGTAGTTGCATTAATTGTGCATGTACATCATAGTGTGCATACTTACTAGCATGTGGAACACAATGTTGCCTGGGTGAAGTAGAGCAAAGATTGAAACTCTTTGCTTTCTGTGCTATATCTCATATTATAATTTTCAAGACATGAATTAAAAAAACAAACTTATAGAAGTGACTGTTGGTGTGATAAAAGAACAAGGGAAATTCATCTTATTCTTCCCAAACTTCCCAATCACTGCATGCTAACAGGGATTTAAAATTCTCCATCCTGACCATCCACTAGCACAACCAGCTCCTACCTTGTGATACTGTCACAGCTTGCTTGTCCCAAACTCATACCAGAGGGTACAATGATGAGGGCACGATGTATGTTTTATGGTTTTTTTTTAAATGAGTGTACTGATTCTCATTTTGGATATGAAGACAGATCTCTGTATCACCTCATATTGGATCCACATTTATGTGACAGATTGGTCCCGTGATGCAGGACTTCAAAGGAAAAGGGGCAGGAGGTTCAAAATGCATGGATATAAGTGGCAGCACTGCTTTTAGAAAGCACAGGGGAGACAGGTGGGGGGAGCAGGCTGAGAGAACACTACATGTTCTTATCTCTCCATGACTCCAGCAGTCTACTAAGACCTTTAAACTTTGCAGGGAGCTGCAGTACATCCCCAACTGTACCCACATTGCTGTGATAAAGTAGTTGAACTTTCTACTGACTTGCCCATCAGGCATCACCTCTCTTACTGAGCTCATTGGGAGTCATGATACAGAAGGCGTCACCGGAAGCAAGGATGGGGCCAACCAGCTGATAGGTTGATCTGTGTTTTCCAGCAAAGAAACACTGCCTAAAGCAGTAGGTGATTGCAGAAACTCAGCAGTAGTGGCAGCACTTGCCGAGATCATCAGAGCTCTCTGAATGGAGCTGTTATCTCCAAAAGTAAGACCGTAGTTATCTCCACAATAAAAAACTGGCATAGTGACATGCCACCTCATTTCAGCTTCAGTCTTGCCAATAGGCAGCAGTCTCACAAATAAAAAAGTGTGAATTCCTTAACTCTGTGCATGTGCGTGCACACAATTTGTGCTCCATTGCCCCCTAAGGGGCACTTCATAGAGTAGGCTGAACTGTGTCCTGGCAGCAGAAGTAGAGAAATCCAAGCTCATTCACTTTTACCAGAGGAATTTCAGTGAATGATTATTTAAGAATGTCGTAACATCGAGGAAGCAACAGAGGACAGTCTGTAATTTGCTAGGCACTGTCAAAACACTGAGCAAGAAACAGGTCCTGTTTAAGTGCCCACACTTTAGTAGCAAGACCTGACACTGATGCAATGAGTTACAGACATAATATATTTTAGGTACTTGTGTTTTCTTGCTTTTTTTCTGTTATATCAGTGCCTTGTGGAAGAGTATTTGCATTCTTAATTCTCCTGTAAGGGAGATGTCATTACTGTATCTCAATGGTGAACCTGGGCAGTAAGGGACTAAATGACCTTTCCCACATCCCACAGGCTGTATCTGACAGCAGAAAAATGAACCTTCATCTTTCAAATTCCAAACAGCCTCCTAATCTGCCACCCCTTTGTTCTTGTACCTCTCCTCTAGTTTATACATAACAATCAGGCAGTTAATATTCTTTGTGAAAAGTGGAAGCTTTCCTCCTGCTATTTCCATTCTTCCTGGTGCATATAGTATTTACCTTCCAGATCCAAGTCCTTTGAACACACATACTCCTCTGACACCTGGACAATATTGGAGGACTGCTCTGATGCCTTTACTTTCTCTTGTTGTCCAGAAGAAGAAAATGTGAAAACAGAGAGATAAAAATGTACCTAGGCAATAACTCTTATAGTAATCTTAGAAGAAGACTAGGTCCTGCAAAGCAGATGCTTCTTTCAGAGCTGCTCAAAAAGGCTGAGGGAACTGCTTCTTGTGTTTATAGTCACTTTGAACATATCCCCCTGTGCTTTTTTTCTGCCTTCTGCTCACCACGATGGCTGAACCTTTGCTGAATGTCATGTGCTGCTTCCTGGGCTGGTGGATTCTGTAAAAGTGGGTTGGCATTTTTTGTTTCCTAAGTTTGCCCACTCAGCTCATATGAGAGGAAAAATGGCCTTAGCCCACAAGAGGAGATTGTCCAGTGCACATCCCACAAGAATATTAGACATCAGACAGGCCAGAACAGGCCCACATACTTCTTTTAAAACAAACAGCCACCATCTTTCACAAAAGACATTAGAGCTCAGCTTTTGCTCATGAATCACAGGAGAGTGAGGGGGAGTTATGCCATCGACTTCAGATCTTAGTGAAATGGATGTACCCAGGCAGCTCAAGCCCTCTTCACATCTTTAATAAAGCCATTCCCATCTAGCTGCCTGAATAAAATTCTTCCCAACAGTCTCTTTGGTCAAAGGTCCCAGATGAAGCCATTGGTTTTGTTTTCAACACATACCTCACACTTAAGCTGCTTTCTGCTCCTTTGCACTGTGCAATGGAACAGTTCTTGATGAACAGCAGTCCACAGAACGATGCCTCCTTCCCTGTTGCTAAAACTCAGATATGGAAAAAACCTTCAAGAGTCACTGGGATTGATGAGCTGTTAGCAGGACCCGCATCTTTTCTCAATGTTACCTTCATCTCATGCAGGACCAGGCTGCAGTGGGTGGGTACCCACTTACCTTGATTTGCCCTAGCTCCTATAAGTATAGGCATTTTTAGATTAACTCCTGGGCTACAGGGAGAAACACAGGATTTGTACAGCCTCTGCGTTCCTGCACAGTATCAAATTTACTTTCCATGCCTGCATCACTCACAACTTCTTCCACACAGCTGCCCAGTCCCACGCCCTCGTACACCACCACATGCACACATCCTCTTACAAATTCAGGTTTGCTGTCATGTTTCCATAAACATGTTTTGCTTTCTAGCTCTTCCCAAGTGAATGTCTCTCCTGCACTTCATTTGCATAGCTCCCCAGGAGGCACACTAATACCATTATGCTAGCTGAAGACTTGAACTCACCCTTGAGTCTGAGCACTTAATTTACCATCCTCACCTTCAGGTGCCTTACAGTATTGCTCAGACTTGGTCTGCATTGTGCTGCTACTGAGAGAGAAGGAATCAGTCTTGGTTGAGAGAAGAGAGATGGTTCAAACCTAAACCCTGCCCAGAAGACAGAGATATCTGATAGCCATATCTGAGCTCATGCTGAGGCACTGAGCACAATGACTAAGACTGATGGAGTGAAAATCTCTTGCTTGCACATCTCTTGCACACTGCTATACCTCCTTTGCTAATAAACATGACTTTACTGAGGTTCCTATTGAATATCACTTGTCTTTAAACATCTCTTGACAATACTCAATCTTCCATCTCTCATGGCTAGGTAGGCGTGATGAACAAGGAGACCTAGTAATCTCTGTTCCAGTCCTACAGTGTACTGCAACAGGGAAACAGATTTTTATGATATTCTCTGTCTTCCTACTCTCAACAAAAATTTTTGCCCTGCCCAGATAGACAGCTCCCATCCCATATTTTCCACTATCCTCACACTGTACATCTTGATTCCCTCCCCTGAAAAGACCAATTTCAGAGAGTAAGGAGAAGAATAAGCTTCTACTGCCATTTTTCTGTTTGTTTTTTCCAGTGAACCAGTCAGAAAGTATGAGTCCCCTTGCACAGGTCCACCCTGACTAACTATAAACAGAAAGAGGCAGACTCCCCTAATTGTCACATGTACCAGTCCTTCCCACGTGATGCTGCTCTACAACATGCAGTCTGTCACAGCAAATGGCACATGCTGACACAGCTCTTCCCAGCCAAACCCACGGAGCCACAGTGACAACAAAATTACAGAACAGCCTGGTCACTAAATTACCCAGCAGCTATGAGACAAGCCTTCTGAATTGCCTTGTTATTATTTCTCTAATACAGTCTGCTATAGCATCTGGCAGTGTGGTGTGTTTCAGGGCTAAGCATGCAATAAAACGGTGTGATTAGATAGTTAACTGTCTTGTGATAACGAGGTAGGGATTTGCAACCAGCTAGAAAAGGAGAGCTTCTTTTTAACAGAGCACAATCCAGCCAGGAATGTTCAGACTGAAACACACATGATTACCCTCTTTAATAGAAAATCCCCATGTGAGATTTCACTGGTGGGTGAGAAGGGAGGCATAAGGATTAGGGCTGGTTTTGTTTTTCTCTTTTCTTTTCCAATATTAATTCCCCCATACTGGCTGGTCAGCAGAGAGCAGTGATTACCTCTGTCAGGGAGAATGGAGAGGGCAGCTTACTGTGTTTATTTCTCCAGGGAGAATTGCAGGGGCCTGTGCAGCTCTAAGCTGAACTCTTAGGGACCACAGCTGTTAGGGAGCCTCCTACTAGACTCCTGTGGTTGTGACAGCATCACACATCTCCTGGGGACTGGGCACGTGGGGATTGACAACAGACAAAAGCCTACTCAGCCCCAGCTGACTTCTCTACTCTGATCTATAAAGACCCCTCCCAAGGCTGAAGTGGTGACACCCAGAGAAGAGCACAAGTCCCATATTTGAAAGTGGAAGTCCTGAGCTCAGGGTAAGAAAAGAGGGTGTGATCAGTCTCAAATAAATAAACCTTTATAGTATTTTCACGATTATAAGCCGCACCTTTTTCATTGAAGAATCCAGCCTAGCCCAGTAGTGCGGCTAATCATCAGGTGCGGCTTATTTATGGACAAATCTCAGCGAAATGCCAACCCGGAAGTGGGGGCCGGCTGAGGAGGGAGGTGCCACGGAGCTGCTGCCGGGTGGGCGGTGAACCGGAGCTACTGGCGAGCGGGCGGCGGGCCGCTGCTGGATTGGCGAGGCCAGCCCGGCTTCCCCCCCTTCACAAGAGCGTGCGAGCCGCCTTTGCCACGTTCGCACAGGCGAGTGAGCCGCCTTCGCAGCGGCAAGTGCGCTGCCACCGCTGCTGCCTTCAAAGCCCACAGGGTGGGGAGCGGGCTCCCAGCACGAGCTGGCTTCAAGGCCCCCGGCGAGCAGGGGGCGGGCTCCCGACGCAAGCCGGCTTCAAGCCTGTGGCGAGGAAGGAGCAGGGTCCTGAAGCGAGCCGGGTTCATGCCCATGGGGAGGGGGGTGCGGCTGGCCGGCTTCTCGCAGCGCAGGGAGCAACGACTGCCGCCAGGGAGCCGCGGCTGCAAGCGCTGGGGCAGGAGTGCCAGGGCTCACAGCATGGGCGGAGCATCTGGGGCTGCCGTCGGTGAAAACTGCTTGAAAATTGAGCAACTTCACAGCAAACCCTGCGCTGGTGTGATTCTGTTGCTAACTCGTTACTTTGTTGCACATGGGTCCTCGCTTAAAAAAAATAAAAAAATGTGGCTTATATTCGGGTGCAGGTTATATATGGACAAATCCTGTGGTCTGTCTGGCTACCCGGAAGTGCGGCTTATATTCAGTTGCGGCTTATAATCGTGAAATTACTGTACAAAACTCTTTCAGATTGTAATTATTGGGCAGCATGAAGGAGCAGGTAACCATCATGGAGTTACAGGAAAGTTGCCATGTAATTTGCTGTGTAAGTGGATACTTGGGATTCTTACCAGGTAATTACTATGTGGGTGAAGGGGAGTGTACAAAGGTTTGTCATGGGTGAGGTATGACTTTTACAGAATGGAAGTAGGGGGCAACCTGACTTTTCATGTCCCTTCTCCACCTGCCAGGAGGCAAATGCCATGTCCACACAAATGTCCCATTCATGACTGTTATGATGGGACAGAGCTGGAGAATGGTTTGCTTTTCTGCTACTGTCTGTACAAACAAACCACAAAAATGGTGGTTCCTACCCTGAGGAACAGCTCACACTTAAGTCAAACTGTCTCACGGACAGATTCCTAAGAGCCAGATTCTCCACAGATGGGCCCCAACACAGTGTGATTTAAGACTGGATGAGGCAAAAGACCATCTCCAATCACAGCTTAGTACTCTTGCCTGGTATTTCTGTCCTAACAACTGTGGAATTTGGTTTTAACATTTTGTTAAAGCCTTTGATTTCCATCCCAGTCCCTTTCCCTGGCACTGTTAACCAAACAGGTAGGCAAAGCACATGCAGTCATTTGCAGTTATTCCATATGCAGCTCTGGGACAGCTCTGACCTTTTTCTGTTTGTGTACAGCCTGTTCACATGTGTCCAGAAAAATGCATTCCCTTGCACCTCATACACACACATACACTATAGTTTCAACTTTGTTCTCCTTCTGTATCACTGTACAATGACTTGTGAAACTGAACACATCCTTTGTGTCAGAAGGGGTTTTGTAAACCTTGGTTGGCTGGACATGCAGGGAAGCTCTTAAATAGAAATGCTCTTATGCTTAAATGGAAATAGGTTTGAATCTTCTTCAAATCCAGCCTTTTTCTTCAGCTCACATGTTCAGAACTCTCAGACCCTGTTATATCTGTGATAAGCTAAGTCCCAATCTTAGGCACCCTGCTCCCTTAACATCGGGGTACCTTGGCATTTTTATCTATTCCAAGCAGCCCTATTTTACATCCTTCCCAGAAGAGAGATGCTCATGCCAGATCTCCACAGCAGATCCACCATGGGAAATCTCAAAAACAAGCAGTGGGCAGATTAGTCGTTACATACAATTTATTGCAGATTCTGTCTATTTTTTCCCCCTGCTGATAGGTGGTCTATGAACAAACTTTTATGCATTTATTATTGTTTATTATTTATTTATGCAAAATTGTTCAATGAATATTTTACATGGGCAAATTTTAGTCTGTGTGTTTGTAATGAGCTTTCATTCCATTAGAGAATTCTGAATATTCATAATGTCTAATTGGCTATCTCAGTCACATGGTATTTTTTTCTGTCCCCTTACTAGAAGACTCAACTTTTATTAACTATTTCCATTCCAAGGAAATTTCTTCTCTGGACTGAAAGGATGAGAGTGATTGGTCTGAAGGTGTCTTTCTGAAACACAGATTGGTACAGAAGAGACAAGTCTGAGGCTATGTCTCTGTGGCATAAAGCAGAGCTTTGCCAAGATCTGCAACCCAGTTTTCATAATAGAAGCAGTGTTTCCATAGCAAAACATCCCGGGTATGTTCATGGAGGCTTTTTCCTCTCCAGGGTTAAGTAGCCTAGCAATACACTAGCATAGCAGACAGTTAGGTTGTTTTAGTCTTGGCTGGATGTATCTGCATATCACTGCTACTTACTTGTAGATATACTAGGGCTAAATTTCGTCATGTTTAAGGCAGGAGGGTCCACTTCAGTTAGTCCACACTTCTAATGCTTCATATGGACATCCAAAGCCTGATTATCATCCCCTTCTATGGTGGACACATCAGATATACTGCTTCCTAATCCTGACTATCTCTCCATTGACTGTAAAGAGCCTATGGCCAATGTGGCTACTGGCATTTGTGCTGTAAATAACAGATATTAAGTAATAGGCAATTTCCCTTATTCTGAAGAAAAGGTGGACATAATCAAGCTGCCTAGTGCTCAGGAGTAGGCACAGTAGAAGTAAAACATATTTGAACTGCAAAGAGCATGGCAAAATCTCAAACCACCATCTTGTTCACTTCGTGATGTGCCCAGAGTATCAGAACATGTCAAGAAGGAAGAAGAAGGGCAGAGGGGCAGAACTAGGAGAATTTGTGTTACTATCCTACATAAGATTTGGTCGTTTCAGCCTTTTCTTATGCACCCCTGTGCATCTGGAACGGCCACATCAGAGAAAAAGGTACTAAATCCCATATCCTAAATCTATCTCTACTCCCTGGTTCCTGCTGTGTGACTGGATGGGTGTGCATGCTTACTGTCACAGGGCACACACAAGCACCTGGAGAGCAGTACATGACAAGAAAAGTCTGTGGACTGTGGTGCCATTTGGATCTGTTGCTCTTTTCTGTAAGCAAGTTCCAGTTCTACTGTTCTAATTCTTCAGTGTGGGGCTAGGAATCAAACTCATTTTGGTTGAACATGCAATTGAATGCAGAGACACAGACAATAAAATACTCCAACACTCTTTCCTCAATTAAAGAAATTACATTATATTAATGCAAGGTGGCTTGGGTTGATTTTACCTGCGTTAAAGCCAGGAAATTTAAAAAATCATGGTTCCCACAGCAACTTTAATTCACCCATGTTGCACATATCTAATAAGGCAGAGTTAACAGCATACACATGAATATAAAATACTACTCAAGCAAATCTCAGCCATCAAATTCCATTAATATTGATTTGTTTCTTTTAATAATAGATTGTCCCATCATTGCTTTCAAGACAGCTTTTTATGAAACTATTTTTTTAAGTTAAGATTAAAAAAAGAAAAACCCAACATATTTTATTCATGTTTGATATTTAAAAGAGGTGATATTGTTTCTCCATATGAGGAAACTGACAAATAGGTAGAATTCAGTCCTCGTTTTTTACTGTATTACAGTAATTTCAACTATGGCATTTTTAATTAAAATTTGAAACCTAAGTGTGATGACAGCCAGAAGAGACATGATCAAATTTATTGAAAAAGATATGAGATATTATTATCCTCCTTCACAGCCTAGGTTTCCTTTATTTCTATCACTGAGCTGAACCCAGTGCTGGGGATAAGTCACCTCATTGATGGGTACCAGCCTAGGATACAGTTCATTCAGGGCTATACTAGACTCCTACCCAAATTAGCAGGATCATAAAAAAACAAACCAAAACAAAAATAAAAACTTAAAATCAAGTGCAAAAGGACCACAGGATCCAGATCCAACATTTGATTCAATAAAGGGATAACTGGTGTTAGTGCATGCCGCTCAAGATATGCTATGTGTGGTGAAAGTGTCTTTTCAGTACAGACACATGAAAATCAGCTGCTTGATGTCCTGAAAGGCACAAGTGAAATGAATAGCAAAGCTGTGTGGGGATTTTAAACCTAAGTAACTGGAGATGTTGTGATATAACCTGAGAACATTGATGCTGCTATAAATGATCACCTTTCACAATGTGTCTTACAGAGGGTCTAAACTGAACTGAAATGAAAGGAAATTGCACCCAGAGATTAGGACTCAGCAGACAGATATGGACAACTGGGATTGCTCTGGTGGTGCTGCAGAGCTGCATGGGCAATGGAAAAGCCATAGAGGCTGCAGGGGAACCCTGACTGAGCGGTACAAAAGCCAGGCAGCTTGTACAGCATACCCTGAAACCCCTGGCAGTTCTTCCCAAAGAAGGAGCTGGCACCTGGTGACCACCGATTTCAGCATCTCTCTGGCCAAGAACCATAGTGCTCACAGCCCTGTAGTCAGGTCTCACCGAACTCCAAGGCAGCACTCTCAAGTCTCTGCAGCTTTGTTCTTAAAAGACACCCTCAGGCACAAAGAAAAACGAACACCAGGAATTCAGCTAGTTCCTTGAGAGTCATTCAGTCAAGGGAAAAATATAACGTCCTTTTCCTTAGACCCCAACACCTGACTCAGAAATGAATCATCAGGGAAAAAAAATCAAGCCAAACAGTATCCTAGAGTGTGTGTCTCATTTTGGTTTGGTTTTCAAGATAAATTAACCCCCCAATTTGATTCCAAAGTCCAGGTAAAACCATCTCCCCCGGCCTCTTGCTTAAAGCTTCCAGCTCCTCGTTTAAATTAGCTTGCTAAATGTTCGAGTAATGCCTGGTTGGAGGCACTATCTGCTCCATCGGAGGAGCCTGGCTGCTCCCGTGGCAGCTCCCATTAGCGACAGGCAGGGACTCAGCTGCGCCGGCTTTGATAAGCCCGGCTCCACTCTCAAAAGTACGCCGCAAAGCAATTAAACCAGCAAAGGGCCCTTTTTCTCCTATCATCCTTCTTCTTCCTCCTCCAAAGCTGAATAAAAATGATTTGATAAATAATTCTTTTCAGAACTAAACACTCAGGAGAAGGAAGGGGGAGGAAGCAAAATCCACACCGGGGAGGCAAGTCGCTCCTGGGATCCCATTGTCAGCCCGTATCCGCAGCTCGGCAGCAATCAGCAGGACAAGTCCTGCTGTCCGGGGTGGGGCAGTGGTACAGCCATGCTCACCTCCATCCATCTCCCGCTGCTCCCAGACCTCTGGATGTGCTCCATTAGAGCACATTTGTGTGTGCAGAATGGATGGCAGTCCGGCAGGTGTTTAGGACAGTGTCAGCCCGGTGTTATTGTATTGCCTGCCTTTAGATACAGTGCAGGCACAGCTCAATTCCCTCAGCATCGTTTAAATTCCTCTGACTTAAACTAGGGAAGAAAACCCTCAGGAGGCTGATATAACAAACACTGTTTGGGGGTGCCCAAAATGCTACCACTGCCACCATAGCAGGAGCCAGAACTGTATGTTTGAAACAGTCCTGGGGTTTTGCTGTCTGTCTGTAGTGTACCACCAGTGCACTGTGCTTTTCTGGGACTCCCACACACTGAAATAACCCTTCTGATTGCAGAGAAGTAGAAAAGATGGGAAAGCTTGGATACCAGCTAGATTAGATTAAGTGATGCACTGAAGTGCCTACTGATTAATGTGGAACTAACACAAGACATCCTGCAGGAAGCAGAAACAAAGATGAGACTCAGGAGCTCAGGAAGAGAGGAAGGGTTGGCATGGCAATAACACAGCTTGCAGGCAGAGACCTGCTTCTGCAAACTGGGCTTGGCATTCACAGAAGGGAGCACCTGATGATGGGAAGGCTTAATTGAGTCTGCACTATCCAAGAACAGACATGCTAAAACATTAGCCAGTACTTAGGTTCTATGTATGTTTTTCAAATGTATCTGTAAAATTACTTTTATTAAATGGGATTCTGACAAGTGCTTGAATTTACAGTCTGCTCAGCAATCAAGTACCATCACAGGGATTGGCCAACCACCTCTGAAACTCTGTGTGTCTCCTTACTTAGTCTGTGATCATGATCTGGTTTGTGAGCCAGACTTTCCAGCCCTCATTTTGGGAATTACATATGCCATTTCCCACGGCATTAGCAAATGCAGTTTGTGAGAAGAGAGATGCAAAGAAAAATGGCAATTTGGAAAAAAAACTCAACAAAAGCAAACCAACACTAACAAAAGTACTGCACACAAAGGTTTCCAATCAGTAGCATATATCCACTACAATCCAAAATAAAACAACTGTAAAGCTGCAAAATCCTGCTTCTTTTCCCCTATGACATAAACCTCTTGACTCACACCAGGATGCAGTCTGAGTAAAGAACAGTTAATAGGAAGAAGGGTTAATGTTGTATACGTTCTTCAGAGAACAAATCTCTCTCTTGCTGTCACCTACAGAAATACTAACAGTTCATCCATTTAGGTGACAACATCTCTGACTTAGAAAAGCAGTTTCAGAAGAGGGGAAGTATATCGGAACATCTGGGAAGTTAAGAGGGAGAGAAGCTGGGAACTGGGAGTTTCCTGGCAGCCTCAGGTGGATGCTAGGCAATGATGCATGATAAAGAGGCATGGAGAGAGAGGCAGAGGGTGTAGAGGACACAGCACAGCTTCCAAGTAATCATCCATCACCAGTGGCTGTGCCTTCTCCTTTTCATGCCAACAGGTGATGGAACCTCATCCATAAAACATTTCCTGGGTGTCACTAACTGGAAGACACATTAGAGGATTAACTTCACTCTGCATAAGAAATAACTTCCCATATGAAGGAGAGAGCTGCCACTTTTAAACTCCCCATGCTTTCCTCCTCCCCACCTGTCCCTGAATGCTGCACCCAAGAAATCATCTGTCTCTCTCCACGCACTACTCCTCTCCTCAACAGCTGCTTCTGTGATCCACATCACAGGCTCTTTTCCATAGTTACCTTTCATGTAAGGATTTTGTATATTTTATATGTTTGTTGGGGTTTTTTTATGTGGGTTTTGTTTTTGTTTTTGCTTTGTTTTTTGTTTTGTTTTTGTTTGTTTGTTTGTTTTAATTCAGGCTACCTCACATATATAGACCCATGGAGTCTTCTCATAACCACAAGAGAAAAAAGCAGCTTCCAGCACATCCGACAGCCCCTCCAGCTCCTGGCTCCTCTCAGCTCATCACTCCCTTCTCACATGCCCCTGAAACTATTCCTAATTCATACCCTGCACATTTTAACATTTCAAAAAAAAAAAAAGCTCCCAAAAGTGCACACTTTGTAAAACACAACAAAAGCATAATATCTTTGTTTAGCCTAGGTGACAGGACCCTAATGACTACAAGAGTCAGGACTGCAAGATCTCTTATGCTTCTGCTCCCAAAATAATTAAAGCAGGAATATGTAGGAAGAAAAAATGTGTTCTAGTAGGCATAGCCACTAACTAAATGATTTTCATTTAAATTTACAAAAAATGGCTGGATGATTCCTTAAGTACTTTGGATTCGGGATCTGAAATACGACTCAAGTTACACCTGATGGAATCAGCAGGTTTTTCTGTAATGTTCTGGAATTGAATGATTGCTTTGACAAACCTCTGCATGCATCAGCAATGTTGGCAGCCTCCACAAACAGGAATTAAGTCCTTAAGAAGCAGGAAGAGCAGAGAGGGCTTTTCCCATGGAAGAGGGAGGGACACTGAAAAGCTGGTGTGGGGAGCCCAAATTTTGGAGAGCTGGGAGGAGGGTGAGGATGGAAAAGGAGCAACTTCAAGGCAGGGAGGGGCACTGGCAGAGCTGGGTATAATGAGTGATGTGCAGCAGCTCTTTGTGGCCAGCTCCCTCATGGCACATTTTTCACTGGAACTAGAATTCAACCATTCTTAATACTAACTCCTGTGCCATTTATTGTCTGACTTACCAAACCTAACTCACTTCTGCAATTGCATTCCTACATCAGCAAATTGATGGTTCTGACTGCCAACCTCAGCTGTCAGCCATCCAAATGTTTCTAGAAATGTATTGCATTGATGTTACAATGTTTACTAGTCTCCTGAATGAGAGGTGGAGTATCTGGATAGTAGATGAATCTCACCTGGAATTAAATGCTTCTAAGAGATAAAGTGGCTACAGATTTAGAGTGAGTGTATGTCTTGGATGGATATATGCTCTCTGTGTTTTTGAGGATTAAACATCATAGAACTATGAGAAGCTAAGAATGCAAAACAAAAGAATGATGCAAGAGAAAAAAAGACAGAGGAGAAAGAAGACCTAGAGACAGCAAAGAAAGACAGTGAGACAGAGAAGATTACCTAAAGAAAGAAGGGCAGGTGGAATCACTGAACAAAGAAATAGGAGAAGGGAAGAAAAGCTCTGTAGAGAGCCACTGAACACATACCCCACCTTCAATCCCCTCCTGGGGAATAAATGCTGACCCTACTTCTTTCCTGGCTTGTCAGAGACTGTTTGGCTGAATAAGTCCAGCCCAGCAGCCGTCTCTTGCTCTCTCAACATTAATATATTCATTTCATTATTCAATTATTTAAAACATTTCTTACGTTCCATCTATTTCAGATAGGTGAGCTGCTCCCTCTTTCTTTAAAGCCTGTACTGCAGGAGCCTTAGGAATGTTGGGCATAAAGCGCTTCTCAGCCCTCCCTCCTCCACCAGCTTCACCCTGGCTCCAGGTGCTCCCTTCCTGCACCTCAGACATCTCGTTTAAAAGGACACCGTGTGAGTGACCACTGCCACTGCAGCATCCCCTGCAAGGCACAGGATGCTCTGTTGTCACTGGGAGCCCTACAGGCTGTCAGAGGGAAGCAGAGGCAGTGGAAGCTGCTCTCCTGTCTGCTTACCCATGCAGACAAGCTGCTGCCTCACGATGTGTAAAATGTAAGGCTGCAGGTTACAGAGAGACTCTTCCTCTCCATTTGTCTATCAGCTTTTGAGAGGCTAATTAGCTTGTTAGTCATGATGTCTCTCTCAGGCTTCCAAACTACCATAAATCTCCTACTTTCTTCCAGGGGAGCATTAACTTGGAGTCTTGGACAGAAGACCTCCAAAGACAAGTTACTGAAGGTTGCAGGGTTCATGAATAAGAGGCTTTCATTCCTCCTACAACATCATTATCTCCCGTGTCCCAAAGTGATGCTGAGAGAGGCCATCTGTAAACCAGAGTCCTCGACCATTTGCAATTACAAAAGAGTCAATGGTATTACACAGTGCTGCCCCACAAAGAATATTCCTAGAATCTCATAGAATAAAGTTGAAAGATCCCTGCTGAATCACCTAGCCAACCCCTGCTGCTCAAAAGCATCTGCCACATTAAAATCATTCCTGAAATATTCCGAACTCACAGCAGTGCAGGGTCCATGTCCCTCCAGGCCCTCTCCTCCATTATGTCATAGCAGTATCTGAAAATAACTTTGTTACCACATGGGAATTTTCCTCCTCTACCCCCATGCACACCCAGGAAACTGTTTACAAGCATTGTCATATACTCTCAACTCATAATTTTGACTCTCATCAGACTTTGTGCTACGTCACCATCAGTTTTCAAGGGAGGCTACCTGATTAAAGGTATCTCACACACAAAGAGTAATCTCCGTCCACTATTTGGCTAACTGTCCTTGTTTGCCACAGCTTACAAAACAACCAGGTCTACATCCTGCTCTGCTGTGTCTCTGTGCTGCCTGGCATGGACTATTTGTAAAATGGCACCAAGGAACAGGAAATTCAGCTGGTCTGGAGTGGTACCATCAGTGTGGGGCTTGCTTTGAGCTTCCTGAAGGTTGTCACTAGAACTGGGGGTGTATTCAGCCCCCAGAATCCTCTTTTGAGGCAAAGCTGGGTAAGGATTTTCAGGGAATTGACCAAATATTTTTAGTTTAGCTTAGCTGTTTTTTTACCTGCAAGAAAGAATTAGCTATTTGACAAGGATTTTGCTGTACCTTTATTAGCAACCCTTATTGTGTTCAACTCTCATGGGAGAATTCCCTGAATGCAATTCCATTTAGGCAATTCTGCTGGTAATCTGCATGGTTACCAACACTAAGGCATTGTAGGAGATAAGGAGAGAGCACCTGGGGAGTTCAGCCTTTTGCACAGCCATGAGGATTTCCTGCAGTGCATTCTCAGACTTTTGTCCAATTCTACGATAAATGTTCTCAAATGATAGAGTGTTCAACTGCTCCCTTTATAGGGAGAGTTCCTGAGCCAAGAACAACTCACTGACACAAAGTGAATCTGGATAATCAGCCCCATTTGCATTCTTTCCCTCCTGATGCTAGCAAAAGCTGGGTAAACAATTCTGAATGAATCATTTATTAGCTTAATTCTACCTTTTCCAATTCATGAACTGTCCACTGGCGCTTCCCAGTTTTGTTTCCTCCAGCCTATTTTCTCTTCAGAATCATTTGGGTATGAACACAACACAATTCACTGAAGTCAGCAGGATTATTTCTTTGCACAAAAGGACAATTTCTTTGCATAAAAGTAAGCTTGTGCTTTAAAGCTTTTGTTGAACAGGGCTTGTCTTTATGGATCTTGTTTGTTTTTTTTTCTTTAGAAACTATCCGTAATTTTCAACTTAGTTGTTAGCAGTTGAAATTTTACAACTATCTTTTTTGAATACCAGAGTCATGTGGTATGTTTGCATAATCTTGAATGGATGAAAGCAATTCCTAGAGCACTTAACTTCCTAGGAAACCAACACAATTCACAATGTGTTTTCTCAGTGCCACATTACCAACCCTGCAGTACAAAAAAAGTCAAGGGTCAGGCCCTCAAAGCTAAAAATCATGAAGTTTTGTTTTTTCCAAATAATAAATGTTAGGTTCTTTTCATTAGTCCCTTGCTTTTTAATATTTCAGGTCCATTTTCTTCATCAAAAGCACAAGGGCCAGAAACATGCTGCTTCAATGAAAGAAAAAAAAATCTTCACTTCAACAGCAAGGCTTTCACTAACATGGTGAATTCAACAAGCCTCACAACAAAATATGAGTACTGACAACAGCTAACTAAACAATTATGCACTAATAATACAAACTAAACATTAGTTTGCAAGGCTGAATTGATTGCTATGTTTTCTACAACAGTTCCAGCTGGGGATTTCTTTCCTGAGATAATAATATAAATTGAACTCAAAAGGGGTAGTAAAACATCAGGTCCAAATTGCATGTTCAAGCCAGTGCTGAAGGAAGGATTTTGGCTTCTAAGTTCTATTTGCTCCCTATTCAGGGTTGCCTTAAACACTAACTTTTTGCCCAGGGTGCCTTTCCAGTGTATGATCCTCATGTATGGTCCTGTCCTCATCTCTGTGCCAACTAGGCAAACACCTAATTTCCAATTGTAGGGTGGTCCCTTTGCTTGCTGTGACAATGTCATTCCTCTGTCATCTCAGTCTAACACATGAGCATCTAAGGCACTGCTCAAGGATTGGATTCTTTTTTCCAAGAGTGTCTAACTCATCCCTAAGCAGTGCCCTCTCCCTTCCTCGTACCTGTTTGGAAAGAGCAGCAGCCAACTCCCTCTCCAAGAGTGATGTGAGCACTCCCTCTGCTGTCACACACAGGCTCCAGGCAGCTGGGCATTCCGTAGCCTTGAGCAGCCCCTGTCCTACCACAACTAATAGTTATTTGCTGGCATTTGTCTCACAGTGGAAGGGTTACTGCAACACATGCTAGAAACGTCTGGCCACAGAAAACTCAATTGATGGAGATGTTTCCAACCCTCTTGCCCCCATGAAGCTTAGTGATTTCTAAACTGGGGGCATACATGCATTGCCTGCACTCTGTGAAATTCAGTTTATACCAGTAGACAAGAAGTGAAGTTCATGATCTCCAGAACAGGAGAGCAGATGGCTTTGTGCTTTTGATTTTTTCAAGTGAAACCATCTGGTTAATTCTCTGTGGCCTGTGTATGTGTGTGTGTTAGCAGAGAGAGACACAGCCCCTTCCCCTGTCGAGGCTATGCCTGCAGTCACAAGGGAAGAATTTGTTATTTTTGAAGTCGATCCTGCCCATCCCAGCCTGTACAGATAGGTAAGGGGTGTCAGTATGGCAGTAGTCACTAATACCAGCAAATGAGGTGTGGCACAATAATGTATCAGCAAAGTTGTGGGCCTCTCCTTACTTTCCCTCAAGACCAAAGCCTGTTAAGGCAATTCTCACACATCCACCTGATAGGTCACAAGTCAGGAAATCTGACCTGATCTATCACAAATGTTGAGAAAGAGTGTACCACCCTCTGACCAGCACCCTTTCCCTTCCCTCCTTATGCCTTTATGCCATGTTCCCCCACCTTTCAGTCACCCAGCCCATACTCCCACCTTCTCATCCACACAAGAGTCTTGAAGAGCTTGGGCAGTGCTGGCACCCCCATTTTTGAAATGGGCCCAGACAGACTTCTCTCTATCAGATGGGAAATATATGACAGAATAAAGCCTCACACTACCTAGCTTAACTCCCTAATACAAGAGATGGCAAACATTTTCATAGTCTGCTGCCAAATATGTTTCAAGCGAACCAACAAGCAAGCTTTGAACGTTATTTTCATTGTTTCCAGCCCAAGTCTGTTAAAACTCGACATGGCATTAGTAACTATGCTCTGCCAGTGCAGCTGTTCCCACTGGGCCAATATTACCTCTGTGACAGAAAGTTCCGAGCTGTTTTCCCACTTGAGGCAGGATGCTGCAGTGGTTGATACCCAGACTCTCAAAGTCTCTCCTATCAGTTCATCAGACCAGGATATATTCCTGCATCAAGCACCTGCTCTAGCATAGCCTTTCCACACCACAGCCACACCACTCTGCCAGCCGAGGAGAAAGTGAGCAGATACTGCCCCATGTAGTGCCTGTGTTTTCAGCCCATCCAACCATTTTCTGGGATTGATCCTCTCACTGTATTTACATTCAGGTTCTATGGGCCTTGGGAGTCCTGCTTCCCATTGCAGACAAGTTCAGGCTCATCCTACCCATTGCTGTGTTGCTTGTGCAGCTTCCTGCCAGCAGAAGGGGAATCTCCTGGCTCTGACTACTCATGGAATGCAGACACTATCCTTAGTGGCTACTCACAGTGTCACCAGGATGATTTACCTGCCAGATAAGCAACATACCCTGCAACAACAGGAAAATGTCTTCCCTACTTCATCCTACATTACTGGTCCTGGAGCAGACAAATTCCCTCCTGGAAGCAGAGCTTTCCACAGCAAATAGGCAGTTGGCTGCTCATGCAGGATTTCTCTGGGAGACACCCATGTCTGGGGCCAGCATGTCTCTCTGGCACAGAGGGGACAGTGGGTGCAGCACTTGGGACACTCTCTCGCATGCACGACCAAAAGCATGGCTGGGGAAACCAGTACCAGGTGGATGAGCAGTCACAGGGAAGCATTGTGCACTGCATCAGACTGAGGAGAGTCATGATATGTGTAACTATGCTGCTCCCTGTTGGCTGCAGCACAGAGAACTGATACAGCTTCAAATGCTGCTTTTACTTGAATTCAAGTGGATCCTTTATAGGGCTTTACAGAACAAACCAGTATTTGGGAAATTTTTTGTGCCTTCCTACATTGTAATGTGAAGAGGTCAAGACTGAAAGTGCATGAGTTTTATCCTCTGTGCTGGGCAATGAAAATTCAGCTATGGGTGAATATGAAACAATTGACAATCAAATGGAAACCAGGAAAAAGAAATCCAGACAACATGATTTCCAATCCCCTACCATAGCCACCTATTCTTCCTCTTTCCTTTATCTTTCCTTTTCCTTTTCCCCAGGCAATTTCCACATCCTTGCCCTTTGGCTTTAATGCTCTGCCTGAAGCAAATGGGGAGCACTGGGGATGAGTAAGCTGATTGGGAATGTGCTGAACTAATCATGGTCAGAGCTCAGGACAGAAAAAATGAAAGCAAGTGCAGTCCCTCAGTGCTAAGAACTATTAAATATAGTGGTTCAGTCTTCATCTACAGCATAGGTAATTTCTCACAAAGTAGCCCCTATCTCCCTTACCTATGGGGTCCATGTATATGCAGCTGTGACCCACCAGTCCCTGATGCCATCGCACACACATCCTGCCCTGTTCTGCTCTATTCTGTTCTCTCAGAGGGTGGATGCTCCCTGATGTTTCTGGCTCCTTCTCCATGTCTTCTTCTCCCAAAAAACTACTCACCTAGAGCTTTTTTCACATGTTGCTTTATAGATGGAGAGATGTTATACAGCCAGGTTGCTCTCTTCTCACTGGCTTGTGAAGGCAGGGAAAGTTTTCAACAGGAGGAAACACACCCAGGGCTCGATTCTAGTATAGTCTTGACTGGCTAGGGGTTATCAGAGAAAGATGGAGTTTTTTGAGATGTGTTTTGATGCTGTTGTGAAATAAAGCAAAGATTATAAGAAAATACATGTTAAAAAGATTATGAAAGAAAAAAGATGAAAAAATGAGCAGAGACACAGATGAGGCTTTTTGTTTTCAGGACACTGTTCAGTCTACTGTTTTGTTGTCTTCCTTACATCACAGGGAGGGAAAGTTTCTCAGAAAATTTTCATCAAATTTACTCTAATGGTCTTGACAAAGAATATTTTCCATGAAAGTAAGCAGTTTTTCCCCTGCATCATTTTGCCTCTCCTCCTCACCACCATGACTATTTCTGCAGCTGTAAAGGAGTAGTCCACGTGCTTCCCTTATATGCCTCATGGACCCTACTTGTTTCTAGCCCAGGACCAAATACCTGTCTCAAGTGTACTCATCCACAGTCAAGGCAAAGAGCTTAGAGCTTATAAGACAGGGGATGGAGATCCAGGTGTCCTCAACTTTTGCTAACACCTGGATCTATTTAAGAAACAGTGCCTATGAGAAGACAGCACAGAGTTATATCCCTGGTTGTGCCAAGTTGCTGGGCTATGATGGGTGCCTCCCTTACCTCTGTTTTCCCTTTAAAGACAAAAATGAAGATTCACACTACATTGTGATAAAAGACATCAACAGTACCTTCATTTTTTCTGGGGTTAGAAGAGCCAGGGTTGATCCTTTCACACCACCTGCACCTGCTGCAAGTGGGGAAAGGTCAGCACTACTCAGTGAGCACTACAAAGACAGCAGAGCAGTGATGCACTGCTCTTCTTTTCTTCTATGAAACTGGGTAGAGGGACCCTTTCATACAACAGTGAATGCTCAGGTGTTATAGTGGATGAGGCCTGTTCAGCTTGCTGAGGTCAAGGATGTCTGTGAACATTTCAGTGGGGTCTTTATTTTGCACACAAACCTGACACTTTGGTGCAGAGAGTGGTACAGTCCCTCCTGCAATGTTCTGCATGAGGTTGCAAAGGTCATTTTCCCAAGTGGCATCTCCAAGATGTATCTTGTGGAATGGCAGCAGCTATGCCAATGTCAATTCCGGGCTGCATCTCTCCCTCTGCTTGAGAATCTGGGGCAATGAGACCTCTATGTACAAGCAAGACATCCAAATTGAAAACTCCATATGCACACTCCAGCAACCAAAACACCCAAGGTGAATACCTGTTTACAGTGTTTCACCTGCCTTAAATCTAGGGAAATAAAAAATAAAAAAAAACAAAACACCACCATCACCAACAAAAAAAAAACCTCAACAAAAACAAATAAACAAACAAATAAAAAGAAATCAAAACAAGAAGCCAACCCACTGAACGGCAACATCGCCCATTGCCAGCAGATGGCAATGGCACTCCACTAGTTCGTCGCCAATCCCATTCTTGGGGAAGGACACAGATGCCATCTGCAGAGCACTCCTGAGAAGCTAAGTCTTTAAAAAATGCTTCAGCCCTGTGCAACAAAAACACTTTAAAAATCGTGGGAGGGAAAATAAGGCCATTTCATGTGCAGGCCTACCACCTAGAAGCCTGGATGGATGGCAGATTTATGCTGCACAGAACAATCTCTACGATTTTCTCATTCTCCCCTTTTCATTTTCCCTTCATAGAGATCCAGTCTAGAATATGAAGGAAACAGGGTTATTTATTTATTTATGCATTTTAAAATTTTCTGATTAAAGAGAGAGAGTTTTCTTCTCCCCTGCACATTCCAATCTACATGGATGAGAAGCAGTAGGAATCCAGCAGGGACCAGACTGTCTCAACAGCAGTGCGATGGCAGCTCCTCCTTCTCCCACCTGTAAAGTCTTTCTCTCAGTTTGAAATGAGACCTTGAAACGCCCTTGAGCTACAGGGCCTAATAAACTAACATTTTTACAGACAAATGCTCAGCAGTTCATCACATTTCTGTGGAACCTGCAATTCTCCCCTGATAAAGATATTCAATACAGCCCCTTCTTCTGCCCCATTGAAACATGAAGTACCCTCAAGCTGTGGAGCTGCTAACTTTGCGCTGATGGATCGTCCAGCCAAGAAGAAATCCTCCAGGGCTTCAAAATCCCCCACTGAACCAGAACAGTAACTGGAACTCAGCTCTGCAACTGTGGATGCTCATTAGAGAACTTGAGGCTCCACTGCAGGTAGAAAGAGAAGGAGTCCTCAGCATGATACAAAGGACTGCAGGTAGAAGACAGTTTTAATGCCCCAGCCTGGCGCAAATCCCACTTCCAGGGGGTTAAACCTGGCACCACAGGAGAAAAGGTACTGGAATCTGCAAATAAGGGGGGTGAAGGCATCCTCATTTGGATGGCCAAGCACAGCATGTCTGAAGGGAGCAATTATGCATGTCTGGACACTGCAGGTCCACTAGCAGCCATCACAGCACAGGGTCACTTAAAGATTAGGCTCTTTAATTAAAACGGGGTGTAGAGAAGATTCAGGGGAGGGCAACTTGCCCAAAGACAGCATGGACTGCACAACCTCTCTGTGAGAGTTGCTGATTAGAGAGTGAGAGGCATTTCTTCTGCAGGGAAGGGGACTGATCTCTTAAAGTCCTCAAACAGGTACTTCACGGTGACTTGTCTTGTTAACATGAATAAAAATCCCATCACAGGGCTTGGCTGAACGGGACATATTTCAAGCTTCTCTCCAGCTGGCTAAGTGATTCCAAAGTGGGAGGAGAATGTCCTTGAGATATGATTTCTCTTTCAGACATTTCTACCAGAGGCAGAAGGAAGTAAAAACACATCTACACACCATTCCTTTCACTTGGGTTGATAACCTCCCCCTCTATATGGCAGGGAGCCCCTCTCTCCACAAGTGCTATTGGAAAACACAGGGCTCCAAGTTCAAGGCACCCTGAAAGAGGAAAGGGCAACTGGGAGAGAGAGGAAAAACAAACTAGACGTAAGACATTCCTCAACTGCAACTTGATGCTTACCTTGTCTGTGTCAGCAGGAAAAAACTGAGCAATCCTTTCTCACTCACTTCCTGCTTCTGAGGATGACACAATGAGAAGACAAACATGGATATAGTGAATTATTGCCAAAAGGTAAAGACCAGTGCTGTGCTTCAAAAGGGGAAAAGCTGATAGATCTGTAAATGCTAGATGGTTGTGAGCCTTTCAGCCTTTACAGAAATGGTCATCTTAGATCAAAAAATGGCCCATTTCCTGCATCACAGATAGGTCACTTGAGGCAGGCTGACCATGAGGGGGAAAGGGAGAGGGTTTATACCCAGAAATATCTGAGCTTGCAGGGCTTACTAATTCACTGCTTTATCTGTTCGTGGGATGCTCTAACGGGTATGGGAGAATGTAACTATTCAATAAACAAGAAGACCACAACAAATTAAAAAGACATTTTTGCACACAGCTTTGTCTGTGTTTTCATGCAGTCCTCTGTCCCAGCTCTTCCAGCCCTGGGTTCCCCACCAGCTCTGTCATTGCCCTCCTTGGCTTCGCAGTCCCATGGCTCTTGCAGCCCTGAGAACCTCACTAGTGCACCCAGACATTAAAAACTGTTTTTGATGTTCACTTTTCTTCATTGTCTCTTCAGCAGAGGAACTGATTTTGCTGTAAGAGCCTCAGTGTATTAATGTTTTATGCGATTGAAGAGAAACTAAAAGCATACATCTTTTAAAGGTGATCTTGCTGAGGATTTCCTACTCAGGATCACAAGGCAACAGGCATTACTCCAACTATACACAAAAGAGAGCACCCATCACCTTGCACAATGCTATTTTGCATGCATTCAGCTCCAGATCTGTGCACCCAGAAGGAGAGCTTGTCATAGTAAACTACAGCAGAAAAGCTAATCCCATGTGACAGGTAGTCTACACCACACAGTGAGCCAGCAGTTGGCTGGCATCCTTTTAGGGCGCTACACTCACGGGGCAGGGAAGCCATGCTCATATATACACATGGAGAGCACTGAGATGGCAGAGCGTGAAAGGACAAGATCCTCAGAGCTTACTGCAAATACACATGGGTACACATTCCAGCAGATTACACATGCACCTCTTACATCTTTTGGCAAACACAACTGAAAATTGCTGTGGGCCCATTTACAGACAGGGAACCAAACATTGCCAACAGCTACACAGACAAATACTCAGAGACCTCAACTAACCCAGCTGAAAATCACAGAAGTGTTGAAAAATCCTTCATAAGGTATAAAAACTGTGCAAATTCACCCATGTGCTTTGTCAGACAGGAATGAAAGGGAATGCACAATGTCAGTGGCAGACAAATGCTTTTGTGCACCAATATGGAGCCCCTGAAATGTACACTGCCATGCAGGGGGTTTACACAAAAGCAACATCTAACTAGAGCCATAGAAGGAAGAGTTTAATGTGTTCACCAGGCCTGAACACTCCTTTGAAGCAGCAACTCCAAGTATAACCTAAATGCAGTGGGTATTGTGCCAGGAGACAAACCTGGAAGCAGCTGTAAGGAACATATAGACATGTCTAGGTATGAAAGAAGCAACGTAGCACTGGGGAGAAGGATAGCATCACAGGGCATCAAAGCATCACAGGGCAGCATGAACAGAACCTGAATATTCTCCGTCACTTGCTGCACAGGTTTGATCTTGCATGGCATGGAAGAAGAAAAGAGGATGCTCAGTCTTTCCACCATTTCAGAATGGAAGTGCTTCCTGCAGAGGCCTTTGAACCATCCAACAGCACAGTGGCTGTTCTCAGTGTCTTGCAAATTATATTATTGCACTATCAGCCTTCACAGAACCGATGGAAAAGGGCCATACAATTAGCTGGTGCAAATCAATTCAGTTGTGCTGAAGCCGTCAGAAAAATACCAGTTCCCAGTACCTGATGCTCAGTCTCTCATGCCACTGCTGAGTTGAGGAGGGGAGCTCAGCTCACCTCCATAGTGACTCCTGCTCGATATTCTCTTCGTTTGATGCAATTTACCATGTCAGTAGTTTTATGCAATGTATTGCTATGCACAGCCCTAACACTACTCCGAGCACCATGTCATCCACACATCATGCAGTTTTCCTGCAAGAATATAAAGAAAAGCCACTGATTTTCTCAGAATATTCTCATAGGGGAAAAGAAAATATTTTCAGGGAAAACTCTTTCATTCTGCTTAAGCCATGTAGCTTATTACCATAGCAAGCTTCTACCGCAGCAAGTCAAGGCAACAGCTGCTGCAGACATAACGCAAAAAAGTAGATGGATGGACACACCAGTGAGTGTGGGTACGCATAAATGAACCAAGACAGAGAAGAAAGTCTGATCAGTGAAAAGGCTTCTGCAACATCCGAGCAAACAAAGGTTTTAATCTGCCAGTCAAATGGATACTGAGGCATCTCCACCAAAAGGAATGTGTCTGCAGCACAGCTGGGATTTGACCTTCAACTTCTCTTGTCTGTCTGCAGAGCACAGAAACTCTGGTTCCCTCATGCTCCTCCTACAGAACAAAAGAAGGGAGGAAGAAGATAAAAAAAAAAGATTGCCAGAGAGGCCGTAGCACAACTTACTCTTGGATAAGTGCAAATTTATGCCTCTGTCTGCCTTTGAGTCTTTATTATCTCCTTAAGTGGCTAGCTTTGTATACAATTTACTATAAAAGCCTGGAATCTACAGTCAAATTACAGATCAATTGAAAGCTACATAGAAAACAATTAATATGTGGCAGCAGTTTCATCTATAAAGCTGTCAGAGGCTTTGCCAACCCTGAATTCCCCTTATGACACCCATATTTCCTCTCCCCAAACTCAGTCTACTCTTTTGCATCTCCTGAGTCTGTGGGAGACTCAATCCCCTCTGCAATAATGGGGTGGAAAATAGCTGGCTCTGTACAGCAGGCCATTGTGTGCAGTATAAAAACTAGGCTTGAATACAGGATAACACCTCTAAAGAGATGACTTCCAGCAGGTGCTACAAAGCTGGGGCTACACCATTATTCTGGAGCTTCTGCCTGAGGTGGTAGGCAAGGCAAAGCCAGTAACCTTGGTCTGTATTTTGTTGCCACTGCTGATGACTGATTTGCTTCTCCATGGTGTCAGAAGCCTAGTAACTTCCCAGGCATCTCTGTCCAATTCCAGCAGTAGTCTTCTGCTAGGTAGCCATGTAAAAAACATAGGAAAGATCAAACATAATGACAGGCTACACCACTTGCCAAGGAGAAACCTACTTTTCACAAGGTCTCTCTAAGTCTTTCCACTGATAGTAAACTCTCCCTTCGCCTCTGCTCTCCTTGTTTTGTGCCACTGAAAGGAGAGCAATAAGAAATTGAGATGGCCACAGGCAGCTCCCCAGGCAGTTTTCTGTGAGACTCTGTCCTTTTTTGGGGTCAGAGCTTTTGTGGCAGAAGGGTGGTCTGATGACACCAAAAGTAGAAATTAAGTGGAAAAGCACTGTAACATTTGTGGATGTTCTTCTGAAAACTTTCCAGCCATTAATTCCTGAGGATAATGTGTCTCCAGCCTTGTGGCCAACATGTCATCTCCTCCCCACACAGAATTTCACTGCTCTTTGATTTACTGGAGAATATGAGGGAATTGGGGGTTCAATGGTAATGAAAACCCCTTTGCCTATTGTCCCATTCTCCACCTCTCCCTTTCTGCAGCTTCCGCAGCTGATTCCTACTTCTCCATATCTCACCTGCACAACGCAAAGACTCTGGTAGTCGCAAGCACTTCCGTGGGTACTGAGGCAGGAACACTAAATCAGCAAGTAATACTGGTTTCAACAAAGAACACCTGGCTTGGCCTTCCATCGTGTGATGTAATGGGAGGGAGTACAAGAAAAAAGGATATCTGCTGAGTTCATGCATGCTTCAGGTTGGAGAGCTATTATTCACTTTTGAGGTACAAGGTGATGTATCTCTGGCCCAATGGGCCAAGCACTGCTCAAATGGGGTTAAAAAGAATAATGGTGAGGCCATTGAAGGGCTGACTGCAACATTCACAGCCACTACATTTTAACAGTACTGCCAGAGAAATAATTAATTTTTCTGATGTGCTTTTTAGTTTTCATCCTGGCTGAAATACTAGAGTTGATATAAATATAAAGAACACTGTAGTCTACATAATTATACACTCATCCTTTTTGGGAGAGGGGAGAAAAAACATACTTTGGATACTTCACCTGTCCTTTCCCTTCCACCACTCTCCAGATATGCATCCATCCTTACCAAAATGCTGACAAATTGCTGCAGAAGTGAACTCCGTGTTTAGACAGCAGAAACACTGAACTGAGAGTGACAGGAATTGCTGCACAGGAGTAGCTCTGGAGATGCTTGTCTCATGGAAAGCTGGGGAGAGGAAATAGATGAGTGGAATGTGCAAGAAAAGCCTCCGCCCTTCAGTGAGCCAAGAACAGCTGTTGTTGATGATGATTGCTTCCTAATTATCTTGCTCTTGTATAAGCTTGATAATTTTATGTACCTCCAGAGGAGCAGATTAGCTCTGAATTCACATTGTATTCATTTGTGAAGAGTACCCTATAAATTATTTACCTAACTCTCAGAAATATTAGATCAAGAAAACCCTAAATATGTCTAATTATATGGCAAGAATAACATGGAGTAGAAAGGCTTGCTGCATTCAAAAGTGCACAGAAGTAATAAAATACTTTTAGAAGTTGCTACACATATCCCATGATGCTACAACCTGCTACAGGTTTACAGCTGTGGTCTTAATAATATTTCTCCAAATCAGTTTTTGTATGGCAGAAGTACACAGAAATCTAGCCACAGATTTGTCCTTCAAGAGGCAAAAAGATATACAAACCCAAAACAAAACAACCCCAGTCACTATCTTCAAGCACATAAGGTTATCATGGCCATAATGAAAGAAAATGAATTTGAGTGTATACTGGTAAATGGCTCTAAACTTCATAAAGACTCTAATAACCTCTCCCAAGTTGCTGGCTCTGAATCACTACTGCTTTAAGTAGAATAACACAGTGATGAATCAGCCATGCTATAATTTTCACTCCATTTTTTGCTATGCTAGTACATTGTTACTTCATTACTATTGAGCTGCTATATTTTCTCTGTGCTTTGCAACCAGCATTCTGGTTAACCCATTGTGTGCCTGTGGCCAGTGTAGAAGAGATGATACTGAGTTTCAAGGCAGTAGCACCCCTGTTATTATTTGAAAATTAAAGCAGACATAGCACACTGTAGTGTTTATAGGTCCATTTATAGGTTCTTATTTCAGGGTGAAGATGACTTTCAGAAGGGAGAAAGCAGAATGGTATCAGTTAATGCCAGCTTCAATTAGGAGAAAGGAAATGTGACACAACATGGAAATTGATATGGGAGAAAAGGAACTAGAGAGAAATGAGTCCACAGAGAGGGTACTATGAAGTGCAATGGGGACATCTTTTCTGATTAGTGATTGCAGCTTATATTGCCAATGGTTGCTAGACCCTGTTTTGAATACATCTTGGTCACTTAGGCTTCTTTTCTCTCCTTTGGAATTAGAAAAATATTTTTAGCTCTTGCTGGAGTCATGGTACTGAATACAACAGATCTTTTGTCTGGTCCAGTATCACATTAAATGAACAAAGGTGTAACTGAGAGCAGCCAGAGTTCAATCAGCGGCTCTAATCTGTGAATATTCACTGAATGTTTATGACCCTGCTAGGTATCAATACAGCTAAACGGCACTGTCAGGAGCAGACATGGGTGTGGGAACATGTTTGGTTAAGAACATAGGATGTGAAGAAAACCAAGCAAGAAAACAGCAAGACTTTGCAGATGTAAGCAGAATAACCAAGGCATATTATTTATACATTCCAGTCTGCAAGAACAGTGCTGGGATTTGGCTATGTGTGACAGTCTGTAAGGTATGGAAAACTCCTCCTCTTCTCACCCTTTGAGTAATTTCAAATTCAAATCCCCTGACATTGAGAATTTCTCACATTATTCATCTTGACTCTTCACTTTTGAGCCAGGACTAGTTACACTTCTATTTATTCAAATGTGATAAAGAAAAGCTTCCCAAAATTGCCAAGGATACACGATTTCCTATCAACAGGAAGTATGTGTCTGTCCCATGGTAGGAAGACAGCCCAGAGCTTAACAGAACCTCTTCCAGATTGAGTCTGTCAGAGACTGGCATCTCCTTTTTCCAGAGTCTGGGAAAAGGCATCATGAGATTCCTGTTGAAATGGACTTACAGATCTTTAAAAGACACACAAGGGCAACTGTAGAAAATTTAGAAGTCCAGTACCATTAATGGAGTAGTTGCCTCATGTTTTGTAGCAAAGAGATTAAGAGGGGACACATGTACCATAGTAAAGGAAAGTTGCAGGGTTGAAAGGTTAATTTTTGATTTGATTTGATTCAGAAGTATTGGAGATTTGATGGAGGAGGGTGACGGGGTGGAGGATTAGGAGATTCTGATTGAGGAAGAGAATTATTACTGAGATAGGCACTCATGTGCAGCGAACATTTCATGACTCCTCCCAAAAATTTATCTATTTGATTTTCTTGTAATACTTTTCTGCTGCTGGCTCCAGCAGTAATCCTCACACTCCTAATACATGCATCTTTGTGGTTGTGTTGCCCCCTTTCCCCTGCCCATGCACTCTTCCCAGGCTACCAGTCAAAGTCTGTATAGATGGATTTTCTGTGGAAAGATGATAAAGGGGAGGGGGGAAGGGGGAAAGGAGCAGGGAGTTTAAGAGTTAGGGAGAGCAGTTGCAACCAAAATCCAGAAGCTGAATCCCTCGTGCTGAATGTTAACTTACAGAAAAGTAACCCAACAACCTTGAAATAGAGCAAAGCTCAATTTAAATTCATTACATTTAAATTAAATTTAAAGCTCATGTAAATGATTGACTTAGTTAAGAGTATGTCATGTGGAAGAGAAAAAGGCAGCAGTGACATGCCAGGCAGCTTTGGCTAATTTTACAATTCACAGCAAAATTTTTATACTCTGATTGCAATTAAAAAAATACACATATAACTTATTAGCATCAATATTAGAGCCAGAATTTATACTTTTTCCCAATAATTCATTGAATGTTCTGAAAACTTCACACACTTCATTTATTGAAATGTGTCCACTTTGCTGTGGTAGGATGAACAGGGACCTCCATAGCAGGTATAGAAGAGAAAAAAAAATAATAAAAAAGAAAGAATAATAAAATAGAAAGAATAAATGCAATTATTCCTAAGTGGAATTTTGTTTCTCTCTCAGGGCACAAGCTCTGAAGTGGGTAAAATCGCTGCAGGATCCTTAACTACCATGACCTTAATTCCAATGCAAAAGAACGTTTCACTTTTATTCAATTGAGAAAAGAGTTACTGCATTTTTGAACCTTTTTTACATACTTAATCTACTGACAGTTACCCCTGACACCAGTGGGCACCAGGTCGCAATCTGAAGGATTATGTCACTGGAGCTTTAGAGAACTACATGATTTGTAAGACTATTAATGATAACATTAATAAATTAATTCAAAATGTGTTCTGTGCATATCTATGCCCTCCCTGCTACATCACACAATGATTTTATTGGGTTGGTTGTGGTCTACTGCTCCAAGATTGCTTTTGTTTATTTTTTATGAGAAAAATGGCCTTGTACACACATTTATAATCTTTTTTATACTCTGCATGCTCGCTAAAACTTAGAAATACCAAAATTATGACACTGTGGAACCAATCTTTTAATCTGTTACTATGTGGTAAGAATAGGATGATTCAGAGGAGACTGAGCAGTCTTAAAATAAGAGTATTCAGGTCACATAACTCTCTCTCATAGTTTTCACTTCAAAGGTAACTTTTATTTTCCTGCATGAAGGAAATGATGAGCACCATGGCTGACTGAGGCATCCTACAGTCAGTTTGACCCCAATTTGATGAATAAGAGATTGCCCCAGTGAAGTGCCTCAAAGACATGCTCTACCATAAAATTGGGAGCAGCCAGGGATGAGAAAATATAGGTGTTTGGAGTGAAATGGGTTAATATTCATACAGAAAAGCAACTGTTTCTGCTGGGACTCATACTTTTTTTACTTATTTATTTTTTTTAGTAGCCCTCCAAAAGTGTTATTACCTGTGCATGGCATTTTTTCTTTTCTTGTCATCATTTTTTCCAAGGAGAACAGGAGATAGGTATACCTTGTAAATAGAACAGAGTAAAAAAGAACTTTGCATGCTTCCCTCTAAATGCCATAAGAAGAGACATGCTTTATAAATACAATTGTTTTGCTTCATTCCATCTTCTTATTGGTGCTGGTTCTAAGCAAGTAGGACTTCAAGAGTTGGTCAATTTAAGGCAAGA
The DNA here is from genome assembly GCA_009812075.1 of Sialia sialis. Classification (NCBI taxonomy): domain Eukaryota; kingdom Metazoa; phylum Chordata; class Aves; order Passeriformes; family Turdidae; genus Sialia; species Sialia sialis. The sequence goes on along the minus strand of VRYO01001681.1, from coordinate 1,764,554 downwards.
GGAATGAATGATGCAGAAGCTCATGAGCTCTGTTTCTAATTTAAGCTGTGCTTCTGGGAATTAGGGGTAACACAGCTGAAAGCAAAGGACCAAGCCCTTGCATGAAAACTGCACAAATTCAGAAAGGGCCTCTCTAAGTCCTGCTGTTCCTCCCTTCACAAGAAGCCAATCTGCCCTGAGGCAAATGCTTCCAAGAAGTATTAAATAAACAAGAAGTGAAAAATAATTTACTTAGAAACCATGTGTCTTTTTACAGGAATACAAATATCATAGGAGGCTGCAGGGGCAGATTGTATCAGCAGGTTAAACAACAGGACAAATGCATGGACAACAAGATCACAAAGAGATTTGAAAGCAAATAGGAAGAAATGCATCTTGTAATGTCCTGAGTCTAATGACTGTGTATGCTGGAGGAGTACAAGGGGAGCTGCAGAAATTGTCCAGATTCTTTTCTGAAAAAAAGCTTTTATTTTGCACAGGCTGCAGGAAAGGTACTGGCCTAGACTACTGTTCTCACCCTTGAGGGAATTTCCTGTACTCGTGGATAAAATCTCATGCTTCTGAAAAGCAGAGTTACGTCAGGCTGCTACAGGACAAGAGCCTAAGACAGGGGCAGCCATCCATCCTCACCCAGTGAGTGGCACTTGAAAATCCTAGCAGCACAACCATGCAAACTCTGTCTTTGGAAGTTGGCAGATGAAGGGGCTTGAGGAAGAGGTCACACATGGGAAACTGTCTCCCCCGAGTCTTCATAGCTACAGCCCAGGATGAGGCTGGAGATGCATCTCTTTTCCACCCAACAGTGTGGTCACTATGACCCAACAGTGACACAGCATCCAATGCTGACTTGTTTTCTCCTGCAAACAGCAATCTGGATTATCCAGCAGCAGCACTCTGTTTCTGGTTTGGTAACACAGTGGTACAGGGAACGTAACTCTTTCCCTGGTTTGAAAGTTGTGCTTGAAGCACACCCAAGTAGTAGTTTGTTCATTAAGAACAGATTCAGGAAAGCAATGATCACAGAACTCTTTCCCTTACTCCCTATGTCTCCACCCTGAAGGGCTTTCTCCCATAAAGGCTCATGGCTGAAATGCAGCACAGAGCCTCTTTAAAGGATTTCAGTGCCCTACTGCTTGAAGAATTGCTCTTAAAAGTAATCAAGCGTCTCACAAAAAGGGGTCTTGAAAGCTAGGCACACCAATTTAAAGATTTAGCTAGAAGATTTTGACAAAGCTCCTTTAAATGGAGCAGATATTTGTCTCAGTGAATGGAAAAATACAGTACGAATTAAGTCTGCAGAATGAGAACATTGGAGGAAGCGACCTGCCTTGACTGGTAGCCAATACTGCACCCTCATGATGTGTAACTAATAACAGCATACTAGACATTCAGCTTGCACATTAAATATTAATAACATTTTTCTTCTGACTAATCATTAAGCCAGAGCCTTGCTGCACAGAGCAAACCAATTTACAGACCATCCATGGCAGGCTCCAGGACTGCCCATAGTGCTCAGCTTAACATCTGCTATCCTGAGATTTGGTGAGGGACCAGCAAGTGAGCTAGGTCAGAAATGGGAGGCTTTGAAGTGAAGGAAAACAACAACCCAGGCAGGTAGACAGACAGACAACCCACTCTTCTGACTGCACCCCTGCCCACAGATGATAGATAGCATGTGAAACAAATCTCTGTGAGGAGCTCAAGTCCAACTGCTTCGCTCTGAGGGTGTGGCAGGTACAGCTGGGGTGCAGTGTTCCCCTGCCCATTAGCTTCTCAGATAAATCTAATGGCACCTCTAACCTTCTGGGGTAGCCTTCCACAACCAGTGAACACTCTCAGAACACAAGTATGACTGGTACTATTTTCATAGTGAGGAAGAGGACCTACAACTCTCTTGAAAAAGTAATGTCAGCCTTGTTTGTACTAAAAAGAAGTCTGCTCCTTTATACCTCTTCTCTTTGGAGACAAGAGTTTCTACTTCAGTTTCTACTTCAGAAGATTATACTGCCTGCAGCTAGACAGAACTGTTTGCCTGATCCATGGAGAACATTTTTCAGGGAGTTTTAGACAAGCCATTTCTGAAATACGGGACTCAGCAAGTTATAGGTGATGTATACAAATTGGAAAATGCTTTCAGTGATTCTTAGTGACACCCTATCAAAAACGCAGATTGTCTTAGAAGCTTATTTTCTTTGGAAAGACCTGGTGGATTCAAACAGTATGGAATCCATTTTTAAAAGGCGAAAAATAAACCCTGAGAAGTGAGCTAAGGATTAATTAGAAACATCAGAAGAGGGTCAGATTTTTAAAGAAGGTGTCAGACATCTCCCCAAAAGCTGTGCTTTCATTTAAAAGACTAAATACAGTAATTTCACGATTATAAGCCGCACCTGAATATAAGCCGCACTTCCGGGTAGCCAGGATGACCACGGGATTTGTCCATATATAAGCCGCACCCGAATATAAGCCGCACTTTTTTTTTTTTTTTCTGCGCAGCAGGGTGGGGGTGCTGCTGACAAGACAGGCAGTGCCAGGGCCGCGCCGGGAGGGACCGGCCAGCAGCGGGCAGCTGGAGGGGTGGAGCGGCGGGGAGCACCGGCCGCGGCAGTGGCGGGGGGGCGCGGGCAGTGGCGGGGAGAGGCGGCGGCACTGAGCACCAGCTGCGCGGGCGGTGGGGGAGGCCGGCAGCGACAG